>CM075938.1:48347404-48712973 GCA_038030265.1 Corythucha ciliata | reverse complement strand
AGATTGTTTAACAATAAGTTTAAAATCGAGTTTTTCTCGGCTCTGAGCACCTTTCATCATTGCATACCTTGAGAAGGGTATCTGTGCAAGCTTACAAAGATTATATAGAGCAGTGTTTCTGTAGCTTTCTGCTGCAAATTTCACAGTGACCCTGGGGGTCATTTCCTTTCCAGAGACTCTGATGAGCTCTGTCATAAAAGAAGTAGTTTCAACAGGTAGGTTCACGCTCAAATTTTTATAAAGCACAGAGAAGTCCGAACGGTCCCTCATTCGCGTTTATCATCAAGCTCATCGGTGAGCAGCAAGTGTTTTTGTTTTGTTTGTTTTTATTAAAGAGGGGGACACCCAAATCTATCGTTTTAAATATAAATATTATTATTTTTTTAATCAATAGTTGTTTGTTACGGAGCATTATCATTGCAACCTTGCATGTATTAATTAGCACAAAAAAAAAAAAATCATTTTTTGTGGCTTTTGATGAGAAACAAAACTCAGCTCAGAAAAAAACACATAAGAGAGATGATATTTTTATACCATAATCAAAGTGTATAATCAAACAACCAAATTAATTCAGTTTAATAAACATATAGGCAACGAATATCGCCGTACCACGATGTACCTATAAGTTGATCTCTATAACTCCGTGTCATTTCCTCTTTCGTTCATTAATTAAACGATAAATCCTCCGGTGAACAATATTAAAATTTTCTTCCCCGCAAAACATTCGATCACGTTTTCCAACGGTCGCGTGTTTACGACGACCCCTTGTGACCCACCATGATCTGTGATTTCCAAGATGTTTGACCCCGTACCCCCGTCGGTGGTTGGCTTACCCGAATGAAAAGGTTAAATAATAATAATACTAATAATAATTAAGATAAGCCATAGAGTTAAAAATAACAAGGATCATTTGCTGTTATCGTTATGTTACGTAATAATGAAAAATATGAATAAATATGACAAGCCGATAAGTGTAGCTCTGACTGAATCCATCAAAGCGTACACCAGATTATCACAGGTGTACAGGGTGTTTCAGGAGGATTCGGCAATACTTGCACACGTTGAACAGCTAAGTACGGCGAACCAAAATTACTACGTGGTCATAGGGTCGCAAACCCTTCGTTTCGAAGTAACAGATAATTTTGTGTTTTTTTAAGCCAAACCACCTCTTTCCCACAAAAAACTGTCTTAACGGACAAACCGTTCAAGATAGAACGAAAGGAATTACATTTCTGAGAAGAAAATTTTACATTAGAAAACCTAAGAATAACACGCCGTAATCGGATTGAATTTTTGTGCTTCTTTCAGACGTAAATTTCGCTCAGTCCATTGTGGGTCGGATATTGTTAAGCTATTGTAAAAACATGGCCATTTTGCAAGATTTGAAATGACGTAAGAAAATTTAAAATTGATTGGATTTTTACTGAGATA
This sequence comes from Corythucha ciliata, assembly GCA_038030265.1. Classification (NCBI taxonomy): domain Eukaryota; kingdom Metazoa; phylum Arthropoda; class Insecta; order Hemiptera; family Tingidae; genus Corythucha; species Corythucha ciliata. Next base: position 48,711,542 of record CM075938.1, on the reverse strand, counting down.
TCATACTAAAGGTTCGGGAAATGAATGAAAACCGTCAAATTAAGCCTTATTGCACCTTCTAGGAAAACATCGGGGAAACAATTTTTCAGACATCAAATTAATGTCTGTTAAAATACTGTTTCAAATTAATGAATTATTAATGAAAAATCAATTGACAAAATAGTCACTCTGAGGCTGAATATTGCTAAACAAAATTTCGAACAGGAATTTCTCCCGTATCAATCAATTCCTGTAGTTCTAGGCGTAGATTTCATGACAAAAAAAAATTTCACTCGATTTGGCGGAAAAAACTTTCAGTTTTAACGATACTCCCAGCAAAAAACACCGATTCATCAGTGACGCCATTCAACGAAGAAACAACAAATTATCACCCCATCAGCAACATTGCTAATACGGAATGTCACAGCCTTCCACAAACCCAATCAAGACGCAGAAATTGAAATTAAAGCGTGCATAAATCTGTAGCCATAGGAGGCTACATCGTCTGTCTTCCCTCGTTGAGGTACGTCAAAAACGGACCGGTTTCGGCTGCTCGGCATCTTCAGCACTTGGTTTTCCAAACTGAAACTGAGAGAGAGGTGGTCGTGTTACCCCCCTCTATTTATACCCCTTGTCCTGTTATCTCCTTTCACTTTTATGTTTATACTCTTTATGTCTGTTTCTGATTTAAAAAAAGAAAAAAGTCCGTTATTTTCTATCTCTTGTTTGGTTGTGATATGATGTCTCGTGTACTTGTGTTGGTTGTGATGGTTTTTGTTTTTTAGCCTCCGATGAGATGTTTTGGGTCGCTTTTCTTTTTACCGGGTAGATTTCCTTCAGAGGAGTGAAGATAGTATCGGAAGTGGTATTCAGCTGTTCGTTTATTATGTTTCCCTCGAACGTTTTTTGCTTGTAGATCCCCATATTATTCTCCAATACGTTTAGTCTTCGTCTATGGTCTTCGTCCTTTTTGTTTATTGTGTAGCAGTGTCATGGTTATTGTTATGTTTTGTAGTTGGTGGTTAGGTTAGCATAGTTTGAGTCGTGTTGTATGACGCTACATGTTCCCTGTATCTTTGCCTTAGCTTCCTTCCGGTTTGCCCTACGTATAGACTTCGTCGCACGAACATGTTAATTTGTAAACTCCGTTTTGGTCGTATTTGTTGGTTTTTTCATTTTCTTACTAGTATTATTATCAATCAATAGGCCCTCACTCGGTATGCCGAGTAAAAAAAAAAAAAAGAAGAGATAAAATTTACTCAAAATCGACTTGTTTTCATTGTAAATATTATAACCTTTTACTTGGTCGGTTCCGGGTGTTTCGAATATGTTCGGAGCCGAGTTACCATGAAACCAGCCAATGAAATGGAATCATGGTCCCATGGTAACTTTCAGGGGCGTAGCCAGCCCGTGATCAAGGGGTAGGCAGCCAGCTAGGAACGGATCCACAGTGGGGGAGGGGGGGTGCGCACGTCTAGAGAAAAAGTTTTCAAGTTCTCGTTCGCGGATGAAATCTAGAAAATGACATTTTGCGGCTAAGACTAAGGAAAAACACCCATTCACGGCTAAATTGAGAAATAGCGCTGGTTCACGTTAAACTTGAGAAATAAATCTCGTTATTCGCGGTTGAAATTGAGAAAACTCGCCAATTTGCGATTTTGCGATGCAAAGTCCGGGGCGGAATTAAGAACCAAAAAATTGCGCTAATTCACGGTTTATAGAACTCTTTTCACAAGCTAAAATTGACAAAATAAATTGCTCGTTCAATGTAGAATTGAGAAAAATCACTCATTTGCGGCTGGAATTAAGGGAAAGCGTCAATTCACGGCTAAAATTAAGAAATGGAGCTCATTCACGCAGGTAAAATTGAGAGAAGGCACCAGTTCGTGGTTTCTCAAACATCGATAAAGAGCTAATTGACCGTTTTTATACACATACGGCAAGTTCGCGGGTGAAATTGAGAAAGAGCGTGACTTAGCGCATACATTTTTGAAAGAAGTGGTTATTCACGGCTAAAATTACGGAAAATTGTTCGTTAGCCCGTGAAATTGAGGGGTCAAAATTAATGAAATTCGCTCTCACGCGGATTGTGTGAACCTTTTCACTGCTAAAATTTGAAGGAAGAAAAAATTGCTCAAGGTAGAATTAGGAAAAAACACTAACTTGCGGCTAGAATCCAGGGAAAACGAATTGGCGAAATTGTCACCGTTTGTTGTTGATTGGTGGAATTCTCGTGGCTAAAATTGAGAAATAGCATTCATCCACATGTTAAATTGAAGAAAAACTGTTTTTTTCTTTTTTTGTTTTTTTTTTGCGGCTGAAACTGACAGAACGCACCAATTTGCAATTACGCGATGCCCGGTGCTGGCCGTAATTGAAATAGTAAATTTTTGAGACCTTGTCACGGCTAAAATGAAGAAAATGGGCTAGTTCGAGTTAGAATTGAGAAAAAGCACTCAGTTTCAGCTAAAATTAAGGAAAACGTCAATTCGAGGCTAAAAACAGTGCTCATTCACGAGTAAAATCGGGCGAAAAAAACTCCGTGCAACTACTCTTGAGAAAAACTGGATCCACGCCTGTGGGCCAGCTTCACTGGCGAAAATATCAGATGCACCATTGCCTTTTTGCAGGCTTATAACAGGATCTGGAGGTTAGAATCGCGTCAATTCGCGGTCATCGGAGACTAAATTTGCACAGAAACGGTCACTATCCGTCAAAAAATTAATATCTGCTGGAAAACTGTCGTTTGTAGCCTTCTATTTCGGATTTTATGTATGAAAATGGGATTTCAGTGTGAAAAATCGGTTTCCAAGTTAAGGCGACCCTCGAAATCGGTTTGTCAGCAACAAACATCGGCGAATTTTTGATTTTTGGTGAAACAGATAAGCGAAAATGTGTTGTTTTTTTTAGTGAGAAAAACCCGCAAAATTGGTTTTATGAAGAGGAATACAAGAAAGCCAGATCAGGGATTTTGGGGGGTGGCAGCTGCCCCACGAAATCTGCGCTTTTGATTCTAGGGGAGGGCAACTGCCCAGCCCTGCCCCCCGCTGGCTACGCCCATGGTAACTTTGCTCTGAACATGTTCCAAACACGTTGCTGGAACAGATCGTGCTGTACGTTCAAAAAAGTTAAGTCGAATTTTGAGCATCGTCGCTTCTTCAGGATTGACCAATTGCAGTAATCTGCTGGCATAGCGTAGCAGTAGTTTCGGGACCCATTGGGGAGAAATTACCCAAAATATGCCAAAAAACTCGGTTGCCAGGGTGCAAATGTTTTTACCCGAATTACCAAGGGGATGAATGCAAAACGCGTTAATTAATTATGCACGAAATCGTCTTTTCTGCACCAAGATAAAAAAAAAAAAAAAAAATAGAGATGAAAGTGACTCGACTTGTTTTCATTGTAGGTATACAGGGTGTTCGGAAATCAGATGCTCAGAGAAAATATGGTGATAGTACACGTCATTTGCGATCAAGTTCACAATTTGGCGTTTTTCGAAATTCGGCTTTGCTTCCGAGATATAACTCATTTTGCGTATTTTCTACTAACCCGTATGTATAAATGCCCTCCTAGCGCTCATCAATAGGTGCTAGACTAAAAGTAAATAGCTCATTGGAAAGAGGACAAAATTTCCTTTAAAATGAGCTATAAAATGGATAAAATGATCCAAAATTGATGATGGTAAGGCAGCCGATTTCCGAAGGAAACTTGTTATTCGAATTTTCACACATTTTTCATAGGCGATTTTTACCTTTCCGTCAAATAATAGTATATTGTACACCTATGCATGAAAGGCGTACTTTTCCGGGCCGAGAAAAAAAGTGGCCAGCCGAGACGCAGGAGTGCATTTATCGGAAAAACATAGGGGTTAGTAGAAAATACACAAAATTAGTAATATCTCGGAAGCAAAGCCGAATTTCGAAAAACTTCAAATAGTGAAGTTGATCGCAAATGACGTGCACTTTCACCATATTTTCTCTAAGCATCTAATTTCCGAACACCCAGTATAATTATTATAATAACCTTTCTTTTCAATGGTACCGCTAATTTATAGTCATACATTACGATTAGTTCCTAACTCATACGCACAAAAAAGTCAACTCAAATGTGTATCATCGCTTCAGCAGTGATCTGCTGCAATCGCCTAGACTAGAGGTCACTTTCCTTAGAGGAAAATACCCAGAATAAGCCCAAAATCTCTGCTCCAAGGGAGCAAATATTTCCACCCAATCATCGAATTAAAGACAAAAAAGTTTATCCATCAGTTTCCTTTGTTTTCACCCGAATTACAGCAAATTAGTATGATTTCATTGTACACCCATATACATGATCAGTCAACAACTATTTGCTTACGACTAAGTTTGGAGCTTTCCCATTCACATTCTTCCAAAGCTTACTTGGAAAGCACAAATCATTGTTGGTGTTGGGGGGGAGGGGTGCGGCTGCGGTAAACCAACAATTGAACCCACGTAACGCTACTGATATCATCGCTTCTTCAGGATCGACCAATTGCAGTAACCTGCTGGCAATCGCCTAGAGGAAAATTCCTGGACGTTACACTTGGAGAGAATACCAAAAATATACCCAAAAAATCGGCTCCCATTGGGTACAAATGTTTCCGCCCAATCATCTAATTAAAGACAAAAACGTTTAGCCATCGGTTTCCCCTTGTTTTCACCCGAATTACAGCAAATTAGTATGATTTCATATAACCCTCCTCCCCCCCACTCGTACCCCCCCCCCCTTAGAGAGGTCGGATCGTTTCGTGTACAGAAAATGTTCATTATACGGTAATATGAGGAAATTTTTCCAAATTTCATTAAATTCGGTTGAGTTCTTTGAGAGAAATTGCTTCGGGGGCGGTAAGCACTCATAGAGGCTGACGAATTAGGATAAGGGCAAAGTGTGCGGGACAAAACTTGTTCTATATACTCTTGTGATACCACTACAGTTTTAAACCTCTGAAAAAGTGCAAGATTCATTTTTAAACAATTTCCATTCCCAGGTACTTCTCTGCCCTCCCTGTGCCGCTCCAACCGCGCCCCAAGAAGGAAAAGTTGAGAGACCGCGACTCAAATCTTTCTGATTGGTTGGTTCATAGAACATTTCTGCAAAGTTTGGTGCTTTCTTCACTAAAATGCAGTATTTTACGTTTTTTGGGGTTGTGGACGGCAGACTAAAACTTTTTAAGGGTGGTTGGAAAGTGAATGTACTAAAAGTCCTCTCGCCTAGGGGGGTTGGTAACACGTGGAGGGGGGGTCCAAGAAGGTCCTATTTATAGGGTTTTCGCCTCTATCTCGAAAATAATCGGTCTTACCGAAAACGTCACTATGTACTTGAAGAATAAAGAAGACACAATTCTCTACAACTTTATCTAATACGTTTTATAGAAATTCCCAACCGTTCCCGAGACATATCCTCCGGAAAAGTGGCAATTTTCAAAAAAATGATTTTTACCTCATGTTTTTTGTTGAACACTTTTTTACATGTTGTAAATGTAGTACAGTCAAAAAATGATTTCTAGGGGGCAAAACTAGGTCCACTTCTGAAACTTGGCTCAAAAATCCCTTATTATAGTAGAATACGAGATCCGATGAGTCCCGAGTTGAGGGAGGGGGGGAACCATGATTGCGGAGTGGAGGAAAGTTTGGAAAATTCCTTAAATTTGAGTTTTTATGTCTGACTTGAATTTAAGGTGGTTTCCGACGTATTTGTTCACGCTGAGTCGAATGAGACCACAGCCAGGTCGCTAGCACCAATATTGTCCGAGTTATGATGCAATTTGTACTAAAAAACACAGGTTTTTCAGGTAAAATCGCGACAATTTTTAATTTGAAGGAAATTTCCGGTTTGGTCAGCGTTCATATAATTCCTTATGTAGTTTTCAATGCTGAATCGAATGAGACCAAAGCCAACCCGCTAGGATTGATACTTTTCGAGTTTTGGCCAAATTAGTATAAAAAAAAAAGGTTTTTATTTTTTCATTTTCAAACTATCCAAGTGGTGGTCCCAGTTTATGATCAGTGTGTGATTCTCTCAGCACTTATGCATTTTTTAGTGCTGAATCCAATGGGACCTGAGCCAAGTCGCTAGCACAAATAGTTCCTGAGTTATGGCCAATTTTGTACGAAAAGACACGAGTTTTGAGCCTGAAATCACAAGTTTTGCCTTCTGGCACTTGAAAAGCCTTAGAAATTCTGGGATAAGGTCAACGAAACTCGGGCTGGACACGTATAACAGTAGGGTTTAGCAATATAATGCCCGCTACCTGCTCTTGCTTGGTGGTGCGGCTACCTGGTTAGATTAATAATGAGAAGAATGGTACAAAAGGCAAATTTGATTATGGAAAGCTCGTCAGAGATGCTTTTCTCGAACAATTTACAAAAAAATGGGCATTCGAAAGGGTTCCCTTTGGGCACCTACCTCCTCTTGCTTGGTAGTGCGGTTACCTGGTTAGATTGATAATGGGAAGAATGGTACAATAAGAGAATTAGATTATGGAAAGTTTGTTATTGATGCTTTATTGGAACAATTAACAAATTGGGAGAAGGATGTTATTTTCATCATTCCTCGTCCGAGGCTTCCCCCTCGGAGTTGGAACTGGAATATACCGGTGCCGTTTCTTGCTCTGGGCGGGTTGTGTTGTCGCAAGTGACCCCCTCACAGAACTTGCACAGAGGGGAACAGCTAACGCCCGTCCTCACGCAACCGCATTTCTGGGTAGCACAGCCCCTTCTGCACGCGCATGAAATTTCTCGAAGAATAGCATCGGGGGCTGGGTCCAGCGTTGTCCTGATTGGGACGAGTGTCCCTTCTTGGCGCCTCCAACCCAGTCCTCCGGTCGCAGTTGTTCACCCCGCCACTGTTGAACTTGCAGGTAAACGCGGTACGAGTGCTGCGCCGCGCTCGCCGAAGTGGGAGGAAGGGATTCGAGCTTGACGATCGTCTTCTTGAGACTCTTCTCGAACATACCGAATCTCAACGCATCAAGGGAAGTCTCGTCTTTTGCTCCATAAAGGTTGAGGAACAAGCGTTCTCCCGCGCTCGCTATTTCCTCGTGCTTGGCCTTTGGTTTGGAGAATGCTTTCCATACTTCGACAAGATTCGGCATGCTTCGCAGAAGCATGAAAACTTGCTTTTTCCCTTTGCCATGAATGGCACTTGTTGTGTCGCACCCACCAAATGCATGAGCAAGAAGAATAAAGTCTTTTAGGTGCTCATGCTGCTCTTGCAGAGTTTTTGTGTTGAATACCTTTCTTCCTGTTCGAGATTTTCTTGGCTTTAGGAATAGCACGGGAAAAGTAGGGGAGACCCTTGCGATTGCAATCACCAAAACATCGATGTCTTGTGATACAATTGTTGTGATGTATCTCCCAGACTTAGCAATTGCAGCTTCGACAATTGGGAGATCAGCATCACCTTCACATTTCACGACTTCTATGTTGTTAATTGACAGTTTCTGAGAAAGTAAGTCAATGAGCTGCTTCTTGTTAACTGTGCTAGACAAGAATTGCTCCTGGTTGGCATATGTAGGAGTTGTAGCTGTGATGGTAAAGTCTGGAGCAAAATGTTTGTACCTTCTCCTATGTTCACTTTCTTTAATACTGTTGGGATCGTCATAGCCGTCAAACACCACCACCACCGTTTTGTCTTTGTACTTCTCTATCAAGAAATTAACGTACACGTCGCACACGTCACTGTAAGTAGAACAGGAGGCGGGACGGCTGCGACCGGATGAGGACCAGGGTGTGAGGCTCCCAAAGGGAACCCTTTCGAATGCCCATTTTTTTTGTAAATTATTCAAGAAAAGCATCTCTGACGAGCTTTCCATAATCAAATTTGCCTTTTGTACCATTCTTCCCATTATTAATCTAACCAGGTAGCCGCACCACCAAGCAAGAGCAGGTAGCGGGCATTTTATTGGTAAACCCTACTGTTATACGTGTCCAGCCCGAGTTTCGTTGACCTTATCCCAGAATTTCTACGCTTTTCAAGTGCCAGAAGGCAAAACTTGTGATTTCAGGCTCAAAACTCGTGTCTTTTCGTACAAAATTGGCCATAACTCAGGAACTATTTGTGCTAGCGACTTGGCTCAGGTCCCATTGGATTCAGCACTAAAAAATGCATAAGTGCTGAGAGAATCACACACTGATCATAAACTGGGACCACCACTTGGATAGTTTGAAAATGAAAAAATAAAAACCTTTTTTTTTAATACTAATTTGGCCAAAACTCGAAAAGTATCAATCCTAGCGGGTTGGCTTTGGTCTCATTCGATTCAGCATTGAAAACTACATAAGGAATTATATGAACGCTGACCAAACCGGAAATTTCCTTCAAATTAAAAATTGTCGCGATTTTACCTGAAAAACCTGTGTTTTTTAGTACAAATTGCATCATAACTCGGACAATATTGGTGCTAGCGACCTGGCTGTGGTCTCATTCGACTCAGCGTGAACAAATACGTCGGAAACCACCTTAAATTCAAGTCAGACATAAAAACTCAAATTTAAGGAATTTTCCAAACTTTCCTCCACTCCGCAATCATGGTTCCCCCCCTCCCTCAACTCGGGACTCATCGGATCTCGTATTCTACTATAATAAGGGATTTTTGAGCCAAGTTTCAGAAGTGGACGAGTTTTGCCCGCTAGGAGGCTTTTTAAAAAATTTTTTGACTGTACTAATGGTTCATCCTGGAAAAACACTCTCTTCAAGACAGTTGTAGAGAATACTGAACGATGAAGATGTTGGGGGCCGTCTGATGCAGCGCCCTTGGATTGGATCCCGCTAGCGGGATTTTTTCCCCACGACTCAAGGCCCGCAGAACCGATGAGAACCGTGAGAGTGAAACGGTGACTGGGGATGTTGTGGCTAGGCGCCACGGCCGAGTTCAATACTGAACGATGAAGATACTCAGCTCAATAGCCGGGCTGATGAGAACAGGATTGAGTAGCACTGGTGGCTGAAGGTCTGAGAACAGACTGAACCTCGCTCTCGGTGCAGTTTTTCTCGATTGTTTGGTGGGTCCTGCCCCCAAACATCTTCATCGTTCAGTATTCTCTACAACTATCTTGTAGAGAGTGTTTTTCTAGGATGAATCGTTTACATCATGTAAAAAAACTGCTCAACAAAAAACATGAGGTTAAAAATTTTGTTGAATGAATTATGTTGAAAATTGCCACTTTTCCGAAGGGTATATCTCCGGAACTGTTGGGAATTTCTATAAAACGTATAAGATCAAAGTTGAAGAGAATTTTGTCTTCTTTATTTAAATATAGTGAAGTTTCCGGTAAGGTCGATTGTTCTCGAGATAAAGGCGAAAATCCTAAAAATGGGACCATCTTGGGCCCCCTCCACCTTTTGCCAAACCCCCAGGCGAGAGGACTTTCAATATGTTCACTTTCTAACCACCCTAATCAAGGTTCCGAAGGAATATGTTCCGATACCGCTCACCGGAGCTACAGCCTCTTTTGAGCAATTCATTGACTGGACTAGTTTGATAGTTTATTTTTTCTGTATTAAAAAAGTTGTTACAGGAGTGCCTTATACAACACATCCATATAAACTTAAAAATCAACCTATTCGTTTAAAAGAAAACTTCGCAACCTGAGAACACTACTGACAAAATAAAAGAGTCTCTTAATCTCCTCGGGATCCTGCCGACCAACCATTTCCCTCATGGCCACCGCCGCGTCAGTCGCCGCCTGAAAGCCTGGGCTGCTTTCCATGTAGCTTGACCTCAACGGAAGATAGTGAGGGCACCGGAACAAAAGATGGTACAATCTCTCCTCCTCCCCCAGATTACAGAGCGAGCATACTTCTTTTTGTTTCACTATCACATGTAACATTATTCCCATATCACATGTCATGTGTAACATATTCCCCTGTGTATTGCTTTAAGGAAGTATTATAGGAAGACAGACTCTCAACTGGAAGAACACCCTTACCATGGGGAAAGGAGCCAATCAATGAAATGTCTTCCATCATATCGAGCAATGAGATTTAACCGTGTAAACGCGCCTTAAGATCAATCTTTTTCATCGGTTTGGGTTTTATGGTGAAATCATCAGTTTTGGGATAATACCTTGTTTTGTGTGGCATGAAATCGCTAGTTTTGACGTAAAATATTCAGTTATACTAGAGTGAAATCTTCAGTTATGGGTTCAAAGACGTGATTTTTGAGTTGAAAATAATTAGTTTTGGCTTAAAAAATGTTGGATTGTTACGTCTCCCAGACAGAATCAGGAATAGAAGGCTAAACCCAATTCCCAACGGGGATGTTACTTTTTTTGATGGATTTCGACCCTTTTCGTGAAAACTCAGTTTCAGGGGACACAATTTGACGTTTTAATGCGCCTATTTCGGATTTAATGAACCAGTTCTTTTGCTGGGGCCTCAAGAACATCCGATATCTTCTGCCCAACCCTGGATCAAGGGCTGGCTAAGCCCCTGGTTTGACTCTCTCAAAAACCTCTTTTGCCGATTTGACTCTCCAAAACCAACTTATAGATTGCTGGGGGGGGGGAGTCTTATTTAAAAAATTGATTCGTGGGTTCCCGCCTAGTAACGCATTTTGGACCACAAAATTTTGTTGTTTAGTCGAAAACTGGGTGCTTTTTTTCCGGCGAAAATTAACTGTATTTGGTCCGAAAATTATATAATTGTCTCTAAACGGTACCTAAATTTATCCACGAAACTGCTTACATTGCGTTTCCCTCGAAAGATCATTTTTGGCCAGTGTGAGAGCCGCTAACGGGGCGGGCGGCGGCGCGTTGTTAGGAGTGTCCTGGCCGGGACCACCAGAATTTGACAGTTGTTTGTGGGACTCATTAACCGCATTCAGCTCAGATCGAAATGCTTTGGAAAAATTGCCTTTAAAAACGTCACCGTCAGCTCCTGGGCGTTTTTGGTGAAAAGGGGGCGAAAATTCAAAAATATACGAAAACGGGTGCCTCGGCACGGGGAGACTAAAAATAGAAACGGATTTTCCATCAAACAACCACTGACAGCAAAGTGAAATTCAACTGAGAGCAAAATAAAATGAGAGGGAAAAAATTACCTTTTTTTTTTCTTGTTGTGCAGCATGACAAGTCTGAAAGTTTTAAAGACTGGCTCGGGCCTCACTGGGAGAGTCACTTTAGAACTAACGACGCCTGGATAGAGTCAAAACGTCAAGACGACGGCGCAGAATCACTATGGCGAGTTCACGACGGCCTTTACGATCTCTCGGACTGGGTTAAACATCACCCAGGAGGTTCACAGTGGATCACGGAAACCAAAGTAAATTCAAACAATGAAGAAAAAACAAAAAAAAAAAGAAGAAGAATAAAAAAAAGACTCCTCACGCCATCGGTTTTTTTCTTACAGGGGACAGACATTACTGAAGTATTCGAGGTGCACCATATAAACGACAAAGCGAGACAAATTCTCAAGAAATTCTACGTGAGAGACGCGAAAACCAAAAGAAACAGTCCCTTCACTTTTAAAGAAGTCGATTTTTACGGGACGCTGAGACGAAAAGCACAAGAACTGAATATTATAAGTGGACCTTCGTTTAAGTACGCAAATTAAACATACCTACAAACAATTTATAAACAAAGTTTTTGACGGTTTTTTTTTTTTCTAGGACAACGCTAATTTTACTCGCATTCTGGTCCATTTCACTGGTTAGCGCAGTACTAGCGGCTCAAAACCACAGCATCCTCTTTTTAATCCTCTCGGGATTCTTTTTAAACGCAACTACCGTCTGTGCGCATAATTTCTTTCACATGCGAAACAATTGGCAAATGTACATGTTTAAATTGTGCGGATTCTCCTTTCGGGAATGGCGAATTTCTCACGCTATGTCTCATCACGTGTTTCCAAATTGCAAGCAAGACATTGAAATCACCATGTTCGAACCTCTATTTCAGTGGATTCCACACAAGAACAAGTCGTGGTTTCACCGCTATGTATCGTATCTGTACGCCCCGATTCTGTACACTTTGATGTTTCATTTTCAGTTCCTCGGAAGGTAAGATACAAATTCGAAATAAACAAGAAAATAACGATGTTTCATGAGTTGATGCGAGTGTTTTTCGTTTTTATAGGATGCTCATGAACCCTGAAGGTTGGAGCGAAGCCATTTGCTTCGCCATACCTTCAATTTTGTTCATCACCACATCGTCAATTAAACAGGCCTTGATCTGGTGGACTCTCATTTGGTTCACGGGCAGTTTTTTCTTCGGACTAATTGGGCTCAACGCGGGTCATCACCATCCGGAGCAATTCCACGACGGCGATGAAATCAAGTATGAAAATTTTTTAAAAATCGCTAAAAACTCACTTAAAGCAGTGTAGAGACCTTCAAATGTTTCTTCTTTTTTCTCCCCGTATAGAAGCGACACCGTTGACTGGGGTCTCTTTCAACTCAGTACGATAAGAGAGCGGGCGAGCATTCAAAACAATCTTCCGCTAGTTCTGACCCTGTTCGGCGATCACACGCTTCACCACATCTTTCCGACTGTTGACCACGCGAATCTGCCCAAACTTCATAAAATATACGAGGAAACGTGTAAAGAATTTAAACTAAAACTAAAAAACGGTACCGTCCTGGGAAATATCGCTGGACAGTTCAAACAGTTGTCTCGAGTGGATAAAATTTCTTTCGAGGATGTTTTGCACAAATGAAATTATTAAAAGGCGAGCATGAAAGTAATGAAAAAAGTATTTTTAAAAACATGTTAAGGCATCTCAAAATAATTTGGATGTACAACTAAAAGTACGTCATCTTCATCACGTCCTTCATCCACAGATACCGTTGACTCTGCCGAGCCTTGCTCTTGCCGCCACTGAACCAGGGGAATGATGATATTGTCCTGGAAGAAAAATGTCATCATTTTATAATTACGAAGGCACAGTTTTCTGGACAGAAACTGTCACGTCAGTTGCCCTGACGACGAAACTTGGCGCAGTCGCTACAGCTACGTTAAGCGTGAATGTTGCTGACGATAGCTGTTTTCGTCGCTTACTGTTGTGTTAGTAACTGTTATGCTGTGTAGGAGCTTTTAAAAACACTTACGTGATAAATCAGCCGGTCGAGGACCTTCTCAAACAACCACTTTTTGTCGCACAATTCAATTTCCGAGTCACACAGATGTGTGACCTTCTCCAAGTACCAAGAAATGAGACTGCTTTTATGGACGCCACTTTCTGTATGAGAGCGAAAATTAAGTACACGGAACGATGTAAAAATGGCGGCGGGGGGGGGGGGAGTCGTACTTTCTATTTCTTCGGATCGCATATAAGTGACAATCATGGTAGTCAGTCTTTTGTATTCGTCAAAAGGTAGCGTCCTCTTTTTACTCGCTGCCAACGCCTCACTCGCCGTCCGACTGGCTTCATCTTCACCACCGTCGACGATACTTGGAACGTCGACTTCCATATTATTCGCGTCTTCATTGTCCAAATGAATGTCCGGTTGTTCGACTCGAATAATCGATTTATTCAATAGATCGAACGCTTCAACGACGTGCCTTGACGTCACCTGCGGGGAGATTAAAACCGAACATTTAGACGTGAGTCTGTTAGAACGGGATGACGGGGGAAGGGGGTCACCTCTTCTTTGCACTCTAATTTAGCGATAGCTTCAGACAGCCGGATCATACTCTCGAGTTGTCGTACAGTGATTCGCCAAGTTGACTTGGAACCCGAATTTCCGTCCCTTTGACGTAGTTGTTTGTAGTATTCAACTAAGTCCTTGCGAGCCTCCTAATATAATTAAAGTTTATAGTTGCTTATACTTATTAATTAAAAATTAATAAGTGAATTACCTCACTGATCATCGGTTTAAATTTCCTTGCAAAAGTGATGTATCGCAAGACTTCTTCAATCGTGTAGGGACGATTTGTACCGTCACCAACGTTATTGTGAAGGGAAACAATTTTTTTGGCGATGGCATAATCGATAACCTCGTTACACTCGTCAATAAGCACGAAAAACAAGTCGAACCTCGACATAATCGGAGCAGACATCATCACGTTCTGTTGTAATGACTTGGTTCGATCGTAATGACCGCCGATTGGATTTGCCGCTGCTAAAATCGACGTGCGAGCGTTCAAAGTGGCACGAATACCCGCCTTCGCCAATGAAATCGTCTGTTGTTCCATCGCTTCGTGAATCGCCACCTGATCGTGCGGATCCATTTTGTCAAATTCATCGATACAACAGACACTGTTATCCGCGAGCATGAGTGCACCGGCTTCGATGACAAACTCCGACGTTTCTTCATCACGAACGACGGCAGCTGTCAAACCGGCGGCACTGGACGCTTTCCCCGAAGTGTAGACGGCTCGTGGAATCATTTGGGCGACGAGTTTCAACAGTTGCGATTTGGCGGTACTCGGATCACCCACTATACAACAATTGATGTCACCGCGTAGGGTCGTGCATTCAGTTGTTGTTTTACGCACTCCACCGAAAAGCATCAGCATAACTCCTAAAAAAGCGTTTAAAAAAAACTTCAAATTACTACGTCCCAAGACACGGAGGTGAAAGGTGTCGTACCTTTTTTAATTTGCTCACAACCGTAAATCGAAGGGAATAAGCTGTTCATCAAATTCTGTCCCAAGTTTTTATCCTGAGACATTTCATAAATTTTACCCCATTCCGCTTGCGTCATATTTCTTTCCATCATCTCAGGGGTGGCTTCTTCCAGCAGTAGCTCACCACATCCACCAAACTTTAAACATTGCATAATTGAAAAAAAAAAGTTTTGCTAGGAAAAAAAAAAAAAAAAATCGTACTCTTGGACTCGTGGGCGTCACACTGCAGGCGAAAAAAGCCATTTTGTACTTGAGTTCTCTAACACCGAGAGATTTGAGTCCTTGTACCCCCTCTCCACCTTGATCCTCTGTTAAATGGACGAGAAATATTTTAAAAATCGTCTTTCGTGATGATTGTATCGTCAAGGAGGTGATGGTGGAGGGCAACCCTCAGTGTAATTCGGTGAGAGAAGAGATCATACAGGGAAACATTTTGCGATCTTTAGGGAGGGGGGGGGGGTATTAGCCAGGCGAAAATTGAAGGGCTCAAGGACAAGAGAGGGAGGGGGATCAGGAGACACAAGCATGAGAGTAATGAGAGGCATAATGGAGGCATTCCCTGACCATTTCACTGGAATTCCCAGTTTTTGTCCTGACTGAATAGGACAGAGTCCTATTCCCCTAGAGTCTTAGTCCCCTAGAGTGGGGCTGAATTATTGAAAAACCAAATTATTCTGATTTTAGCTCCGAAAATCCCTAATTTCCAGGATTTTCTCTCCGTTGAGATTATTTTTATTCCAAGCCGGGGGCCCCCCGTGGGTCAGGACCCCTAGGCGGTCGCCTACTCCCTAAAAACGGTCCTTTACACCGTTTAAGAAAGAGAAAAGTAACTATCGAACCTAACAGAGGGTTAGGCAATCAGACTTTCTGGTCTATGAGTGACGGAGTCCTACTCAGTTCCAAGAAAAGTGCTCTTGGTGTGCCACCTGAAATATCTATCGTCTTGGCCCTGCCCCTCCACACCTTTAACACACTAAAAACCGAAGGGGAACCTTTCCAAGATCCCTCTAGGAGTATTTCAATTGTTTAAATCTTGGTCTACTTGATTAAACTATTGTTAAGATTTCCCAGAAAATAGCGTACGACATACAGCCGGAAAAACCGTTCCAGACTCGGTTGCCGATAGCAATTAGGCTTCCGCCGGAGGCGAAAGCCTCATTGCTATATCTGTCAACCTCGTCCGGAACGGTTACCTTTCCCGCGTTATGCCGTAATATACTATTAGGGGGGGAGGGGACCAATGAACTTGTTGTTCTTTTGTAGCAAATTCAACGAAATCGGCAGTTTAAAAGCCCGAAATTGTATTCCTAGCGACTAAAATTACTTTTATAGCGAGTGAAATTGACTTTTTAGCGGGCACCTCCCCCCCCCCTGCTCATTTACAGCGAGCACAACCTGCGAAATGGCATTTTTAGATACCAAAACACGTGAACTTTCGGGTTTTAGTGAGCGAATCTCGCCAAACTAATATTTTAGTCTGTGATTTTTTTTGGTGTGTGTGTGAACCATTCAACTTGGCTCCTTTCATAATAACGCCCCAAATAATCCACCTTCCCCTTATTTATGGCTTTATGGTTGACTAAATTCAAATAAACCATTTCACAAGTTTGGACCGTTCAAACAGTAACACCTAGTTCGCGGGGTTGACTCGATCATGAAACAGTAATTTCGCCGGGGGTGGGGCTGGTTGTTATGGTTGACAATCCCGAATTTAACGTTCCCAGAAACGGATTAACCGACTAAAAACCCTAGTCAATCCAATCAACCCCGTTCCTAGTCGATAAAGTGAATAACAGAACTAACGAACTGATGCTGAACTGTCAACCATGAACCCAAGAAATGGGAAGCCCCCGAAATTCGCTATTTTAGTGAAAATCGTGATATTTGTCATTACAATCTCATCGATGACTACATTGTTGGGGAACAATTCCACCCAAATGGTGAAACCAACGTCATATACAGGGTGTATTTCGTGAACGTAGCACAAATGAAGGAGGTGATTCTAGACCATATTTGCGTCAAAAATGACCAAATGAAGAATGGGCCGAATATCAACCGTTTACGAGAAATACGCACTTTTCCGCTTTTTCAATGCACCGCATATTTTCCTCAAACAAACTGCAATAACTCCAACAATTTTCGTCGCACACCACTGAAAAGGGCACAAAATTGTCTTTTTATTATGTCTACATGGTTTTGGAATCATATAAACATTTTTCTGGGGGCTCTGGCTCTTCAATTTATTAATTTTTCATTTTAGGTACTTACCTATGAATGTAGTACATAAGTACCTAAAATTAATGAATTTTTGATGATTCATACACAGGGTGAATTTTTGGCAGTGTGGCAAAAAAAAAAAATAGGGTGTAACTACATGAAAAAAGGAATTAAACGCGACCTTCTAGGACGTTATTATATCTTGCACCGTTCAGGGGATATGATTTTTTTTTGTGATTTCCGTTGAAATTCCAATTTTTGACAGAAAGTCGCGATTTCACAGCTGTCACTCCATTAAAACATTCTGAAAGCTGGGAAAATTATCTCTCAGAACAAACGTCTTACTATTTTGTCTAAAAGTACTAGAAACCCTCTTTTTCTTTTATGAAAGTTCAAGGTTGCTGGTGGTATTTTCCTTGGACCCCCCCCCCCCTGTATTCACTCTGTGTAGAACTAAAAGAGAAAGAAACATCACCACTGGCGTTCCATTCCTCCGAACCAAACAAATGACACGTTGGGAGCGACAAAACTTCAAAGAAAGTATGCTTTGAAGAACGATAAGGATTCGCAGAAGGAAGGTGTGAAACTAAAGTGGACGAAGTGTTTATCAGATCCGAACGTAAAAGAAACTGTGTTTGTAATGATGATACGTGGCCTCCTCCCTCAGTTGTAGGGTTTTCACCGTCACATAAAAGGAATGCTCGGAACTGTTTGAAACCGGTGGCTTTGCCGTTCTGTACCTTTGATCATCCTAGTCCTAGAGTGACAAGGCGTCCCGGTTTTCCTTAAAGTGCCTCTGTTTTGCCATGTACGTTTCCGGTCGTCCCAGGTTTTGTTATTACGTCTAGGTTTCAATAATAATCTAGTTGGTATTAATAGTAATCCAACTCTCCCACCCTGAATAAGTAGCCGTCAGTACGACCCTTATCTTCAAACTACATAATTTCTACATTTTTACATAAATGTGGTTCACAAAGGGCTGAAATAAAGGAACAATGTAAATTGAACTTGAATAAAGTAAAGAACGCAGTGCGCTCTTCTGGGGTCAAAAATGAGCAATTGATTTGAGACCGCTGATTTAGGGCGGGAGGAGGTGGAGCGGCACAACTTGTAATCCATACGACTTTGGGTGGAAAAATCGGAAGTTAGCGTCAAAAGTAAGCATAATTTCTCAGATATCGTATATTTGGATGAAACGAACTCCAATTTGGCCCCAATAAGAACCTGGAATCCGGATTTTTAGGCCATAAAATCGTCAGCAACTGACGAAAGCAGCCTAGACACAAAATATTTATTACCAAAAACTCGAACTTCCACTGTTATAATTAGGTTTTTGGCTCGCTTGGGCAAAAACACGGCACTATTCACCTGAAACTGACGAAGCCCAGTGCAACAAACAACTTCAAGGGGCTTACGACCAGCCCCCCTATTTTGTAACTCCTAACGCGTGCGTTAGCAAAATTTCTCAGCTGATTACTTTCAGTTATTCGCCTTGTTTATTTCGCTAACGCACGCGTTAAGAGTTACAGAATAGGGGGGCAGGTCTCCCGTTTGCCCCGCCCCCTCTAAATTAACAGTGAGGTGCCCAAAAACTGCCTGTTTTCGACTTAGGGATTCAGTTTTGGGGTTTTCACTCAGAAACTGTGAATTATTTGGACCTTTATTTGACCATTCTTCTGCTGCTGGTTTTTTTTTCCTTCATCTTGGTTTTTGGATCTTTTATTTTGGTTTCTGGAATATCCATTGGACTTGGCTGCCCTATGACGGAGCGTTGAGTCAATGTCACACTCTTACCTCCTCGGTGCCAAAAGCACGTAATAGGGCATTTGAAAGAGTTAAAATCAAGAAGTTGACCTTTAAAAAGAGCCAAGCCCGCGATATTATTTTTCACAGAGTGAAACGAGCGAGCGGATTTTTTTTTATTGGGAGCCAGAGCCGCAAAAATTTGTCTGTGAAATTGGCATTTGGACCAGCGAAACTGCGAAATTTAGCATTCTGAAGGAGCCAATCACGCGAAATTGGTGTTTCGAAAAACCAAACCGTAAGGTTCCTGAAAGTGCTACCCCCCCCCCAATGATGTGAAATCCTTCCAATTTCAAGTTTGGGTTTGAATACGCCAAATCCATGTCAATTGACCTTAGCTTTTTGAAAGAGTCAAGCATGCAAAAATGGGGTTTTTGAAGAGCAGAACGCTCGAAAAAGACTTTTTAAAGAGCCAAAGGCGCGAAGATTGTTTTCTGAAAAAGAGCCATCCTGTGAAACATGAGCGTAGTGAGAGGGGTGGCGGGCGGGGATGGGCAGTTGCCATCTGCTAGACTCAAAAGCGCAGACTTAGTGAGGCCAGATGCCATCAAAAAGTTAAAATCCAACAGGGCCGCCACATTTTTTTTTTTCGCCGAAATATGTTCGCGGGTCTGACCTAGCAATATACCAATTTCTCTTATTGTTGCTGAAAAACCAATTTTGCTGGGCGGCTTAATTCGGGGACCGATTTCACTGATTTTTCGCGCTAAAAAACAATTTTCGTGGGTTTGACGCACTAAAAGTTGAATCTCTCGGTTTGAACGGGTCAAATCCACAGAGGAAGGAAGCGAAATCCATCAAGTTTCAAATTTGGGTTGGAATGAACCAAATCCATGCAACTTTGATTCACAACGAGCCAAACTCCGAAATTTAGCTTTAAAAAAGCCAAACCCGTGAAATTGGGTTTTCTAAAGCAGCGTTTACATTTAAGAGTTAACTTGCCAGTCTAAACAGGTCAGAGAGTTTTCGGGAAGGGCATCCTGGCACTCTCAGAGAGTCCAACCACAAGGCCCGAACCCACGAAATTTGGCTCTTGGATGAGCCAAACTCACGTCCGATTTTTATTTGAGCCCAGACCGCGAACTTTAATTTTAAGAAGATCCAATCCCGTGAAATGAACGTGGGAAATTTTCCGTTTTAATTCAATAGGACAGTGGCAGACTCCCCCTCCCCACCTTGACTAGCAAGGCACCCTGCAACTTCCTGCTATTTTCACAAATCAGAATTCTGACGGAATAGTCGTTAAATCCGACGCTTCGGGTTATATTTCGGGCTTCAGGGAATATTTTGACTCTGAATTCGACGACGCCGAGGGCAGCGTCGATTCCAGCACAAGCTGGATCTGGAGCTTGTCTTTCTGTACCAAACTGACACTGTCAAGCCAGATAGGAGCCTGGTATAAATTGGTGGGGGGGGGGGCTGAGAGATTAAGACTAAGCTAAGATTAAGAGCGTTTGATGAAAATTTCTTGATCGGCACAAGATCATATGTGAGGTCAACCAAAGACCTAGGGGTTGGCCCAACCCAAACTAGCATAAGACGAAGAGGTTATTATTATAATAAATAATAACCTGAAACTTATCATTTTATCTGCCACACAACACTCTACCACTCCGAGGTATCTTCGAATTTCCCAGGCCTCCCCATATACCTTTTGGAATTCCCTGACTTTTTTCCAGAGTTTCCCCGACCCATAGCAACCCTAACATGGTGAAAGGTTTAAAAGGGTATATACTCACGCCTTCCACGCTTATTCGAAACATCGGCCTCGGCACCAGGAAGAGATATAACGCTGACGTCCGGAATGACGATCAATGATCCCGTGAAATCGTACCTGTCGCCAACTTGAACGACTTCAACGATCTCTCCGCGGAGGATGACTTCTAAGCTGTGAAACGGACGTCAGTCGAATTTAAGAGATTGTCATTACTGATGACGGAGAGTGTGGGGAACAGTCTACCTTTTTGGTGTGCACCCTTTGGGCATTTCAGCTTGAGTTTCTTGGATTCTCACCTTCTGGAAATCGACAAATACGGACTTGTCAATTTCTAAATTGAACCGCCGCCGGTTGGCGCAAGCAGAATTCCGACAAACGGTGGGTTGAGTAAACTGTAAAACGGAGAGCCATGTAACTCAAAAACTTATAAAATTCGCAAAATTATACTTTGAATTGCTGTTCAACTCCTGCAATAGCTGTCTGACAGTCGACACAACTAAACGTGCCGCTGACAAGTTCCGGATGAACCGGATGAGTTCTCACCACCTGCCCTGTCATTCGAACCAGTGTACCAACGATTGAAGTGTTCAATTGTCGAATCGTGTGATGAGTAGGAACGTCTACGAAGCCAACGTAGAAATCCTTTTGTTCGGCGGTGTCCGTATGGTCTTTGACATAATTTGACACGGCTCGGCACAGGTACGGGTGTATTCTATCAAGTCAAAAGAAGGGGGAGGGGTGTTTGAAAATTCTTGTTTAAAAACTAGTCAAATTGACGCTCTACCTCATGTACTCCTCGATGATTGCGGCTGCGAGATTCTGGTTATATTTTTCCACATCCTTAAAACTAATTTCGAGAGTGCATCGTTCCATCGCATTCAACTCCTTCGCTGGTGCTAAATATTTTATTTCCCCGTCTTCTTTGAATCTACGAACGGGGGGGGGGGCATCAATGAAACGACCACTCGGTATAGCGAAACAACAAAACTTACTCTTCCAGGAAGTCCTGAAGAAGTTTCTGACACTTGACGCCAACTTCATCTTTGACTTTAATCGCTCCACCTTGGGTTTCGGCGATATCCATAACTTGAACAATTCCTTTAAACAAATTTACGTCGAGAACAAAACAACACTCCACCGACTCACCGAGAACTGGAGCGCGGGTAAAATAATGATAAGGTTATCCGATACAAGAGGCTTCTCGATGCGAGAAAGAGCCGGCTCGAGATTTCAAAGGTTTTATGCAATTTTAATAGATTTTTTTTTAATTATAAAAATTATTGAATATTAAGGCATCTATTCCCATTTCAAGACTAAACGCAACTTCAAAACAAAGTGGTCGCCTAATGCGGCGAATCAAGGAAACCGCCATTCAGCGCTCTTTCTCTTCCCGCCAAGAATGCGTGGGAAAAACGTCAACTTGCGACACGGTTTTACTTTACTTGTATCCTCAGAAGTAAAGAATAAAAAATGTTTGCCTTTAAACTGGCAGATACTTCGACCTGCTCGATCTTCGAGTGGTTTTCCAACACTCTAGTTACTGCTCATGAGCGTAGCCAGAGGGGGCGGTAGGGGTGGGCAGTTGCCCTCCCCTAGCGACTCAAAAAGCGAAGGCATTATGGGGCAGCTGCCCCCCCCCTCAGTACCATAGAAAAGTAACTTCAAATCCTACAGGGTCACCACGTTTTGTTTCACGTCAAAGAATGAAATACATATGTAATAATGCATACTTTCACGTTTTTGATACTCGATCGCGCAACAAAAAAATGTACCTAATTTTCTCACAGATCACAGAAGCCCTACTAAATGAGGTCGTCAATTTTACTTCTAGAAAGTGAAAATGAGGGTGATATTTCCCAAGAAACTTGATTCACGATACGACAAGGATCCATCTCGTCCTTGTCACACCCGTACCCTCGATGACCCTGGAACAAGGCCCAATATTTGGCCTGTAATCTGTCAAGTGTTTTCTAATTGTACCTGATTTTTGGATTAAAACAGCCAATTTGAATCCTAGAAACTGAGTGGAAATTTACCCCCTAAATCCTGATTTTCTGTTCAACAAACCCCACTCCCAATATTTATCCCTTAAAAACTGTCGGTGTACCAATCTTCCAATGTGTAAAAACTGTAAATTTTGCCTGCAAAAGTTCCACATTCAATGCGGTGCTGTGAATTCATGTTTCGTGTTTTCGCACATACGTAAGAACGAAAAAGAGAACTGTATAATTTACTAAATCCCACAACAAATTTACAGCGGAAACCCAGAAGGGGCTATTGAGGCCTGTAGTTTGGCTCATTTAAAACCCAATTTCCCAAATTTTGACACTAAAAAAAAAAAAAAGTTTTGTTCCGACAGCAGCCTGTCGGGAGAAGTGCATTTCATTCATGCGACAATCGAGTCAAACCTCATAAGTTAGAACGATATCAATCAATTATGAATGACATTTAGGCCGTGGTATAGAAAGTCAAAATCATAAAATCGTGTTTCTTTTTACCGAAGGCTCCTTTTTTGGCACCTACTGAGGGGGAATAAAATGATGAAAATGAAAAATGAAACAGAGTCGGTTTGGTTGCCTATACGATATGGGAAGGCGGACTCTTGTTAGAGGAGTTATTTGCAATTAAAATCTTCATTCCGGCCTAAATTTCATTCATAATTGATTGATATCGTTCTAACTTATGAGGTTTGACTCGATTGTCGCATGAATGAAATGCACTTCTCCCGACAGGCTGCTGTCGGAACAAAACTTTTTTCAGATTACGTTAATTTTCAGATCAGTTACATTAGGTTAAATGGTATGTCACAATTTCACCATTGCGGAGTGCCTTGGTTCGAATCCGAAAAAATTTTTTTTTTTAATTTTTTTTTTTGTTCCTCCCTTTTTGGCCCACCTCGGAATTTTTTACTCAAGATTCATTAGGCTGTAGGCAAATAAAATAAAAGAGACGGCTCAAAATACAATGTCAATGAAATTTTTTGGTAATTGGGTGGTCCAGTAAGGCATAGCGTTAATTTAATAGCTCCCCTCCGCCGAGAACTCCCCTGCCATATCAACGGATTTGGTTCACTAGGGTCTCATACGAAAGCGCGTTCATTTTTCATTACTCGTGTCAATTTTGGGGGCAATTGCAGCAACAGCCGTGCGGTAGCGAATTTTCAACTAATTCAAACCCCTCTTTTACACCGTTCCCGTGGACCGATTCGTCTGGATCACGAACTCGTCCGAGATATTCACGCTATTGATTTTTAGACCAAATTTGGTTGCCCTAAGTCAAAAATTGCGACCGTGATCGTGCTAACAAAAAAGGGCCATATATATATATATATATATATATATAGCAAATCGAACCGACCTCGGATTCGTGTTCTAGGGGTTCTGAAACGTGAAAAAAAAGCATCACAACCCATATGTGCGACCATCAGGGCGAGACCAATAGTGCATTTTTTTGAATGAAATGCACTAAAAACACATATTTTGAGGTTATGGCTTGTAAAGAGCGGTTTGATGTTCTCAGATGGCGAGCACACCTGACGAGGATTGACGAAGCATGGACCGGTAGCGTTGCTAGAAAGGGAGCGCGGTCGCAGTGGCAGATCCAAGGGGGAAGCGGCCCATACACGTACAATAAATGTTGCGCAAACTATAGGGGTTATGCAATAGGTAAAATTGAACGTTTGTGGATTGTATTGATGGGTTGCACAATATAATGAACAACCCATTTGGGGCTACCCAGCGAAATATTGGTTTGCCGGCAATGAAAATCCCTCAAAATTGCTTTTTTCCGTGATCAAAATCCGAGACATTTATGCGCGAAATGCCAAGCCAAGGACAAAATTTACGCGAAACGTCACATGATGGGTGAGAGAAAAACTGTTTCGAAACGGATGTGGCAAACCAAGGGAAAAATTTACGCTAAATTCCCCCATTTTGTGGGCAAAACGCAACATTGGGGAAAACACTCACGTTCAACCCGCAATTTGTATGAGGAATTATCTATTTTATAAAAATTGTCACAAAAAATTGTGTTGTTCTCATAAGGAAATTGTCCATTTGAAGTCAAAAATGGAAAATAATTCACGGGAAACCCAACAATGGAGGCGAAGTTTATCAAAAATTCCCCATTTTAGAGTGAAACGTCACATCCAAGCCAATAATTAAGTGTAAGGCCTAAGGCCTCATTCAGGACAAAAATCCGTGCATAACCTGACATTCTAGGCAGTATTTACGCGAATGGTCGCATTCAAAGCGGAATTTACTCACAATACCCCACAACATCCGGGGAAACACTCTCAAGCGAATCGACAATTTCCAGGAAAAATTCATGCGAAACGCCTCACCAAGGGAAATTTCATGGTGAAATTGTCCGTTTCATGATAAAACTTGTTAGTTTCACGATGAAATTGTCGATTTCATGAGGAAATTGTTTGTTTTATGAGAAAAAATGTAATTTAATGGGAATTCATAAGCTGATGAGCTAATGGTTGATTTTATGATTAAATTTTCAGTTAAAAAGGTGGCAATTTAATGAGCACATCGCCAGATTCAAGAGGAATTTGCGTCATTTTTATCAGCGAATTGTCAAATAGATGAAAAAATTATCAATTTGGCTTGGGAAATTGTCAATTTGAAGCAGAAATAGTCAATTTGTTTTGTAGTTGGGCCTTTTTAGTGCTTTTCATTCAAAAAATGCACTATTTGTCTCGCCCTGATGGTCGCACATATGGGTTGTGATACTTTTTCCACGTTTCAGAACCCCTAGAACACGAATGCAAGGTCGGTTCGATTTGCTACAATATATAATATATCGTTCTAACTTAAGAGGTTTGACTCGATTGTCGCATGAATGGAATGCACTTTTCCCGACAGGCTGCTGCTGTCGGAACAAAACATTGTTTTGTGGTTGATTTTTCGTGGGTTTTGGAGCTTTGCTGAAATTTATAAAGCTGTCGATCGAGTGGCCACCGTGTGCGCTAAAATTCTTGTTGCTCTTTTTTGCAAACTTGCAAAGGCCTGTGGCATCATAGTGATGACGACTGGAAATCCGTCTTGATTCTCGGATTCCTTGTGACGTGAAACCTCTAAGATACGCGGTTTTGTCAATTTTTAAATTTTCATCATGTTTGCCAATAATTGCCCTGAAATTAATCGGCCAATTTTTAGGCTGAATGTTTTTCAAGTGTTTCGATTTGAGCCGGACGTGGCTCAAATGGGTCCCATATGGACAATGCTCAATTTTCCCTGTAGAACGTGCCAATGAGGTCAAAAGATGAAGTTTCATTAAGTTTTCGATATTTCAATAATGATTGGAGATTGCGAGCTACTTTGTCACTGGAACTGCGTGACGTGTGGTATTGGCAGGTGCAGCGGGGCCGGATGCCGATTCATGGCCCCCTCCTTTGAGCAGACTGTGGATCCGCGCCTGCGCGGTCGTGCCCCTGTTACCGATGCTAAAAGGGGGTGAAACTTCAACAACGTGTTTCAAA
Organism: Corythucha ciliata; assembly: GCA_038030265.1. Classification (NCBI taxonomy): domain Eukaryota; kingdom Metazoa; phylum Arthropoda; class Insecta; order Hemiptera; family Tingidae; genus Corythucha; species Corythucha ciliata. Next base: position 48,685,756 of record CM075938.1, on the reverse strand, counting down.
TTTTTACACACAGAACAAAATATCTGTAATAATATTATAGTTAGTATTGAGCAATTTGAGCTACTTCGAACCCTGATTTCGCTCTTTAAAAACCAATTTTTGCGGATTCGGCTCGTTCAAGACGAATTTTTAGCGATTTTAGCTCTGCCATAGCTAAATATCGCGGATTGAGCTCCATCAATCAAAACCCAATATCGCAATTTTTTGCTTTTTCAAACCTAAATTTCGCGTATTTCACTCTTAGAAAAAGCCAAATTCACGGATTTGGGTTAATCAAACAACCAAATTTCGTTATGCTCTTACAAACCCCGTTTCCACGATCTATCACTCTTGAAAAACCACTTTTGGCGTGTTCATCTCGTTCAAATCCCAAATTCAAGCAGTTTTGCTCTTTCACAGTCCAAATTTCATGTATGGGCTCCTTTCAAACTCACATTTTTTGGATTTGGCTCCTCAGAAGTCCTAATTTTGTGGATTCTCGCTTTGTCGAAAACCAAAGTCAATGGTTTTAGTTATTTTTGAAATCAGTTTTACTGGCTCTGCGGATATTGGGGATTTGAAGGTGTGAAATAAGCAAAAGTACGTTATGAAAGAGCCAAAAACCACAAAACAGGAGTTTTTAAAATACAAATTGACCAAAATTAGATAGTCCAGTCAATAAGAGAATATATCCGGACGTCCGATGCGTGAGTGGGCTGCTTGAGACCACCGGGAAGGTCACTTGTTTCGATTTTTCCTAATTATATATGACGCCGCAAGAAGTAGAGCCAACGACCTTCTCTTCGAATGAATAGCTGACAAAATTTGCCACAACTTTTTCCCTAACTTTCTTTTCAATTTCATCGGTGAATTAGCGATTTGTCTTCATTTCAGCCGCGAATTAGCGATTTTTCTTGCAATGAATTTGTGTTTTTCCTGATTATAGCCGCTTGCCAATTTTAGCCACGAAGTTGCCTCCGGAAACCGCGACTTGCCATTCACTCAATTTCTATTTCTGTGAAATAGCAAATGTTCTCAATTTAACCCCATAAATAGCAATTTTTTCTTGATTTTAGCCGTAATATAGCGTTTTACCTAATTTTTAGCCTATCCTAGCGAGCCGCCAATGAGTTTTGTTTCCCATTTTTAGCCGCGAATTAACGCTTTTTCTTAAGTATATCCGCGAATTAGCGAATTTTCCTAATTAATGTAGCCGCGGATTAGCGATTTTGTTCACTTTCAACCACGAAGTTACCTTCAGAAGCCGCGAATGGTTTTTTTTTTCCACACGTCAGCGCTTTTTCTCAATTTCAACGGTGAATTAGCGATATTCTCCACTTTAACCGTGAATTCGTGATTTTAGCCGCTATAGTGCGATTTCCCCCAATTTTATCCTTGAATTAGCCCTTTTTCTTAATTTTCCCCGCGAATTAGCGTTTTTTTCACTTTCAGCCATGAATTAGGGTTAATTTAAGATTGATCCACGAACTTGCGTTCTGGATAAGCCGAGAATTTATGTTTTCGTAATATTAGGCACGAATTAGCACTTTTTCTCAAAACTATTGGTAAATTACGGATTTTTCACTATTTTATCCGCGAATTAGCGTGTTTCGTAATTTTAATCGCAAATTACTGTTTTTTGTTTTACAATTTAATCCGCGATTTTAAAGCTTTTTCTCAATTTTAGCCGTGATTTAGCACTTTTTCTCACTTCTGTCCGTGAATCAGAAATTTTTCTCAATAATTTCAGCCGTGAATTAGCCGTTTAAATCTCAATAATTTCAGCCCCAAATTAGCGTTATTTTCAATTTTGGTCTGGATTAAGTGAGCACGAATATTAGCACTTTCTAAACTTTTATCCGCTTACTTGCCCCAAGAGCAGCACATAAGTGCGCTTTCTCAATTTTAGCCGTACACGAGGAGGCGCGCAATTTACCACTGGAGGTCACGGACGGGCCATTGTGGAAGGCTCAGCGGGCCACTTCTGGGCCCCGGGTTGGCCACTCCTGCCATACACGCTAAATTTTATGGTACAACCCCGATATTGCGCAATATTTATTGTACGTGTATGGGCCACTTCAAGCTGCCCACCCCTAGATTAAGGGCTGGTTACCTGCCTTGCTTTGAGAGGCGCTAACTCCCCCAATTAGGGGCGTCCTGGTCCTCGCTGGGGCAACCTAGATTGCATGGGATTGATTGGGGCTAGTAAGCATGGTCTTAGGGACTCATAAATCGCGTTCGGCTCAGATTGGAGAACTTTGAAAAAAAAAACTGCCCACAAAAACGCCCACTTAACCCCTGGGCGTTTTCAGCGAGAATTGCTAAAATTAAAAAGAAAAATTTAATTTTCGTTAAACGAGCCTCTTCGTAACCCACGATGTGAAAGTCCTAAAAAGCGACAAATTCATCTTGCCCACCGGTAGTACGATCGTAGTGAAAACGAACCCGATAACTGACACTACGAAAGAGAACTGCGCCGCGAAGCACATCGTCTGCAAAATAACAATAATATGAGACGTTTTCGACTGAATTCATTTCCACTTCCCCTTCTTCCTATCGGTTCCCGGTTTTCACAGCCTCGCTTTCACGAGACTTGCATATTTTTTTTACAACTTCCTAATCTTCTCGGCGCTCACAGCATTAGTGCAAAAATGTGACAGGATAATAGTGGAAATCGAGCTCATGAGTACCTTTCTAAACGCTTCGACTTTATCGTCCGAACGGGTAATTTCGATGACGCGATCCACGGTGAATCGAGCCAAATGAAACGATACTTCGGTCATGGGCGCGAGAACGAGCATGAGAGCCAGGAGTGATTGCAACGACCGGATGACAATTGTGGCGAGTGTCAAGACTAGCGATAGAAAGCTGCAGGTTTTGGGCACGTCTGGAGCTTCTTGGTACTGCAACAGATGGTCTCTGAGGCTTTCCAGCAGTGTTTTGGAGGGTGGCGACTCTTGGGTCGAGTTATTGTTTTCGACGGGACGACCGGTCGTCGGGCTGAACGGGATTTAATCACGATTTATTATTGTAATTTCACGAACTCAAAATTACCTGTTAGCTTGTCGTGGGCCACTCATGGCTTGATTTTGTGAAAACTTGACAGTGTTAATGGAAATTCATTGAGTGTCTTGGTTTGAACACGTGATCAACAGTGTCCTTTTTGTGTCGGCGCTGAATTAACACATATGTTGGTGAAGCCCACAGGATAGCCGTTGCCTCAGAATAATGACCGAAGGGAATGCTACGAACGTAAAAAAACATCGCTTCGATAAAAATAATTTCATGGTTGTATAAAACATACAATTGACAGTCGGATTTAAGGTACGGTCGTCAATGAGCGTGCCTCTTCAACATGGTACAACTACGAACGAAACAATTCAATGTTAGTATGATGCCCAGTTTTAAGACTTAATAGAAGTCCGATAATTCCTGCCTTTGGTTATTTACAAGATTTTTGTGCGTTTGACGCACGTTGACCCCCCCCCCCCCTCAATACCACCATTAAGAATAAGGTAAAGGAGTTTTACAGATGGCGTCGTGAACAGGCTGTGAAGCGAGACCCGCGAGTGTAATCATCACCGAGTCACCGATGGCGTTCAAAGCCATGGCAAATTCCCGTTGATGCGGCGGTATCTCGTTGGCTATCCTTCGAAAAGTGTTAACGTAGGATGAACCACCCATGAGCCCCTCCCAGAGGCAAAGAATCAACGGTATGATGAGATATGTCATGTATCCGTACATGGCTTCGAGTACAAATACGACGAGGTTGATCCCTTGGAAAAGAGCTTGAATCCAAGTCCGTTCGACGGGAGCTATACTCACTGATGACCGCGAGATGAAGACTCCAACCTGGTACAGAGTGAAATACCAACGATATTGATCTTTGTGACTTAAAAATGAGTCTGGAATGTACGTCAGCTCGTAGAGTGCATGGTTGATGAAATATTCGAAGAAATATACAAGACCAAACCACGAAGTATACGTCATAAGTATATGAGGAACTAATTTCGCTTTGGATGTGAAAGTATCCGGTACTTTCAAAGAGACGAGTTTGTAAGATCTTTGGTTCACTTCTTGAGCGACTTGTCCATCTTTCAGCCCCCTGCCTTCCTCTTGACTAGAAATTTTATCCAACACGGGTCTCTCCAACACGAACCAAAAGCAAACGGCCATCAGAAAGGGCATAACCAGCATGCACAGAATCGCCGTTTTAGATGACAGCCCAAATTGAAGTAGCGCAGTGTAAGCGAACGACCCAAGCACACCAGCTGCACCAGTACCAGAAGACCAAGTCGAAATAACGTGTTTCGAGGTGAAATGAACTGTATAGGCGATCAAAGTGCTTTCACCCAAACCACTCGATAAAGATACGAAGGCCACACCCATTAGAATCGTTTCCCTGTTCACGGCCACAGCCACAAGGACAAGGCCCAAACCAGACGACAAAACGACGACGACCATTCGCGCGTGAATCGCCAACGGCACAAACGGTGCAATAACTTTAACGACGAACGACGGTATTATATCAGCCAATAGGATGGCTCCAGTGCTTAGAACGTTGCACTCGCGTTGAAACGATCGTTTCTCCTCGATGATTCGCGACTTGGTCTCAAAGTCATCAAAAAGAGACAAAAGGTCGTAAGCAGCCGACAGCATGATGACATAACCGAAATTGTTGGCAAGGCCGAAAAAGAAAAAGGCGACCAAGTTACGGGCGTAGGCGTAGCGTTTCCACAGTGGGGGACGTCCGTCTCGAAGGACCGAGGTCGGAGGCAGGTCGTCATCATTATCCTCCTCCTCCACGCGAACTCGTAAGACTTCAGACATGGCGGAGGAAACGTCTTCAATTCAATTCTGTTGTTTCGCTCTGGAAAGCATAAGTAAAAACGTTTCATATCAGTGCCCGTTCTAATGATCAGGTCAAAGCATGCGCCAGCTTCAACGACCCTCGTCGGGCTTGCGCCCGTGCTGAAGCAGGAAATTCGGAGCTAAATATTGTTCGGACTTGAGGTTGAGTTGTCGTTACTGTTCTACTGTAAAGGTTGGACTTTTTTTTTACGCCAAATACGGACTTTTTTTTTTACGGACAAATATTTTACGCCACTTGACTCCTATCATTTCCCCTTATACGTTTTTGGCTGAATACGACAGTTAAAAGTAAAAAATGAACAGTTTTTGGCCGCATGGTAAATGACCTTGTTTGCCAGCTTTTGAGGCTTGAGGGATAGTTAGGTGTTCATCGGGTACAAATCAGGTTAATCCGACAAAATCGAAATGACCAGTCGCTGATCAAGGTGAAGAGCAGGATGGAGAGGGAGTGGTCACGCTCAGCGACGATCATTATTCCTTTACTTCATCGCACAATTTGGATAATCCGCTCTAAAAACTGCTTTTAATCGCCCAAGAAATGGCTAATTTTGCACACAAATGTTTAGGCCGATCACAACTTTGGCCCGCTCAATTGGTCCGTTTACATTCTTAGGGTGCAAAATTAGCCATTTAAATGTCGCGAATCGTTGATTTCGTCATCTGCAGGGTGTGAATAATCAGTTTGGCCATTTTATAGCGTGAAATGCCTCACCATTTTTAGGCGCGTAAATAGTCAATTTGGTTATTCTTAGGGCGCGAAAGGTCGCTTTTGCAATTTCCAGGGTGCAAATCGCCAGTTTCTATTTTTAAAGCGAAAAGTGCCTTGACATTTTCAGGGCATGAAAAGTCGATTTGGCACGTATAGTCCAGCAAGCCATCTGTTGTGGGGCGCGAGTGATCAGTTCGGTCATTTTTAGAGCGTGAAATGCCTCGCCATTTTCAGGGCGTGATGAGTCGATTTGGACATTTTTTGGGGCTCGAAACGTCATTTTAAAGACGCGAATGGTCAGTTGGGACATTCATAGAGGTCGAATGTTTGGTTTTTGCGCTTTTACGGACACGAATCTCGGCGAATTTTCGGCAACGAATGTTATCAGTTTGGACATTTTTCGAGTGTGAATCGCCTGTTTTAGGGCTAGCATATTGTCCGTTCAGCCATTGAACCAGGCGCGAATAGCCATTTTTGGGCGTCAATGCTGTTGATGGTGGGGGGTATTTCTAGCAGATAGGGGGGGGGGGGTAGCACTATGGCGTTTGGGGGCTGCAAGAATTGTTTATAAAGTTCAAGAAAAAACCTGGACGCACGCGGCTGCTCACTGGGCCACTCTGCGATCGAGAAAATCGCCCGAAACTAACGTCATCGCAAAAAACAATCATTTTCACCCAATTTTAAGGGTGACTGACGCCCGCCGCCTTAGGTGATTTATAAAGAAAAGACTGAGGAGCCCTTCTTGCGACAATTTTTAAACCGGAGAAGTCACTAACTATAAAATTACTGTAAACCTAGGAAACTGTCCAAACTACCTACCTTTACTGAAAGGATCACCAAGTATGGAAGCTATCAACTGCAGCTTGTAGCAAATCTTAAAATAAGTAAAAAATATCTCACACAAAGACGGGAAACAACAAGGGGGAACGTGCAAAACTACCCGGCTTGCAACCGGTTCCACACCCCTCTTCCCCATATCCACAAAGATTGCCCTCACAATTGCGAAACGCCTTTTGTGTTTATCTTTTTTTTTTTCTGTCCTAACAACGTCCCGCTCCTCTCCCCTCCGGCTAACTCCTAAATTGAAATGTTTGTAGCGGGGTCGAGCCATCAAATGAGCGTTGAAACTACAAACCCCACGACTAAATCATTTCGCATTGAATGAGAAACCGATTCACAAGAGGAACGCGGGATCGGGTCAATGAAATATTTTTCGGCGCGATCCATCAATTAAAATGGATCGTTGGTAAACGACCTTGACGAGTTCAAGTGAAATAAAAGCGCTCACAGAAACTGAAAAGAATGGGCCATTAGTGTGATCTTGAGAGAGAAAAAAAATCCTCTGCTTAAATAACATCGAGCAATCTAGACAAAATTAGCACCGCATTCGTTTTATATTTCATTCAATAATTCGAGCTCAATTAAACAAATAAAAAATAGCACTCCAGCTGCTTAATTAATTAAAAACCATTCAGATTCGGATTAATTGACCGAACCAGCCTCAGAAGGCGTATCTGGATCATCGTCCATCGGCAATGGGGGAGCTTGATACCTTTTTTTGACAATGTAAGTTTTCATATTGGAAACGCACGTGACATAGCTGCAATCAGAGTAGGAAACTGAAAAGAGAATATGAAAAAAAGCATAAGTACGAAAATTCTAAAACGAAGGGCGAAAAAACAAAATGTCACGTGGGTCCAGCCATTTTTTCCTCTCATTTTCTCAAATGGAAAGTGATTCATTTTATTATAATTTTACAATAATAAATTATTATTATTATTACCAATTTATGGAATAATACAAAATAGCAAATAGACTTTTCTCGACGAAGTCGTCGAGGAGGTGAAATAAGAAGACGAACTCTTAGTTGTGGGTTGGTGGGGGGGGGGACTGCTGACTCAGCCAATCACTGGAAAGAACCCCGGGGATTGCACACTATAGTTCACAGTTTAGCCCCTAGAAACTGACTAGTTACTAATCGTTCAATTCGAGCACAGACTATTATTTTTCGTTTAGAAATCTGAAACACGCTAGATCCATGAACTACCAAATTATATTTTTCATTTGTTTTAGTAGGTGCGTAATCTTGTTTTTATTTATTTATAAACTGGTAGGTTTGGACGGATTCAGGAAACCTGTGAAGGGGAAGGAGAATTTCCAGCCTATTCAAGTTTATATGGTCTGCATTGGCAATTGTAGTGCAATTAATCAACTACATGATCTCAGTAATTACTAATTAAGACAAAATAATACCTTTTTGATACCGATAAACGAAATTACGGGCCTGATCTGACAATTTTAACATCATCCTGCCTCTCTGTCTTGATCTTGTCAAAGGCTACACTCTACACACAAAGACCCACTTTCAGAGACTCATAATGCGACCAGGAATTAATAACTTCGTCCCACAAACAGGCGATGTATGCAGAAAATAGTCAATGTAGCCTCAAACTATGGAATTTCAAGGCCAAAACTGGTAGTTTTGAACCAAAAAAATGACCATCTTTTGGATGAATTAGGCTCGTTTTACGCATACACGGTTTTTACGCTGCGCGAACGCGGAGGGTGCCTCGCATGTGTGAACCGAGAAACCTCTTCAAACCGCTGCCGCGTAGAAACCGAATTTCGGTTCACACATGCGAGGCACCCACCGCATTCGCGCCGCGTAGCAACCGCGCCTCGGGAATCTGCGTATGTGTGAAACGAGTCTTACAGACTTGACACTTCTACCCTGGAAACAACAAACAAAACGCCGCGCAGGAGGAAAGGGGCCAAGTAAACGGTTGGGAGGGGGGCAATGGGCAATATTTTCAAAGTTTTCAGTTCTGATCCAAACGCGGTTTATGAGTCCCTCTGATTACGTTCAACTGACAAACTCGGGAGGTCCCGGCCAGGACGCCCCCAAAGTGACGTCAACACCTTTCGGAGCGTTCAAAAATTACGAGCGTTTTGGGTTTGTTTTCTTCGGAAGTATTTTTATTTGTGTCGAACTATGGTTTATGAGTCGCTCAGAGCAAGATGAATGGATAAATGCGGCCGGTCTCAGCCACAACGCCCCTTAGATTGGCCAAAATGGCTCCACTCCGCGGCGGACCGGCGACTTCCGTCCAAGGCTTTTCCTTCGTCTTCAAAGTTGACGGTCACGCGGCCACAGTCCACGGGGTTCAGAGGCCCCCTGATGAAAACGGGCCAAATCGGACGAAAATCCCGAAATTACAACAAGGACCCCATCAAAACTGTTAACTACTCGGTTTCGTCGAATTTTGACCAGTTTCACCAAAAACGCCCATGAGTGGGGAGGGGGGCGTATTTTCACACATTTTTTTCAAAATATTTCGATTTGAGTCAAACGCGGTTTACACGTGGTCCCCAAAAGACCATGCTGAATTGAGAGCTGCAGGCAGTCTTAGTCGAATTTCTCCACTCCACGGTGGAGCGGTTGTCGTTGGTTTTGGCCCCAAAGGGGACTACTCCCGGTGCTTTCGTATAAAGCCATTGTAGGGAATTTGAGTGGGAGCCTGGAAAACGTGAAGAAGTCTGTACCTAGTGGCGGAGAGGGGGTCACGGTGAGAGAACCTAGAGAGCGTCGTCGAATAGAAATTCTGTACTGATTTTCCGGTTTCCAGTGTTTGGTTTTTCACCAAATTTTTTCATCTTTCGTAGTTCGAAAACTTGTGAGCTTCTTTGCTCCAGATGAAGGGCGCTAGGGTAGGTATGATGGGGGGCAGGATAGCATGTGAGCCCTTCCCGGCCTTCTCTATAGCGACTATAGTCTAGACTGGATCCGCGCCAGGAAGACATTCTTAATTCCACCACGAAAATGAGAGTTTGGGTGGTATTGTGCTATTTGAGGGGGGGGGGAACCAGCCTTGATTTGACAACTGAAAGTTTACATAGCTTATAAAAATTTTAGAACCTCGCCAAATCATAGCTTTGTTCAATAAAGAGGAAAATTCCTGAGTTAAAACCCCATAAGCCTCGTAAGCACGCAATAGATATCTTAGTCGTTAAAAATCACAAAATGGTGGTGCAGATGAAAAAAGAGAGAAAACGCTCAAGCGCATACAGCGCGTTGGCGTCCGGCTGATGGAGTGTTGCATTATATTAATCAAATAGAAGAGGCGGATGCATTTATCGTCAACAGTGTTATACTGTGGGGAGGGGCGGTTGTTGATCGCACCAAAAATTGAATAAGCCCACAGTGTTAAGAACCAAACACTCCAATGGAAACAAGAAAAGTTATTAAAGGCCCAACAGAGCTTTGAAAGTACAGCCCCAAGTCTCGGCACACTTACCGACGATTAGTTGTGACCCAGGTAAGATGGAGCGCAATTAAAAGTTTTTAAGCGGAATTTGATACATCGTAAACCTAAAGACACCGGCATATGTTGCCATTGAAGGGATGAAGCTTGAATCTCTCACATATTTGAATTAAAGCCAACAACAAGGTTCCATTCTGACACGCTGATTGTGTATCTGGCGGGCCTACCCTGACGAGGGCAAAAACATAATTACTTTTGTGGAGGGTGCAGGGGGGAAACACGAGGGGATCGCAAAAGGGCAAGCATTAGTATGCATACTGACCAGAATTTACCTTAAAAGAGCGCCCCCTGAATAAAACACTGAAACCACGTGACAATAGCCGGTCGGCTTAGAAGTGTAACTGAACGAATCGCTGGAATGGAATAGTCCAACGCCGATTCACCGAACACTCGTACAGCACAGCTTTAGAGCTACAAAAACTTGAAACCCCCACCCAGGCCCTATGTGTTCTTTCAACTCTTTCTTTCTCTACTTCCTTCTCTTTCCTCTAAAGTAAGCAAAAAAACCGCGAGGGGAATTAATAAAAAAAAATCTGATGAGTCGGCGATGCCTAAACGAAAACAGAACGCCTTCTTTGAGGAAATGTCAATAAAACAGACACCCCCCTCCCACCATTATGTGACAATAAAAAAATGCTGGACTTGCAGGACAAGAAAACAATACTCAAAACTAGATTTATACCTGTTATCTTCTTATAGGCATCCGAGTCTGGACCAAGTCTCGCCGTGAGACTCAGAAGTGTCGTTACGACGTTGGCCACGTACTCGGAATTTTCCAGTTGCCCGCCCGACTGGAATGAGAGGAGAATAAAATTTCCCTCAATCAATACGTTCGAATTAATGCACTCGTGGTTGACGATAGGCCGACCGGTGCTGAGGGGGGAGGGGTTGATACTTACGGCTAAGATTGCTCCGTCCTCGTTCAACACCAGGAATCCCAGAACGTCGGGATATTTGAGAAAAGGCAACATTTTAAAGGTGTTAATTTTGTTAATGACGCATCGGCTGAAAAACAATTTTGTTTTATCCGGGAGTTAGCACTGATAAAAAAAGTTGCTTACCACTGTCAAACCATCAACGCGTTGTATTTCCTGATCTGTTGCTACGAAATGAGCTTTACCACGTCCTTAATTACGAACTTTATCAAGAATCATTGAAAATTGTACCATTTATGTAAGTTGAATGACCAAAAATGACAGGAAAACTTCAAGAGCTGGAAAAGTGGCGGGTTCAGGTTATGATTCAGATAGAAGTTGGTGAGGTTACCTTTTTATTCCTCGGGCACCCTTTCCAGCTCTTCGCCACACGTATATCGCATTGTTCCCGAAGACGTCCTCTCAATTCATCTCAGGTAATCCGCGTCATCCTCGCATTTAAACGCTCAATTAACGTTTAATTACCCTTTAAACCCTTTGGACTAAGTAATGAGACAGTTTTCAAGTGGATGCGCCTCTTATTTTAAGGGTGAAGTCCATGTGGGGTGGTCACGTACAAGTTTTAACCTTGTTTTGCCCTGTTCGCTTGTTTAGTGTTGTAGAAGGCTTTTAAGGATTGTTTTTCGAAAGTTTAAATTGTGGTCCTTTTTTTCCCTCAGGATGGTGCGTATGAACGTTCTTAGCGATGCTCTCAAGTCGATTAACAACGCCGAGAAACGAGGCAAACGTCAAGTGTTGATCCGGCCTTGCTCAAAAGTGATCATCAAATTTCTTACCGTCATGATGAAAAAGGGTAAGTTTTTGTTTCATTTCTTTAATTATTGTAACTCTAGTCGATTGATGAGAAACCGATGTGTTTACGTGTGTGCCTCCTCCCCCGCCTTCATTAGTGGGTCACTTTGCCTGTGTCGTGAACCTCAGCGTTCGTGTCATGCTGTAGTAAAACGCTAAATGGGTCCAAATCTGTCAGTTTGCTAGATATTTGTGGCGTGAAACGTTCGTTTCCTTGATTTACAGTGGATGATGGCTTCCCAGTTCGGGTTCTGAAGCCCGTTCTAAACAATATGTTAAACATTGCGTCTAGTGTGGTGAATGACGTGAACTTCAGTCACTTTTGGCACCTACTCTACATAATAGTATATCATTTATGATAAATCTTGCCTTCGCACAAAGGTGTTAACGTAGATCTGCATTTCCACGCTACATGGATTAAGCTTTGTCCCAGAGGAACCATGAGCGTTGCCAGGCGGGGGCGAGCTGCCCCCCCCCCTCACTCCTAGTCATACGTGAAAACTGAGTGTCCACTGCCTGGGAATTGTTGGAGAAATTGTTCTAGAACTTGGGAAAAATCTCCTTTTATTGTAACAACATCGTGCGACCAAATAACAAGACACTTCTGGAGCAATAAGTTAGCCTAAGGGCAAAACCGTTAAGCCGCCTTCACATGCGAGCTGTGACAGCTTAAGCTTTGAGCTGTAGCCAATCAATGAGCAACCCGCGTTTGAATTAATTATATTTCATTGGATACAGCTCAAAGCCGAGCTTTTTTCAGATCACATGTGAAGCCGGCTTTAGACGTAGGATAAAAAAGCAACGTTTCAGAGAAGAGCATACTATAGGTCCGCTCCGTAATAGTAAATCACATCGTTTTCATTAGTTCGGTCAATTGGGGCTCTGGAAAGCCCGTTTCTGGACAAACGTACGGAAGTTTTTTTTTCTCAACGGATTTATAGTATGTTTATGGAGGTGCTGAATCCGAATCTTGCCAACAAAAAATCGGTCGGCTTCGCGTCGAAAATCGCACAAAACCTCGAAATTTGTTCACTTTTTGCACTCAATCGCTTGTATCTCTGAACTGTGGACTTTTCGATGATGACGCTCCCTGGCATTCTTGAAGTAGATTACATTTGTGTCAATTTAACACAAAAGTCCACAGTTATTAGGGTAAGCCTAATTACAGCTCCGTACGATCAATAGTTCCTGAGATATGAACCCTCAAAAATTGACGAGTGCGTGGGAAACCCAGTTTCTCGTCCGAAGTATCGTGAGAGTCTGGATGCGAGTGCGCACAAAGCGAGTCATTTTGAGACTCTCGGACGCTTTCGAGCTATCTAGTAGGATAGCTAGTACCTAATTTATTCATTATTTTTTGACACAGTCTCATATTTTTCAGTACAACTGAAAAATCTCTCCTTCCAGCTGTATTCAGGGTAATTTTGGTGTCATACTCTAAAAAAGCACCCTTTTTTGTTTATTATGAAACGCTCGCGTCCAACGGAAGAAATTTTCTTCTCAAAGGAGGTTGGGAGGTGCGTGAAATAGTGTTCTTAATATTTTCGCTTAACAATCCGTGGAAAATTTTGTGAAATAAAGTTCATAACGCTAGGTCCCCAGTTAGGCTAAACGTTCTTCAGATGGGTGAGTTTATCATCCCCCTCTACCATTTTTCCGGTTCGTCATAGAAAAAGTCAGGCATACCTATTAAATTTTGTATAGTTGTTCACGTGGCTTCCGCTATACCATGCGATCGAAGACAACGTGAATGGGAACTTGTTGTGACTTTTTTGTAGTCTTCAACCTAAGCCTAAAAGAACGATTAGTCTACACCGATGGTTTCAGAGATATTTCAGCAAATGGAACAAAAGGGCCCTCAAATCCAAATTGAAGCTCGTGCAGTGCTAACACCCGACGTGGAATCTTTTAGGACTTTTTTAGGAAATGGAAGGAGGTGTATCAGAAAGTGATTGCACCAAACATTTATCAGTTTTTCCAGCTTCAGGCTCCAGCCAATTTTCCCCCAGCGGCAGAAAATGGTCAATTTTTGACGGGTCATATCTCTGGAACTATTAGTCGTACGGATACAATTGGGCTTAAATTGACACAAATTCAGTTTATTTCAAAAATGCAAAGGAGCGCTATCATCGAAAAGTACGTAGTTCATGAGATATAACCGATTGAGTAGAAAAAGTCAGAAAAATTCCAGTTTTTTTCCGATTTTCGACGTAAAGCCAACCGATTTTCTTTTTTTTTTGGCAAAGTTCAGATTCGGATTCAGCTCCCCAAGAAACATGTAGATCCGTTGAAAAAACTACTTCTATACGTTTTGTCCCGCCCAAATCCCCTATTGACTGGACTACATTCAATTTTGTCGATTTAAAACCCCGTTGACAAACCGTATGCTATGCGTCTGTGGTGTCTGCGCAACCTATCAAAATGCTTCATTTTTCGAAGGAATAAATTTGCTTGGTTGTACAGACACCACAGAACGCATTCATAGTTTGTGAACGGAGCCTATTTAATAAAAGAATGTGACTTAAGGGCCGATTCGACTCCATGGGTTTGAAGTTCCGTTTAACCCTAAGATGAGGCTTTCTTGAAGCCCAATCGTAATTTAGATATTGTGTACAAAATCGTTTAAACCCTCAGTAACGCTTTAAAGGACATAGTCGACAGTCCCCTTTACCCCGTGTCGTACGTCAGGCGGGGTTTTAGCGTGGGTGCGTGATTTTCATCGATACGCGTTTTTCGCTCTAAAATCGCGCGACTCCCGGTCATTTATACGCTCAGACGTAATATACTGTAGCGAAGTTGTAGAACAGGCCCCCAGGTTCAAGGCTCGAGTGACATTTTCAGGGAGCGAGTTGTCAGTTTTGAGATTATTCTGTGCACGAATTTTCTGTGTAACCATTTTTAGGCCGCGGATAGTCAATGAGGAACTAACATGATGTTTAATTTTTCCTCGAAAGTATTTTTTTGGTGACGTATTATGCTTCATTAAACATAAAATATGAAATTTGGGTACTAAAAGTGCTTAACTTATTCGTTATTCAATTATTAAAATGCCCAATTTTTTAGGCGAGTTTAAACGTTTGTGATTGGTTGGTGACTCGTGTCGTCACTGGGCACTATCCGCTTATGTTCTCTGATGAGGACCTACTCATAATACTGAAATAGTTAATAATTCAATGATTTTAGTCATAAAATTCATCAACGTGGGTATCACTGATGTTGTTTAAAACAGAATCGTTAATTTTCACTGCCCAAATACGCGGCAAATGAATGACTCGCTAGAAATTCTGGTGTGATCGCTGCCTCTTGACGTAATCAGTTTTGTAGTTGTTGTCAGCTTTATCACTCATTGCCTCTTAAAAGATATCTTCGCTTTTTTAAAATCTTTCCTGACCGACATTTCGGGAAAACAAACAAAATATTTGACACCAAATAGCCAAATTAAGTCACAATCACGAGTTTACAACAAAGAATGTGAACCCATCGGTCTTTTTTCCACCTTGACCTTACCACCGCGGTATAAAAAGTAAAAACTTCAGGGAAATGACGCAATTAGGCAGTTGAGATTCTCGCGCAAATTGCAGTCGTTTCAAACAGGGGCAAATTTTCTTGACTTTCGAAAAATCATTTAAAATAAAATAAAAGTTATTGGGTGAAAATAACTTCACGTAGTCAATTTGGGTAGCAAATACTAACATAGGCGTGAATTTCAAAAATTATGTTAGTTCCTCATTGGCTATTTAGTATAGCGAGCACGGGGTCATTTTCGCGATTTTCAGAGCGTGAATAGAGGGTTTCACGCGTGAATATTCAGTTAACGTAGCCCTTTCAATTGCGCTAATGGTTAGTTTGCTAATAAGGCTTCGCCACACGAAACGCGAATTCACCGCTCGGGCAGTTGGCATTCTGCGTGGCGGGGCAAATGTAGTAAGTTTTACCATTTTTAACACGCGAATAGTCCTTCAAGGCATTTCTAGGGCGCGAACGGCTCTTTGCCACTTTTGGATCGCGCGTTAACAGTTTTACTATTTGTGGACGCAAATGAGTAATTTTTCCTTTTTTAGGATGCGAATGTCAGTTTGCGTTACTTTTAGAGCATGAATCGTTGACTTGACAATTTTTAAGGCGCTAAGGTTAGTTTTGCCATTTTCAGAGAGCGAATGGCCAGTTTTTCCATAATGAATCTTCACTTCAAGAATTCTCAAGGCCCTCGTAGTTTGAGCGCTTCTACTAACAATATAAAATTTCGTCTGTGCCAAATCCGCGAACTCTGATTTATGGAAGAACCCCTAGATATTGTTGTGTGTTTTGGGTTTAAAATGACCCACTGAGGTTGAATTAGCGTTTTTTGTGTGTGAATTTGACGGATTTTGGCATAAAACCTAATTTTCTTGGTAAATAATCGCAAGTAGTGTCCCGAGGTTCACATGTCAAGTTGCACGGTCAAAAAGTAACATTTGACGTCAGTTATCGAGTCAAATTGGATTTTACTGGGCTAAAACAGCTCTGCGTTTTTTAGGCAAGACAAATTTGGAGGTGATTCTGTAAGTTTGAGGTATCGGATTTTCAATCGATGAGTCACCCGATTTCATTGAAATTTAAATACAGTCAATGAAATCACACGACTTTCGATAGGAAATTTGATTCATAGTTACAGAGTCACCCCGTAGGTTCTAAGAAGGTCTTGGGCCCACACGACAAGTCGTTCCTCGAGCCTTCCTCGACTTCAAAGCCCCCTCCTAAACTGGGAAAATTATAAAATAATACGTAATTCTACAGTTTGCGAGGGAGGTTGCAGTTGAGGGCGGTTCGAGGAACGACTTGGCATGGCGACGAATTGTTTTTTCCCCTATAATCCGCTCAAGTAAAGTACTGGTGGTGCTCTAGAGAATATAGAAGCTCCTTGGGTAGTGCTATAAACCCAGCCAGCCCCAGAGAAAGCCAACTGCCTTTGAACAAAGTTATGTTCGCTAGATAGATAATACTTCAGACAAAGGGGTAGGTGGAAGATTTTTTTTTTTTTTGCAAATGAGGTGGGTTACAAACGTGAAGTTCACGTACTGTAAATCCTTTATAAAGCTGCAATTCCTTGTCTATTACTTCCCTAATAAACGCGTAAGGTGGTGTACCTTGGAAGGGTTCTCCTTCTATTGCCTCTCCCTTTCTTTCTTGACTACGATGAAGGGAAGGCAGTAGTCGAGATTACCTGAATGAAAAAACAAATGTTATTGTAGTTATAACGACATTGGCCCATTTTCACCAACAAAATTGATATCGTTTAAAGTTGATCTCGATTAGTTGCCAATGACGACCCATATGAATTCTGATATAAATGTTTACAGTGTAATCGTGATTAGTTGTTGATCGTGGTTTAAGAAGTTGGTGAAATCGGGCCTTAGTGGAGTTATTTGAACTAAGTATTCTAATCAGTTTTTGTCTCTCCACTTGTTTTATTTGAAACGGCAGAACCGGTGAACCTCAGTGCCTTACTCGGTGGATTAAACCTCGTCAAACACGGGTCAAAAGCGATTGACAGTACTGTAAGGCTCTAAAGATGGATGCTTAAGTACCGGCTTTTCCTTCCGTCCTAGATTGTATTCCTACTTTACGCCCTTTCGCTAACTTGAGGAGTTGTGTGAAGTGGACATTTGGATAGTATGAGGGGGGACTCCTGTGCTTTGGTTTTTTCATCCAGGTTTTTTGGACTACTACCTTCCCTTCTTCGTAGTCAAGAAAGGAAGGAAGGAAGAGGCAATAAAAGAAGAACCCTTCCAAGGAAGGACCACTTCAGCGTTTATTAGGGGATTAGAGTTTGACGAGGGACCTACCCAGGTACGGTGCTCATGTCCCACGTAAGTCGCCAGTCTGCTCTTGGTGCAGGAGGGGTCTGTACCCCTCCCGCACTAAGAGGTCACACCCCTCTCCAATCAGGGGGTTGTCACATTCTGACATTTTTAAATATTTTGGCCAAATTTGTTTCTCACTTTTGTCTCTATCCCCCTTACAGGTTACATCGGCGAGTTTGAAATAGTCGACGATCACAGGTCGGGTAAAATTGTCGTCAATCTCAACGGTCGGTTAAACAAATGCGGCGTCATATCGCCCAGATTTGACGTTCCCATTACACACATTGAAAAATGGACGAATAACCTTCTGCCATCCAGACAGTTTGGGTGAGCCTTCTCCTCCTTCCTTACCACTTCATGACAACAACAGTATGTAACAATTTTTTTTATTCCTACAGTTACGTCGTTCTTACCACAAGTGGTGGTATCATGGACCACGAAGAAGCGAGGCGGAAGCATTTGGGTGGTAAAATTTTAGGCTTCTTCTTTTAAAATAAGACTTTGTTTCTTCTTTTTTTAATTAATGAAAGACGAAATGTGAATAAAATCCTACATTTCGGCATTATTTTTCATTATTTTATTTCGTTTTCCCTTACCTTGCACATTTTGAAGAGTCTAAAAAGAACATTTATACCTCTAAAATAATCATGAGAGACCTACTAAAGTCCTAATGTCAAATTTGTAGCCACCTTCGGGGTTTTTGGTCATTTCTAGGCCGTAAAGACTCATTTTGTTTCTGTTCAAACAACCAGATTCCCGCCCGAGGAACCGAAAAACGAGATTTTAGACGAATATTTCTTGTCTTGGACAGTTGGACACAAGTACAGAGTTTCTGGGGATATACTGCTAGTTTTTTGCCTGAAACTTACAATTGCGCGGATTTTGGGTAATAATATTGAAGAGGTCAGACCCAGGGGGGGGGGGGGCAAATTGTTAGTTTCCGAACTTGTTAGTATATCCCTACTAAAACGGTCATTATCGACCGTCGAACCAGACAATTAGGCTCAGTCTTATTAAAACCAATCACGTGCGTTCGAAACGTTCAGACACCAAATTTCGTCATTTGACTACAACCGCAAATTTGGCAGTCTTTTGCTCTTAGTTCGCAGATTCGTCTCGTTCAAATCGGGAATCTGGATCTTTAAGGAGTCATGAATTTCGTGTGGTTACCTCTATAAATTACTAAACTTTTCCGGGTTTGCTCCCTGCGCCCCATCAGCAGATCCGTTCAGTAGCGAACCGAGGTAGTGGCGAGTATTGGGTGGACCGACGCCCCCGAATAGCTCGAAGATGAAAAAATTAGGATTTTTTGGTTTTATGTTCATGGTTAAAAGTACGTGGAAAGGAGTCTTGGTATCCGGTTGGACGGGGATTTGGCTCCTTTCAACGATTTTCAGTGCATTCGACCTGGAGGAAGGAGTGTTGAAAGATGCTCACCGATTTTTTTGCTGAATCGTGAACGTGATCGAGCGCTTGTTTATCAACTTTTTAACGCTGATTAGTGCGTTTTCTCATTTATATTTGCGAGTCAGCGATTTACCTAGGCCAATTCTAGACGCGAACTTGGTCAAGAACAGCACATTATGGCGTTTTACTTTATTTTAGCTATAAAAAGGGATCTATACTCCGCGATAGCCCTCTAGCTCACTCCATAGCAAACACCTGTAAAAAGAGCTGATCCGCGGAATATAATTGGGAAAACACTAATTCACGGCTGAAATTGGGAAAAATCGCTAATTACAGACTAAAATGAGAAAACCCCCTAATTTACGGCTCAAATTGAGACAAAAGAATGATTCGCGATTAAAAATGTAGAAAAATCAATATAATTTGAGAATGATATTGAGGAACAGTGCTTAAATTCGCGTAGAAAAAGCGCTAATTCACGGTTAAAATTGAGAAAAGCGCTAATTCGCGGGTAATAAAAAGGGCCGATTCTTAGAGAAAAACGCCAATTCGCGACCCTTTGATGAAGGACTCTTCTTGACCAAAATTGAAAAAAGTCGCTAAACTAATGGCCAAGAGTGGAAAAAGCCGCTAATTCGCGGAAAATATTAAGAAACATCGCACATTCGCGGGTAAAATTGAGAAAAATCGCTAGTTCGTGGCTAAAATAGAGAAAAACGCTAATTCATGACTATGAGCGTTTTAAATGAAAACGCTAATTTGCGGCTAAAATTGAGAAATAGCTCAAATATCCAGGTAAAATTGAGAAAAATATGCTAATTCAGGGTCATAATGGAGATAAACACGGTTTAGCGGTTAAAATTGAGAGAATGACAGTTCGCGGCCTTCTGGTGGATGCAACTTTAAGGCTAAAATAATGGAAAAGCGCTAATTCGTGACTAAGAGTGAAAAAACCCCACAAATTCGCAGGTAAAATGAAGAAAACGCTAATTCGCTACTGAAATGGAGAAAAATATCCAATTCACGGCTTAAATTAAGAAAAAGTGCTAACTCGCGCCTTTAAATTGAGAAAAGGCGCTAATCTTCGAACAAGGATTCGCGGCTAAAGCTAAGAATAAGTCATAATTTAACGCTACGTGGTGTTGATTTCATCCAATTTGTCAAAATTAGGCACTGAAATTTATTTTCACTGATTGTGAGAGGGGGGGATTTCGCGTCTAGCCATCAGAGGGGGATAGAAGCCGTTGAAACCCCACAACAGAACAGTCAATGCACAACAATAAGTATAAGTCGTATAGTATTGCCTAAAATACAATTAAAACAAATAAATTAAACATCGAACAAATCACCGATCAGGCGCCATTACAACGGTCAAAATTGGCCCAAATCTTTCTTTTAAAAACCCCGAGACTGTCGCCACATGGATCCCCCTCCGGAAACCTGTTCAGGGATCGAGCAATGCGAACGACGCTTCTGTTGAGAGATGCATTCGTTCGACAGGTTGGAACGTGAAAGAACTCCGAATGACGCAAGGAACGGCCAGGTACTTTAAGGCTTAAACTAGACATTTCAGGACAGTCAACCACTCCGTTAAACAGCTACCAGGCAAAAATCAAAAATGCCGCGGAGCGTGGAGCTTCTAATGAATCCATGCGCAATGCCTGCAGCAAGGCAACGTCGCAGGTAGAGTAAGGTATCCCACTTTTATAAAGAAGGTACTTTTCTGGCCTTGATCTGCACTCGCTCGAGCCCAGCAGTATGCGTTTCATAGTGCGGACTCCACATCAGACAGGCATACTCCAGCGTTTCGTGCCAGGCGCCCTCGGAAACCGCTTTTACATCTGGTCACCCTAACCACACCCGGCTTGAATCGGTGCTCTTAAAAAGAATTACCCTAAAAACGCTCAGCTATCGGGGCGAAAACTCTCGAACGATTTATGGAGGAAGGGGGAGGAGACACCTACGAGTTGCTCTTGGATACGTTGAATCGATATTAAGCCAGTCATCTTTTTATCATAAAAAGAACATTTGTTTTTGTCGGCAAATAAAAAACAGTCGCTGAGAGGATTTTGATCAGAGAGAGAAAGAGTACAAAATGACTGGAGACAGGAAATTCAATTTCACTTTTTTGGAGAAAAAAACGTGTCCAGTCCTGGAGAACAAGGACGACGCTGAACTTTTATCCAAATGGTACGGCGAGAAGTACGTTTTTAATTACTGAAGGGTCTCACCACCAAATACGTTACAGGGGACTCAAGGGCTGCCTGAAAATCACTTACTACAACTTCGACCAAGAGTTTCACATGTACCAGAAGCAAAAGTTGATTGAAGTCGGTTAATGGTGGGGTGGGAAAGGATCTAAAGCTAATTAAAATATGTATTTAATGGCAGGATTTCTTCAAAGATCCGTCCGTATACACGACGTTAAAAACCGTTAAAAATGTCGGCGATCAATTCAAGTGGACAGCTCTCGGTAACCCAGCCCCTCATCGTCCAACACGAGTTAACTCATTTGAAATATCTGGTTTTTCGCTTAGGCGCTCCAGCAATACGCGTATCCAACAGGCTGATCCCTTGCTCCGTAACGTCTATGAATTTTTTTTCCAAATTAATCGACCCTGACAATGAAATTGTCGCCAAAGACGGTTATAATTTGACCCAGTGTTGCGAAGGATACTTGAACGGTATTCCCATTATGGACCACTTGCGATGTGTACGCTGAACTTCCCTGTCCTCTCTTCCGTAAATCTTAAAACCTTTCTTTTTGTTTTTTCTTTAGATGCTTCTTCTTGACGATCATCCTACTTATAATTTATTTACCAATTACGAAAGGCAACAATTTATTTTCATTCTCTTCAAACACATTTGTCTCGGGGGCACGCTCAACCAGTACGAAGAAACTGTCGACCCGTATTTGAACTACACCAGAAAACTCTATAAAGACTTGTTAAGGTAAAGCAAAAAGGAACAAAAAAAAACGATATGTTGACTTAAGTCCGAACACCCACAGTGTTGAAAGGTTGGAAAAAAATAACGAAATCATCGTAAGATCTATCGTCATTAAACCGACGGCTTTTGGTTCAGACGGTAGAATTCTGTGTCCTGAGGATTCAAACAACAAGCAAAACTTCCTTTATCTGATAGTTGATCCAATCAAGCGTCAAATAACAGTTTTGCAGTGCCAGTTGAATGGTTTCGTAGTGTAGAAATTGGATTAACATTTTCATAATTTTTGACTTGGCTTTGTGTATTCCCCGTTGACAAACTTGACATTAAAGCTAGTAGCGTGATTTACCTTTTTATGGTGGAAAGCTGTTATTCTTGCTTGATATTTGGAAAGACGTGAGTGCCGGTCTCGCAAGGAATACTGGGGATTTGTTCGCCCTGAAGCGAAAAGCCTTGATACGACGATGGCTGCGGTTTCATTGGTGTTGGTAAAGTCGGTTCAGTCTGTTCAGTGTCTAGAATACTGAAAAGCACGGGGTGGCTCTGAGGTGGTGCAACAGTTGGATGGTACACGTTCAAGTCCAACGACTGCACTGAAGCGGTATCTGAGAAAAAAATAATCACGGACAAAATAAAAAGCGGAACCTGGTCGATTAAATTGAAACACACCCATCGACGATGCTCTGCCGATAAAATCCTCGGACACGCTCGTTTCACCACCCGACATATCACAGAGATCAAAGTCATAGCTAACGCCTGACAACGACAAGTCGGGTTTCGACGATATTCGCCATTCGGGCGAGTCGGGTGACTCGTCATCGCCGTCTTTGTTTTGCCGACCGGTAGAGACGACATCCTGCATAATCTGAGGTGACAGCGGCGGCGGTAAATTTGGGTCGAAGGGAACTTCAGCGTCGATTTCAGGTGGCTGAACAGGTGTCAAGTCGAGTGGAAAAGACTCGACAAGCTGAGCAACTTTTAGTAACATTTCTTCCTGTCAGAAATAAGCTGACTAGTCAAACAAGAAGAGAGCCACCAAAGTAGCGATAAGTGCACCAGCTAACATGAAACTGCGTCATCGCCTCGTCAAGTTCCATTGTTGCAAGCGATAGTTCATCGCTTCTTTTCGCAATATCACTAAATATCGCTCTGTGATGGTTAAGAAGGTGCATACTCTGAAACAAAACACACACACTGAAAAGGTGACTCAAAGGTTTGACGGTTGGTCCAACCTCGCACAGTATGAGAGCGGATTCCCAAGTACTCGACGGTATAATTTTTCCAGACATGTATTGGTTGAATTCGTCTTCGGGCATGTTAAGCGACTCAGCTGTTAAATTCTCGATGAATGAGACGGCGCAACACTATAATAGCATGAAAATAGAAATAATGATCTAAGGGTGGGGTGTGGTGGGGGTGTTTTCCGTCACTCACAAGGTTTGTGAAGTAGTAACCAGCTTCACCCGACATCAGACGATTCGCATTGCAAAATCTGAAATTATCACGAAACATCAACAGTTTCTCGACGCTAACAAAACAAATGTTATGTTGCAGGGGGAGCCTGGACACCCCCCGCCCTGGAAATGTTGTTGCCTTATCCCCAATTTTCATCAAGTAGAGGCAGCTACCTCAAAGCGCCTGCGCCCCTTCAGATGGTAAAAGCCACTTCCAATGACATCGAAAAACGCTGACTTTTAAGGGGTCCTGACCTATGGTCCTGACCATTACGCCAAAAGTGAAAATCGCTTATGATGAGCAATTTTTCAAAAATGACCCACGTTTTATTGGAACGAAACTGCGTAGATTGTGGATATACCACAGGGGGAGTCCATAATTTGAAAGGATTTTTGATCATACAATGCAGTTGACGTGATTATCCTCTTCAGTTCGGGCGTTTTTGCCGCCGTGACCCGGGCCATTTTAGGGAACCCCATGCATTTTCCCGCAGACACGGAAACAAATTCCGCGGGTCTTGCTCTCTAAGAAACCAATTTCACGGGATTGACTCCCCAAAAAGAAAACTTTGCGGGGATGACTAATTCAAAAACCCTGCGAATTATCGAACAATGCCTTATTATTTCGACTATTAAATTGATAGGATGAACTAAAAGTAGGTAGGTACAGTATTTGTACTGGAGCTTGTGTAAACGACATGTATATGTATACATGCACGTATGTATACGTACCTATGTTACGGCTAATGTTGCAAGTGCGTTTAATGCCGTTATCAACCGGTTAATAACGTCAATAACCGTCCAAGTCGGCTATTATCGACATTAACCGCTTATTAACGTCAAGGAATTTTTATTAATGTTCATGTTATCAACATCACCCGGTTATTTACCTTCAACCCGACCACTAAGCGTTGGTTCTTAACGTCAATACCCGGGGTTTTAATAATTCATCACAATCGTATTCACACCATTAACCGAGCACTTCGGGTAATGCTGTTATTACCTGGTTATTGGCATCATTAACCACGATTTTGGATCATCGGACATCGGTCTACATTACCCGTTTATTTTCACTTATCGTAAATAACCTATTTCCGTCGTTGAGGTCGTTCCGAGATAAACGGCTGGAATTTTAAATTCTTAAATTTATTGCATTGCACTCCCCAGAATAATAAAAAACGCTGCGAATTATCGAACAATGCCTTATTATTTCGACTGTTTATGGGTTTATTATTCATGGATCTAGTCAAACCCGGTTTGAAATTACATGAAAATCGACACCCCACACCCCTATGATCCCAAATCCTTTGAAAATCCCCATTTTGGACCCGCTTTTGGCCCATAAAACCCCAGGGAGTTATTTGATCAAACTGATCAGATGTTAGGACCAACTAGACCCCAAATGGAGTCTATGTGCGAAAGAACGAGTTTTTTCATGCAATCCTAGGGCAAGATATGGCCCGGACGGCGGACGGACATTATTTTATTATTTCAGATTTGGATTCAACGCACATTGAAACGTAAAACTACAAATTTTGAGGGGGGGTCAAAAAATGTTTTGCCGATACGATTACAAAGACTTATTATTGAGAAATAATAAGTCAAAAAGCAGTGCGGGGAACACAGAGTTTACCCCGATACCATGCCATGCCATTCCACTGGATAGCCTCCTTCAAAGCCAAATTTCGCAGATTTTACACTGTCTTACAGAGCCATATTTCCCGGTTTTGACTCATTCAAGAGCAGGGGCGTAGGTACGGGGGGGGGATATGGGGGTAGATCCCTCTCCCAGAGCTACAAGTATACGAACGAAGGGGCACTAGTATCAACGCTCTAAAGAGCTCCATAAAATCTTCAAAAATGAGCGTTTCTCGATGAAGTGACGTTTAGCAGATTTTCTCAACTTCAAGCAGTCCGAAAAGGTCCACGAGCGTCCAGCTGCTTCCTTGAACTTCACACCCCACGCAGTAGATTACCGTGGTAGGAGCGAGGGGGGCGGACCGCCCCGGGCCCCCGAAAAGCTTAAATACCGATAAATGAGGATTCTTAGGTTATTCATAGTTGTAGGTATGTGAAGAGGTCGGACAGTTGTGCAGCAATTTGTTTACTTCCTACGAATTTCAGTCTATCCGACTTGGAGAATACAACGTTGCAAGTGATATCAGCAAAGACTTTGGGCTGAATATTCGATTGAGCCCCCGAAAGCGCTATTCTGGTGGCTCAAATTGAGAAAATTTGCGCTATCATGAGGAAAATTCGCAGCTAAAAAGAGAAAATACACCGTGTCCCCAGTTTCGTTAGGTCCTTAAGCCCAGTAAAGTGCTAATCGGCAATTTTCAACTTACTGACGCGGCATAAATTTGAAAAAAAAATTGCTAATATTCGTGACTATTCCGATTCGTGGTCTCGCTATGCAACTTCCAGACTAAAATTGAGAAAAAATCGCTGATTCGCGGTGCACGGAGCCCATTCTACGAATAAATTGTGGAAATCGACGCAAAAGTGTTGTTTTTGGACTAACCCCGCGGTTGAAATAATTGAGAAAACGCTTTCAGGTTTAAATTGGGCAAAAATAGGAAATTCACAACTAAAATTGTAAGAAAAAAAAAAAAAAAAAATCGCCCATTCGCATATAAAAAAGGGAATAGATGCTAATTCGCCGCAAAATTAGCAGAAAGCGGTATTTCACAGCTGAAATTGGGAAAAATCACTAATTTGCAATTTGCGGATATAAAGTTGAGGAAAAACGTTAATTCGCGGATAAAAATGAAGAAAATCAACAAGAAAAAATCACTAATTAGCGCGGCTGAGTAAAACGCCAATTCTTGGCAAACATTGAGTGAATTCGGTAATGCACGGGTTGGAAACGCTGCTAAAATTTAGAAAAAACACCAATTCGCTGCTAAAATTGATGAAAGTAACTGATTCTCGGATAAAGTATGGTGAAATTTCTAATGTAAATACGCGCCTTCTGAAGGCAAATTTGTGACTGACATTCAGAAAAACGCCAAATTCATGCACGGCTATAAGTAAAAACAACGCTGATTCATGGGCTAGAACTGAATAGAAGCAATAATCTATACATATTATAAGTAATATAAAATTGCGGCTTCTGAAGGCAACTTTTGAGGTAGAAATTGAGAAAAAGCGCCAATTTATGGCAATGGGTGAAAACCCCGCTGATTCGCGGATGAAACTGAGAAAAATCGCTCATGCTCATCGTTCGTGTGCTAATCCCCTGCTAAAAAAAAAAAATGGAAAAAAATCGCTTATTTGCTGCTTAAATTGAGAAGAGCGCCAAAACTCGTGGAAAATTAAGAACATCTCTCACGGGATAAAAACGCTACTTTGCTGCTATAAAGTTGAGAAAATTCTCAAATTCATGGCTATGGGAGTAAGGAGGGGCAAAACCGCTAATCCGCAGCTGAAATTGAGAAAAACGATACACGCGGCCGTAATTGAGAAAAGCGCTAATTTGCGGATAAAGTTGATAAAAAAACACTCATTCCTGGCTAAAATAGAGAAATTCGCGGCTTAAACTGGACATTAGTGCTAATTGGGGGATAGAAAAGGTGAAGTTAGTGGTGATTCGTGGCTAAAATAAAGCAAAAGACTAAGTAAAAACTATATTTCTTGTTTATGCAGAGACTTGGGGCGTTTTCACACTTGAGATTCCAGAATCGAGGATACTAAAATTACAACACGGCAAACGCGTTCATTCACACTTAAGATTCCGGAATCTAAGTGTGAAGTGGCGCCTTGACTGTAGTGTACTTTTAGTATTCTCGATACGGGAATCGGATACCAGGATCTCAAGGTTGAAAACGGCCTTAGAGGACCCTTGGAGCTTTCCTGCCCGGGCCCCGATAGTTGAAGGTCAGCCAGTGACCCCACGATACGCGGTTTCATCCATTTCTAAATGTTGGCCATTTCATCCAAAAATCGCCCAACTGAGAGATTTTTATGGTCATTTTCTCTGAGTATTTCAATTTGAGCCAAAAGTATGAGTCCCAGCATGCTCAATTTACCGATAAACGCGGTTTCCTCCTCAACATCACTGAGTGGCCACCACTGTCCCTTAAATTGGTTAAAAGTAAGCGTTTGTACTCGTATCATCGACTTTGTCGATCTGTATCCGGGAGAACTTCATGAGACTAGCGGAATGGTTTCGCAATTAATCGTGTTATAGTTTTACAACGGACCCAATGTTTGCGTTGTGTAAAGTCTATGCAACCAAACAAACGTGTTCCCTCTAAAAAAGAAGCATTTTAGTAGATTGCATAGATACCACACAACGAAAACATAGAACCTTAAAAGGGGCCTTAAAAATTGAGCAGTGGAGAAGCCAAACTCACGAATTCGTTCGGAATTTGAGGCGCAAAATGTGAAACTCACGGTTTTTAAAAATCAAATATGTCGCTCAAGCGGGCAGAATCCCGCCTGGAATTCGAGCCGCAAAACAGCCCAGCTAGCGGTTTCTGTTGATTTCGTACTCTGAGCAACCCGAACGGTGATTTCAGACGCGAAATAGCTCAAATCATGGTTTTACTAGAACTCGCGGGTTTCCACAAATTTCATGTGTAAAGGGGTCCATAGACGTACAATAAATATTGCGCAATACATTTGTACAATATTTCGTTTCCAGATGTTTAGGGATAAAAAAAATAGGTTGTTCATTATATTGTGCAACCCATCAATACAACCCACAAACGTTCAATTTTATTGTAAAAACCCTATTATTGCGCAATATTATTGTACATGTATGGGACGCTTAAGAACAAACCAGACCGGCAATTTGTTGAAATTTTAGCCGCAAAATGGCAAAACTCGCTGATTTTTACAATTTTATCCAACAAGCAGCCGGCGAACCAATTCCAGGTTCTTGCTCACTGAAGCCTGACGAGAACCACGAGGCCGAAACGGGAACTGCGACTAGCGCCACAAGAACAGTCAGAAAATTAACTGAGATAGTTGCGAGGATATGAAACACCAGACACTCAGAAGAAAATTGTATTCTCCTGAGGTCAAGACTCTTCTTTTCGGTCTTACACCTTCTGCCCCCTACTCTACGCCAACGCGGCCCTGTCTCCCATTCAGTTCCCATCACGAGTCGGCATCAGACGAGCCAGACCTCCCTGACTTTGGGACCCCGGGGCCGGTGGAAATCCAGGATCAGGGATCGTAGAGCAGTGGCATCTCCGCTCCTTGAGATCAGTCCATATGCTACGAACTCAGCTTGGTTATCGGTACTCACCTAGTGACGTAATTGATGTTGCTTTTGAGACGTGCCGGATTCGCCTTCAAGACGACAAATATCAGAGCCGGAAGGAAATCATCGGCCGACGGAGGGCCTCCGACGCACTTTTCCATTAGCGACAGTATTTTACGACAACATCGAACGACACAACTGAGCTTGTCCTGTGGCGCTTTAGCCGAGTCCATTCCGAGTAATTCTGGAAACGAGAGGACATATTAGGACTTTTTTCTCTCTTTTTTGCACGACGAAATTCGTTCTACCAGTTATGGCGCTGTACACTAAATCGTGTATTTCGGTGTTGGTCTCATCGATGCGACAGTCGAGGTGTTTGGCGCCAACCCAGTTCAACTGCCTGATCCTGGAAAAGTAAGGCAATTATAGCGTTGAATGAACCGCGTGATTTTTAAGCAAAGCATTTAACTCGCCTCTTTTGTATATTAAGGTCTTTTTCTTCGTCCGTCGTCGTTGCAGGACAAAAGAGAATTCTGTACAGACTGGTTATTGCGTACTTTTCAGTGTAGTCCAACAGTTGTTCCTTGGCCTCGCTGGTTACTTCTGTAACGTCAAACAAGATTACACCTGACTTTTGCCAATGAAAACTTTCAAGTTTCACCAGAATAAGCGTGTTCGTCCTCCATTTTCTTCAAAAGGCTCTGGTAAAAATTTTGAGTCAGTTCGGACAGGTCTTCGATTGAAGCCATAGGATTGTCAGCTTCGTTAATGAGCTTCTTATAGAAACTACGAATACACTTGTGGACGCCCACTTCAACTCTTTCTCCGACTGTGTTGAACAGGTCGCGATATTCGGCGTGTATCGTTTCAGCCTCACAAGTCTCGGGGCCAAATAAGGCTTCGGGTTTGGTTCGTTCTGAATGGTTTTAGAATAGTTAGAAAGATGCAAAAGTGTTTCAAAGGTGGTGATGTACCTCTAGCTTCTGGGGATTTCCTGAAAACGGCAATTTTCAACAGTTTTTTCTTCTTGTCAGTCTGTTGCCTTTTCTTTTCCTCGAATTTACTAAAGCCGGAAAGTGGTGATTTGGGCTGCCCCACGGGCGTTTGTTGCTGTTCCCTGCGCAGAAAAAACAAACTCAAAACTTGTGGCAAAGCAGACTTTTAACACATATGAAATCGCTCACCTGTCCACATCACTACTGGACCGAGCCGACTCTTTCTGTTTCCTTTTCTGCAGTTGCTCCCTATGACATTGCGAACAGTAGCCGTCCCATTCCTCGTTGCCGTAAAACTCGCACCCTCCGGATTTACACATAAAATAGGAGAAGTCTATGGGAAGGCTCGTCACTTTCATCGCGCACATTTTAAACGGGGGAGGAAGCTGGGCGGATGATACAAATTAGCCGGAAATGGCCACGCACTTTTAATTATTTTGATCTTAGGGCATTTTTATCCCTTCGCGAACCTGCGTAAGGGCTCAAGAGTTCCGGAAGGACTTTCTTGACAGGACGACAGCGTTGTGATATCCTTCAGCCAGCTGTCTGCCGTATCAGACAGAATTAACATAACCTGCTCGGACAAAACCTTTACATCACAAGAATTTTCAATCCTTCAGTGCACTACTCGCCTAGGTTTTGGTGGTAAATATTTTTATTCTTTATTACCTATTAGTTCTATTTTACTTAGTTAAGCGTTATAAGTGACCAAAATGTAAAATGAGTATAAAGAATTTGACGTCCAGGCAGGATCATACATCCAGAACTCCAGTACCCAGGACCTTACACACTCATGGAACCAAAAGTTGTATTTCATATTTAAAAAAAAACTGGACGGTTCTGGCTCCACAGCCGGCCGTTCTTACTGATTTTTTGGATCATTCTATTCGGAGGCTTAGCTCCAAAAATAGGAATTCCAGGGGGCGGACAATTATGATTGCTTGAGTAGTTATATGAGGGTATGGCTTTAGGATACCAAGGAGACTACAAATTGAAATTGATTGTCGGTATTCAAACAAAACTTCGTCTTTGAGCCCTTCTAAACGGAGGAGTGACTCTCCAAAAAGCGCTTTGGGACACGTCGTGATAGCTGGGACTCAATAGCGTCTAAGAAATCGCCCAAGACTGACCTCTGTCCAAGACAACTGTGCTGCAGTCATTTTCTCAATGAAGCCCTAAAAGAAGTCATTAAATAATCCACTGGAAAGTGAGTATAACGGCCACTGAAAGGGCCGAAAGTTCCAAGGAGCTGGGAACTCGACAAGAAAACCATCGATTTTACTCCTGAAACCAACTACCCATTTTAAGAAACGGTCAATGTAACCTTAAAACCCGGATTTTTCTGCATAAAAACTGGTTGTTCACCCTCAAAATAGTCAAGGCAAGGAAATCGTCAGTTCATGCTCAGCCACTGAATGTGTACAGAAGGGTCACTACCCATTACTGGCACCTCGGCCTAAACATTGTCGGTATTCGCCTATGTTATAATTCGGGCAGCGCTGTCGTTGGCCACTTGGGAACTAGCTAATGTGGGCTAGTTTCTAATGGAAACTACCCACAACAGCTGTTTCCCTGTATGACCAACTACAGCGCTGCCTGAATTATGATCAAGGCGAATACCCTTCTATTCTGAATTTTCTAACTAAAAACTGACAATTCTCACCAAGGGTTGGTCGCTGGCCACGCTTCTTCAAGCGTTCATGACAAAAGTTGACTCCTAAATCTTCAATTTACCTGTTCAAAATTCCTGCTTGACGTTCAAGCTAAATATTTGGCCTTCCAAAAAAAGACGCTATAAAATCTATTTACTCCACTTGATAGCGAATTATTTAAGGTTGCCTAACTAAAGCTTTTGAAGTTTAATGCGATATTGTTTGCAGACAATGGTGGGATTGCTACACCAGTATGTCTGGCCCAACCAGTATCGGTACTATGACTCACCAGAGGGCCAGGACTGCATCCAGAAATTTATGTACGTCGAAAAGTACCTCGCTATATACGGCACCGCATTAGCCAGTCTCGACGTCCTCCTCTTCTCCCATCCAAAAGGCTACCCAGCGACTTTAGCACGGTACGCCTACATCACCGCTCCCATCATGGGCATGGGAGCTGCATTCGTGTCCATCACGTGTTTAGCGACTAACCTTCGTAAAAAAGACGACAGAGTACGTAATGCCTTCGATTCTTTTTTATCTTCAACCGTAAAAAACTTCTTACTTGATTTTTTACTTAACTTTTTAAAACTCCTTTTCTTCAGGTTAACTACGTGCTAGGGGGTGCCGCCGGCGGTTCAATTCTAGGCCTATGGCAAAAAAGTGTCAAAGTGGGTATCCACGGTGCCATGTGGGCCGCAGGACTTGCCCTCCTCCATAAGGATTTCATCATGCGAGGATGGGACATGTTTCCAAACCCTGACACGCATGTTCAAATGTTCCGCGACGGTCGAACAGATACAGACTACGATTTTTCTGTTTTTAAGGACCCCGGTTCTACGTGGAAAGCTTCGTTGGACCAGTGAGTAAAAGTTTGTATAGAGGCGCGGGCCTTTATCGTAGTCGTCATGTCGACTGGTTTTGTAAAATCCGTTTCAGTCTTTGTTAAAAATGTGTAAAAACAATATATGTTATGAAAACGAAAATGTTGCGTCCCTGAACGGGTCAAACCGGCTCGGTCACACTGAAGGAAATCCCTTCGCAGATTATTGCGTAGTCTCAGAGGTCTCCCTAGATTGCTCGCGATGTGCGCGAAAATTTCACCGGACATCTTAAAAAATTGGAATGAATCCTCTGGACAGAGAAAAACCTCAGGGAGTGCAAAACGCGCCATGGGAAACCTGGGAAAGGCCAACATTTTTATTACTGAAGACAGTGTAGTTGTTGCCAGATCTTCCGTGAGGCTCAGGGGGGGTCTTGTCTCCTCAAGCTAACAAGTTACAAACTGGCCGATTGACGTTATTTATAACTGCCCATTTTGCCCTTTATCCTGGAACAAATTATGTTTGCTAGTGATGTCAAAACTGGCACGCTTGAACTTGCAATTTATAGCATATTGAGCGCCGAAACTATTCATTAGACCCATAAATTCCAATTTTGCGGCTATTTTTCTGTGAACTTGGTTTTATTGGGCTATAATGCTGCAAAACTTGAAATTTTACGGCTATATAGAAGTGCCGAAATATGCAGCCAGCTGTGCCCTAAAACTGGCAGTTTTGTGACTAGAAATACCTATAACCTTAAAATTTAGCCAAAACGGAGTAGCAGAAGATTTTGCTTTATACTTTGTATGAAGCCACATTTTTGGCCAAGTTGAGTGAGTGGCAAGTGGGGCATTTCAACCCTTGAATAACGGGCCCTATTTCCCGGTGGCGCGAAACTGCTCGACTACCGTCATAACCTCATCGTTAATTAGGGTAACCTCGAGGTTACCTCCACTTTTTCGTTTCAACTTCTTTTCAGCGTAGCAGGCCCCCCCGTTCGCGTTTTTAAGGTACGGGAAAATGGCGGCAGAAGGGGAGCAATTTCGGCAAATTTTATTGTCTCTATTAAGCACTGACAATGACATTCGAACGCAGGCCGAGGTGAGTAAAAATACTCTTTTTTAAGTACATATGTCTCGCTGGTGAGAAGTTCATAGGGGGACGTTTGTCTCACGGGTCTTCCGCCCGACGAGATGACCATGTGTTGTTTTTTTGGCGGATGATCCACGCAAAGGGCATTTTTCAATTCCCACGCCTTGTTTTTCGCCTTCGAAGGGAAATCTCCCTGCAATTTTGATGGTTTGAAGCCTCTTACAATGGACAATTACTTTCCCAGGCGACATACAATGAGCTACCAGTCAACTCGCGCGTTCTCCTCCTGCTCAACACAATACAGAACCCTGCCCAATCTGAAGAAGAACGACAGATGGCCTCAGTTTTACTCAGACGATTGTTTTCGCTCGAATTCGCAGAATTCTACCCGAAGGTGAGTCGTAGAATAAGTTCGTTATTGTTTATTGCACCTATTTTGTCAAGCGAATTTGTTCCCAATATTCAAGTCAACGTCATCATTAAAATTGCGTGGTGTGGTTGAGTGGTAGACGTTATTTTATCTCCCCGTTGAGTGGAGCTAAACAATATCGACCTTGAACTTGGTTGAAATTGGTCATTCAGAACTGAGGGTCCATCTAAAACGCAATTTGCTAGTCCGCTCGATTAACATTGGCTTAGTGGCTGATTCCAGTATTGCAAATGAATCAGAAAA
The DNA here is from genome assembly GCA_038030265.1 of Corythucha ciliata. Taxonomy (NCBI): domain Eukaryota; kingdom Metazoa; phylum Arthropoda; class Insecta; order Hemiptera; family Tingidae; genus Corythucha; species Corythucha ciliata. The sequence goes on along the minus strand of CM075938.1, from coordinate 48,652,052 downwards.
AAACATAACAATTCAATTGGTCAAAATCACGTTTCCCTATGAGAACTGTCGCGTTTACTGAACTGTTAGCAGACAACGAACAAAGCTAAAATCAATCTGGTTGCTGGTTGGCAATTACTTGGCTACCAAGTTAAAAATCCTATGAAAAAAGCTGATTGAAGTTTCGACTCAAACCTCAGTACAATTGCCTTATTATCCTGCCGTGACCCTTTCCTACTGTTTACCTGCTGCTGGAGTGTAGGAAAACAGCGCTAGCTCCCTTCCCTGGGCGAGTATCTACATATAAGGTCTGTTGCATCCAGGTGTTCGGAACATCGGAGCAAAGCTGCCATTGAACCAGCCGATAAAATGTAATCTTTGTTAAATTGTATTGGCTGGTCCGTGAACATGTTCCTAACACCTTGCTGGAACATACCTATTAGTCCAAGAGCCAGCGACGTAAAAAGTGCAAACTTTTGCGTACTTTTCGTACCCAGCGCATAAAATAGAGAATAATTCCCTAATATTGGGAAAAATTGTTTGCCTCCATTTGGACGTGACGAAACCAGTGGCAGACGGCATCAAATATGAACTTGTGGGAAGAAGTAACACAAATTCCGGTCAGACGGCAAATACGTTTTATTCTCTTGATAACGCATTGGAAAATATTGGGAAATGAATGTTACGTTTCATGCTAACGGGTCCTGCAGCTGCGAGCCAAAGGAAAAGCCGAAAATCCCTTTAATTTGAAGTACCGCATGTCGGTGTCAGGGTATAATGGGGCCAATTAGTAGAAGAGGGACGAACAATTCCAGTATCGAATTTGTTTTATTTAGTCGATGCATTTTGAAAGACCCCATGGGCTGCACTCTGATTTACGGCGCATGGAAAATGCGTATTATGAATTTTCATATATTTTGCTGTGAAAGTATCCATAATTTCATTTACGCTGCAGCCTAAAATATTTTTTGGGGTGTGTTCATACCTGAAGTGACACTGTTTTTGTACGATAGCATTAAAACTGTTCATCACAGATTTTTTATTATATATTTTTTTAGATTTCTCATTCTATTTTCTCCCAGAAAAAGTACCCTGACACCGAAAACCGATACTTCAAATTAGAGGGGTTTAAGCTTTTCCGACTTTGCCATTGGCTCGTCGCCTCAGAACCTGATAGTATTAAATGTAATATTCAATTCCCTATATTTTTCAATTAAATGCGTTATCACGTGATTAAAACGTATTTGCCGTCTGACCGGAATTTGTGTTACTTCTCCCCACAAGTGCATCTTTGATGCCGTCTGCCAACGGTTTCGTCACGTCCAAATGGAGACAGACAGTTTTTCCCACTATCAGGGAATTATTCTCGATTTTGCACGCGCTGGGTCAGGGCCTTGCTTGCTTTTTGCCGCCCTGGGGCTAATTTAATTTTGCCGCCCCATGCTGCTGCCCCCCCTCCCCGTACCAAGACTTGTGCATCCAAGCAAGTAACGATAGAGAATGGATTCTACAAGTATTAGAGGAAAACTAAGCAGTTCTTCAACAAAGGCGGAAAACCTCAAGTTGACACTTGACGTGATGAAAGCATGGCTTTTAGTGACGAACGCGAATGACGTTAGGGGTTAAGTAAGACCCACCTAGAATCGTGAAAATTGCACCTGCACTTCGAACTTTGACTCCCGGGGCCAGTTCTCGACCCAACTTGGCAAAACCGAGTGAGCAGCGGTGTTCAGCCGCAACACCCTCAGTCCCCGTTTCGCCCTTAAGGTTTGTCTTCAGCCCCCGTGAACCGAGTCCTCTCTGACTTGGTTTTGGGGCAAGCCAGCGTGCCTCGGTCTGAAACCTGAATGGTAGGAGCGAAGGGGTAGACCACCGAGCCTTGAAAAGCTTGAAGTTTGAAAAATGAGGGATTTTTAGGTTTCATTCTCATCAACGTAGGATCGTGAAAAGGAGATTTGGTAACCGCTTTGACACTTGGACGCGAAATTCTACGTTTCTGGTCTTATATTTTCGCGAAACTGTAAGTTTCCGAACTATGTTTTCCACGAAATAGCAATTTTCAGGGCCTTTATTTTAGTAGGCGCGGACGAATACAAGTGTAATCAGTATAGCTAAATATGCGTGAGTGTGCAAGTTCGGGTCCGAATTTAATTTAAGTGAAATTATAAGTTTCCTGGCTGAATATTCAGTTTGAACTGATGGCTATTTTTGCCTAACCCACCAAGGGCTCAAGTGTGCGATTTTCAGGTCCATTTCCACCAGTCCCAGACAAAAACGTCTTTTTTAGGGATCGTCGGCGCCTTCGAGAACGGCAGTGCCTTGTCGTTCATTTTGGGCGATTTTTCTTGACTCAGAGTAGCCTAAGAAGAGTAGTGAGAAAGCTTACAGGCAAGTCTACGCCTTAAATTGAGAAAAAAGGCCCAGTTTCTGTACGTCCCTAGGCGGCTAAAATTGAGAATGAACGCTAATTTGCTAATTTGGGGCAATCACGCGGCTAAAAGTTGAAATTGCGAAAAAGGACTCGTTCGTGGTTAAAATTGAGATAATGCGCACCAATGCGTGGTTTCTGACACAAATTCCACGCCAAAATTGAGAAAAAAGGCTGATGTGTAGTCGCGGGAAAATTCGCGACTATAATTAAGATAAGCGCTAATACCCATACCCTCGAAGTTGGTCATTTGGATAAGCAAAGGATGATGAGAGACCTCGTAGAGATTTCCGCGCCTGGCCCCGATAGGTGTAGGTCCACCACTGATCCTGAAAGGATGCGGTGAGCTGTGACACAGACACAGCGCTCGCTCGGATTTGTGTGAGCGCTCAACAAATCGCGCACCGGCCGAGGAACCTGCTTAGTTCCGGAACGAAGGGGACAGCTCGATCAGGGTGTGTCTTATGAAAAAAACAAATAAAAAACGTCTCGTCACTGTCGTCTCCTTCTTCTGGTTCGATTTGGTCCTTCCCCCATTGTCTTGTCCCCCGCCCGTACAATTTCTCAAATTGTGCCGCCCCTCAAACTTTGCCACCCAGGGCTATAGCCCCGGAAGTCCCCCCCCCCCATGATCCGGCCCTGCGCTGGGTAAGACAAGTATGCAAATGGTTGCACATTTTACGTCGCTGGCTCTTCTTCTATGAGCAGAATCCACCATCTTCTGCAATTCGACTCAAAAGTCTATTTGCCACAACTTGTTCCTCCCTGACCTCTTCATGCTTTTGTCCGCAGGTGTTCTGTACTAAGAGAGGCACTTTCCTCCATAGTTGACCTAGCATTCTTACATGCAGAATTACATGTTTTGAAGGTTGCCCACCCTTGGTAATTGCAATTTTGCCTCTGAATGAAATTGTTGAGCTCCTAAAGTGATTATTTAGCGTCTGAACAGGAGGTTCATTTAACGCCCAAACAGACAAACAAGTTTCCTAGGCTAACAGCCATCGCAGCCATCAAAATCCGAATTTAGTGAAATGAGCTTCCCCTTTACCCTTTCTACTAAAAATAACGCACCGGGAATGATTTTAAGGCCCCTTCACAAGCTCTATGTTTACGTTCTGTGGAGTCTATGCAACCAAAAAAATTTATTCCCTCGAAAAATGAAGCATTTTTATTGGTTGAAAGGACACCACACAACACAAACATAGAGCTTGTGAACGAGCCTTTAAGGCCCGTTCACAAGCTCTATGTTTTCGTTGTGTGGTGTCCGTGCAACCTGTCAAAATGCTTCATTTTTCGAGGGAATAACTTTGTTTGGTTGCATAGACTCCACACAACGCAAACATAGAGCTTGTGAACGGGGCTAGAACAAATGATCACTGTGTAGCGTCTATACGTAACCATAGTGACCGTAGAAAAAGTTTGTTGTTGATCGTTAATTTCATTAAATATTTTTGGTGGGAGTGAACAAATCGAACTATCGAAATGAAGCATCACGTTCGAGAGTCCATCACTAAGTGGACAGTTGCTCGGTTAAGTAGCCGCAAAACTGCAAATAGTGTCCAAATATCCTCGAAATGCAAGTTACTTACCACATTTTTTTGGAGTGGCGTGGACAGCGGATTAGCAGGTCCCGACAGTGGGCAAAGCCTGACGCATAGCAGTGAAATTGAAACATTTTGAGCTAAATGTACTGCAAATTTCAAGTTTCGGATCTTAATTTCAGTGGAATTGCAAGTTTCACACCTTGCAGGTCTGAAGTGGGTCTTTAGTGGGTGATTCTCTGAATCGCTTCGAAATTTCCTCTTGAAGTGCACATTAGCTTCTTTTTTTCTCAGTTTTAGCCGTAAAGTTGAGCCAAGAAAAAAAAAGAACAAAAAAAAGTTGCCTCCAGAACCACCAATTACTGATTTAGAAGATTAGAGCTTAAGGGGGAGTTGTACATGTGTTTCCTCGACCCCCCTCCTATCTTACCTCGCCTACTCCGCGTTACGGATATTACCGCCGTATTTCTGCACCAATCGTGGACTTCAAGGGCTCATTTAAATCTTCAGGAAATTCCGCGAAAGCGTACGATCTTCCTTTTTCATATTTCATCCCTAAAATAACTGTAAAACGCACACAAACTTTTACCTTGAAAAGTCACACTCTTTCGACGAATTATTCAGGAAAGGAAGATCGTACGCTTGTGCGGAATTTCCTGAAGATTTAAATGAGCTCTTGAAGTCCACGATTGGTGCAGAAATACGGCGGTAATTTCCGTAACGCGGAGTAGGCGAGGTATGATTGGAGGGGGGTCGAGCAAACCCATGTGCAACTCCCCCTTAAGGAGGAGTGCGTCGTAAGTTCCTGAGGGACTTTTAGTCGCAGAACTGCTACTAGTTGCATGGGGTGAATAGCCCAGAATAGAATAGAAGTTGTCGGTTTGGTGGCCAGGGTGAATAAAAAAAACCGTTGGACTCTATTTCAGACAGGTAGACGGTCAAATCTGGTATCTTGCCCCCCCCCCCCAGGTGGTAATTTTGCGTCGTTAACAGACTTGTCCATCTTGTAAATGGGTTAATTTAGTTCTAGGGACTGAGCATTCAACCTTCTTTTGTCCCAAAAACCGCCGCACAGCTTGAAATAACCAATAAGCTTTGAATGTCTCACCTAGAAACAAACTTGAGTCATGAATTGCCAACGTTATAGTTTTAGTCAAGAAACCCGTATTCAACTTTAGCGTTATTAGTGGGGTGAGGGGTCTCAAAAGCAATTTCATTCCTTGCTCAGCCGCAGCTTATGTTGAAGCCTCCGCGAAGCGAGAAACATCGACGGTTAAAACTTTTTTTTTGTTATATTCCAGTTACCCGCTGAGGCGCAGAGCGAACTCAAAACACGGGTTCTCGCCATTCTACAAGTCGAACAATCGGACACTATGAGAAGGAAATCATGCGACGTCGTCGCCGAAATGGCTCGTAATTTGATCGACGACGAGGGCAACAATATTTGGCCAGAATTTCTCCAGTTCCTTTTCCAATGTGCCAACTCGGCGTCTCCCATTCTGAAAGAGTCCGCTCTTCGTATGTTCGCGTAAGTAATCCCCTCTGCCACAAACGATTGTGGACTGCCACTTTTTTGTTTTGTTATAATTATAGCTCCGTGCCGGGGGTCTTTGGCAATCAACAAGTCCATCATTTGGATCTTATCAAACAAATGTTGCAAGAATCACTGAATGATGCGTCATCCTACAACGTAAGACGCTTTTCCTTTTTCTCCAAAGTTTAATTCCATATAATACCTTACGTTTTATTTTCAACTAGGTTCGATTCCAAGCCGTGAAGGCGGTAAGCGCTTTTATTATGCTGCACGACAAGGAAGACCCGATACACAAGTTTTTCAAAGAACTACTCCCACCAATTGTCCAAGTATGTGTAAAATATCGGCATAATAGCGTTCGTTTTTCTTAACGGTGGGTTGATTTCTCTCAAGGTAACAATTGAAAGCGTTGAAAAAAGCGAGGATGACGCACTTCTTAAATGCATGATCGACTTAGCAGATAGCACCCCCAAATTTCTTAGGCCCCAACTGGCCAGCATTATGCAGCTGTGTCTCAAGGTGAGCTATAAACGTTTTATTGTTTGGAAAAGAGAAAAAAAAAGGTAAGTTTTTTTTTTAAAGGTTATTTCAAGCAACGACGTTGAAAACTCGTGGAAACACATGGCCCTCGAAGTAGTCGTAACTCTTTCCGAAAGAGCCCCAGCTATGATGAGAAAAGAAGCGGGTAATTACATCCCGATGTTGATACCAATCGTTCTCAATTTAATGACTGATTTGGACGACGACCCGGAATGGAGCGTAACTGATGAAATATTCGAAGACGACAACGATAGGTAGGTCTTGTAGGTTTTACCCCTCCCCATCCTTGGTAATGACGAATTTTCTCCCTTTTCACAGTAATTATGTCGTTGCGGAGTCCGCCTTGGATAGATTGGCCTGTGGTTTGGGTGGTAAAACCATTCTACCGTTGATTCTATCGACTTTACCGACGATGCTGGCCAACGCTGACTGGAAGTTCAGACATGCCGCCCTAATGGCAATTTCCGCCATTGGCGAAGGCTCTTCCAAGCAAATGGAAGCTGTTTTGCCCCAACTTGTCGATGGTGTTCTACACCATTTAAGAGATCCGGTGGGTAGACTAATTACAACAAAAAACTTTTTTTTTTGTATTTATCATCCGCTTTTTTAGCACCCCAGGGTTAGATACGCCGCGTGTAACGCTCTGGGGCAAATGTCAACTGACTTTGCCCCCTCTTTCGAAAAGAAATTCCACACCAAGGTCCTACCCGGTTTGTTAATGGTTCTTGAAGATGATCAAAATCCTCGAGTTCAAGCCCACGCAGGTAATCGAAAGTCGATTCAGCTTTTTTTTTTTTTTTTTGTATCTAATTCTCGCTTTGTTTACTCAAAGGCGCCGCATTGGTCAACTTTAGCGAAGACTGTCCAAAGAACATTTTGGTTCAATATTTGAACGAAATTATGGCTAAATTAGAGGGGGTGCTCAGTGCTAAATTTCACGAGGTGCCGATTTTGTATTTTGATAACTTGATTTCCGTTGCTAACTTTGTTTTTCCGCGCAGTTGGTTGCAAAGGGAACGAAATTGGTTTTGGAACAAGTTGTAACGACCATCGCGTCTGTCGCAGATACATCCGAAGAACAATTCGTCATGTTCTATGACAGGTAAGGCTCTAAAATAAAATTCTATATAGTCGATCATTCGATAAGTTATTATGCGTTGTGTAGGTTGATGCCCTATCTGAAGTATATAATTCAGCATGGGAACACTGCTGAGCTCAAAGTCCTCAGGGGCAAAACAATAGAATGCGTCAGTCTTGTCGGTTTGGCTGTCGGCAAAGAGAAGGTTTTTAGCATTAACCGTTTTGCTCATTAAATCTGAAACTAACACCAAGCTCTATCTTTAAAGTTTAGCAACGATGCTACAGAAATCATGGATTTGTTATTGAAGACTCACACAGACGGCGATCTTCCAGATGATGACCCGCAAACTTCTTACCTCATTTCAGCATGGGCTAGAATTTGTAAAATTCTTGGTACGTCCGCCAACGTCTCTCACCCTTATGTTTTTCGAGGGAAATGTAATTTTCGTCCTGTTTCAGGAAAACAATTCCAACAATACCTCCCGCTCGTCATCGGCCCAGTCATGCGAACAGCTGCCCTTAAACCAGAAGTCGCTCTAATGGACAATGCGGACACAGATGAAGTGTCCGGTGACAACGACTGGCTCTTTGTCTCCCTGGGCGAACAACAGAATTTCGGAATTAGAACGGCCGGTAAACATCCCTCTCCCTCCCGTCCTGTATGTTTCCTGTCGTTTACCGTCATTTATTGTTACAAGGTATTGAAGACAAAGCTTCGGCTTGTGATATGCTCGTCTGCTACGCGCGCGAACTCAAAGAAGGATTTGCCGACTACGCCGAACCCGTTGTCAAACTCATGGTACCTCTTTTGAAATTTTATTTTCACGACGGTGTTCGCTCGGCCGCGTCGCAGTCCCTGCCCTATTTACTCGAGAGTTCAATGGCGAAGGGAGCTTGGTTCACACAGTCACTCTGGGAGGATATATGGCCTGAACTGTTGAAAGCGATCGAAACTGAGCCTGAGATTGACGTTAAACACGATCATATGCACTCATTAGCGAAGGTTAAATTGTTGTCTGTTAGTTCTATTCTTGATAAATTCAAGTTTGTTCTTCCTTCTTACACCCCCACAGTGCATAGAAATTCTCGGAGAAAAAAGCATGAACGACAGTAGCATGGCGGAACTCATCAGAATTCTCGACTTATTACTCAAGCAACATTTCGATCGTGCTGTCGAAAGGTTGGACAAAAGAAAAGACGAAGACTACGACGAGGTAACTCACTTATATACAACATTGAAACCACAAAATTCATCCTTATACCTTGTAGGTCGTGGAAGAACAACTAGAAGACGAAGATAACGGAGATAGTTACACTCTTGGTAAAATTGCCGACATCCTCCACGCGTTATTCGTTATTTACAGAGAGGGAATGTACAGATTTTTTGATTTACTCCTCGGCAACTTCGTCAAAATGGTGGTAAGTAGAATGTCAGGAATTATTTTCGACCCAACCCTAAAATTTCACTGCTTTCCAAAAAGGGTTCGGATCAATCGTGGTCGGATCGTCAATGGGGTCTCTGTGTCTTCGACGACGTAATAGAGTACGGAGGTCCTGCTTGCGTTAAATATCAACAGTACTTTTTGAGGCCAATCATCGAAGGGGTGTCGGATAAAAATGCCGCCATACGACAAGCGGCTGCCTACGGCTGTGGCACTCTGGCGATGCACGGTGGAACTGCTTTTGCGGGTGAGTGAGAAAGTTTCTTCCAAGTGGATTTGTGTAAAACGCTTGAATCTGGTCTGGCTCTTGAAGGCTAGGACTTTTTGTGGTTTTGTAACGCCCTAAAATGAGAGTGTTATAATACGGGGAATGAAGAGTTTTAGAGAAATGAGCTCGACCCAGGGAAAATCGCCTCTCGGCGAGCTCAGGGACGAGCCGGGGAGAATGGACCGGTATCAGTTTGAACTTTCTGTGGATTGAGGTTCTTGTGGTTAAAGCATGTTGTTATTTATTTTGAGTTTCTTGGGGCTGGAGCTTTCTGTGGTTCGAGCTTTCTGGGGTTCAAGTTTGTCCGGTTCAATTTTTTCGTGGTTAGAGGATTTAGTTGTCAAGTGCTTTTTGTGGTTAGAGCTTATGAGGTTGGAGCTTTTTGTGGTTAGAGTATTTTCTGGTTAGGGCTTTTTTGGGGGTTACAGCATGTTCGAGCTTTTTGGGGTTGGATCATTTTTTGGTAAAGTGCTGAGTTTATGATTCGACCTTTTTGTGGTTAGAGCATTTTGTTGTTTGAGCTTTTTGGGGTCGCAGCTTTCTGTGGATCGAGATTTTTTGTGGTAGGGGGGGGGGGCGGAATTTGCCTTTGAAACTTTTTTCCTGATCTTGTCAAATTCGAGTAGGCAACCCTAAACTTCGGGTACAATTTATATTATTTGGGTCAAACAAAATTACGTACTAAATTTTCTTTTTCTAAGGCAAATATTTCGGTTTGTCCCGTGGGGAGGGGGTGACAATGAGTAAGCCTTGATGAAGAGACCCATAATCATTGGGAGAGTCGACAGGGGTCGAGGAAATCAGTGCTGACGGAGGCCAAGAACAGGAAGTTCGAGGGTGGAACGCATATCTCGCATGTGCTAGTCAACGCAGTTTTGCCTTAAATCGGCTTGTTACCAACTTTTTTGTTGTTGTTGATTTACTGGATTGCCTTGTTAATAATTCCTTTGTTATTCACTAGCCACCTGCGCTGAAGCCATACCAAGACTAGCAGAGATGATCAATGACCCCGAATCTCGTTCAGAAGAGAACATAAGCGCAACTGAAAACGCCATTTCCGCTGTTACCAAAATCCTTCAGCATAATAACTCGAATGTTAATGTCGACGAAGTACTACCTCACTGGTAATTTACTGACCTCCCCGTCCATTATCTTTTCACTGTTACGAATTCACCCCCCCCCCCCCTCATTGAAGGTTGTCCTGGCTGCCCGTCTGGGAAGACAATGACGAAGCTCCTCATGTCTACGGCTATTTATGCCATCTTATAGAAAACAACAACGCCATTATTCTTGGCCCGAACAGTACTAACATTCCACGGCTCATAGCCCTGATCGCCGAAGCGTTTCACAGAGAGGCTCTGATGCCGGACCATCTAGTGGCACAGCGAATGATAAGCATCATCAGGCAAATACAGGTTTGATTTATTTCTATCATGCCCACTCCCCTACCGCTTCCTACGAATTCAAGCTTTTTCTTGTCCTTAGGGGAACGGAGAGATGTTTCAATTATGCTTCACACAGTTAACTCCGGATCAACAAGCAGCTCTTCACAATTTATTCAACAAATGAAAAAGCAACGTTGCCCCGGTTTGGTTATTTTAGGTTTGTTGTCCAAGACTTTCCTGGAGGGACGTGGGAAATTGTGTCTTTTAATCGGGATGCACGCGTTATGCTTTCATTTCTGTGATTACAAAAAGTTTTTAATTTTAAGCTGTTAAAACTGGCGAGTTTTATTTTAGTCAGGACAACAAATCATCGTTTATCCTGTACAATATCGTGCGCAAATTAAGGACAATTTGTGTAAATAAGGCATTGGAAAAAACAAGTAATAACGTTCATCTGTAAGTGAGATATGATGGAAAGTCGCAGAACGGAGTAGACACTTGTTACAATTTGTACGCTTATGGCAACTTTATTTGCTCTTGCTACTCGGTCCCTTCCCCCCTCCAGACCCAATTTTCCTTCCGTAGACGATTTTTAATTTCTTCACTCCCCCCCTCGGTTTATTTTTGTAACGAAACAACAACTATTAGATAAAAATTGTAATAAACTTTGAGTTAACCGACTTACTTTTTTTATTACAAAAATTCCCGCGAAGTGTGACGTCATACTGTGGCGGCGTAAAAGACCGGGAAATGCTCCCGCGTGGAGGGGAAGTCGTCGCATGAAAGGCCGAGGGCAGACATCTTTCCAACGGTTCGTGAGTCAACTTCTGAGAGTGGAGTGCTACGGAGGTTTTTTTGTTATTTTTATTTAGTTCCCGGGAAATGAAAGCGATATATTATTGAAATTTTAATGTGAAATTGGCCCGCGTGCCCCTCTTCTCGCTTTTATTTCTTTTTTTTTTTCGTTTTGTCAGTCGGGGAACTGTTGAATCGTTTGCCAAAGTGAGGAAAAATGGGAGTTTACTTGTCGCAACCCAAGCTCGACAAGGATTCGAAGGAGTGCGAAAATGAATTGTTGAAATGTGCCGCGAGCAGCATGCAGGGATGGCGAGTGTCTCAAGAGGTAAGAATTAATTTATAATTAAACTCGCAGCATAATTGAAATGAAAGAAAAGCGTCGGGATGCGGGTGCGGGCACCTTTGAGAGTGACCGTGCAGGTTATGTTCAATTAGCAATCCAATTTTTACGTTTTTGAGAAGAACTTCTGACATGTTTTCCTCTCTTCTAGGTTTAGAAACCGCTTGAAATAAAATGGAACACCGATTTGTTTGTCTATAATTTTAGTAATTTGACTTTTTTTCTAGTGCCTTTGGGTTGAGCGTCGTGCCGGCTCCCCGCATTTATAGTTTCTTCGGAACTGCCCTTGTTTATTTCGAGAGTGTATTGTTTCCTCCTTGGGGGAGGGGGGGGGCGATTTCATTTATTCTGAGCTAATTGAATCCCACGACCTAGACGTCAAATTTGAGATCGCTTTCATTCGGTCAAGGCTTCCATTCTGAGGAGCGTTCTAGGAACCAAGTGAGTGGCTTAAGCGACCGCTCTTCTTGGGGGGGCAACGTCTCGATGGGTTCAAGTCTGGAGCTTCACATGTTGAAAGGGTTGTTCGAGGCTCTGAAGATGGCTTACATATTTCTGCGAAATGTTTGGGGTTAATGTCCCTTTCTTGCTCATGTAGAATTCAGCCAGGAAACTGTAAAATTTCGACATCGAACGTTTTCAGCTCCAAAACTGGTAATTGAACGCCATATACCGGCTGTCCTGCTACATGACTTACCCAGTGTCCTGCGTGAGCGGGAATCGAGTGATTTTAGCGTTCATAGAGTGTCGGACTATTCTCCTATGTGCTGAACTTTTGTTTTAGTTTCTCGGGTAAAAATGATGTTACTTTGTCACACGCATTACAAAAACGCAATGATATGACTCCACGGGCGTAAACGATCAACACGTCTAAATCACCAGCGTCGCACACATCGCTGAATTCGAAGCGATTTCCGATCACGCAGGACGGGGCCTTAAAAGTTGACACTGTTAACGCTAAACCCGCACCATAAACGCTAAAATCACGCGATTCTCGTTCACATAGGACCGTTCGTAGGACGCAGGGTAAAGCTTTGGTTTCCTAGAAAGCGGTACATAACATTACGGTAGAAAATTTCCATTTTAAATCAAACCATAGTTGCCTAGAGAGCGGTAAACAGACAGCGGCACCGCTTCCATCGCGATGGTGGTGATGAACGTTTTTTTCCTCGTAGTTCCAACTATTTGGTAGTACTTTATTTTAACATCAGAATAGAGTCGTTCTCGGACAATATTGTTTTACAATTTCGTCACCGTCCAGGTAGTTTTCACGCTCAATGTAAACAAAAAACGTTCACTGTCACGCCCGTCTCATTCGAAGCGGTGCCGCTGTCTGTTGACCGCTCTCTACTCTCTAGGCAACTACTGGCGTGATTTAAAAGGTGATTTTTTCTACAGGGTGGAACCAAGGGCGGTCCCAGGGACTCATCCCGGGGGGGGGGGGGGCACCAGGCCGGCTTCTTTGCATGGGTCAATTTTTCATTATTATTTATACGCGAACTGCAGTAATTTTTCCGATTTTAAACGTATCGAGGTTGGTGCTTGAAAAACTAGGTTTTTATTGTGATCAAAACTGTTCTCAACGGTTCCTTGACGTTAAGGAACCCTTGAAATTATTCAGAACAGATGATTTTATTGTGATAAAAACTGATCTCAATGGTTCCTTGACTCAAGGAAGCTTCAAGTAACGTTCATAAATACGGGCCTAAAGTGTAGTAGTTCAGTCAATTGGGGCTCTGGAAAGCCTGTTTCAGGAGAAACGTATACAAGTATTTTTCTCAACGGATTTATACAGGGTGGATGCGTATAAGTCTGACAAAAAAAATTGGGTAAAAGTACACCTTATTTGCGATCGAAAACACCCCATAAGCCATGGTCCGAAAGTCAAAACCCTTGGAATATGATTTTTCTAGCATCTTATTAGGATATAAAAGATTACATTACAAGATTAGTAAGTGGTGCATTACCTGCGAGTTTTTTGTTTGACGGACGAGGCTTGCCGAGGCCGCTAATTAAAAACGAGCGGGTAGTACCACTTAATAGTCGAATGATGTACGTAATTTTTCGCGCAACCGTCGTCGAATATTACCCAGTTTTATTCTTTTGACAAAAAAAAAAACATGTCTTAAGATCAGGGGCGTAGGTACGGGGGGATATGGGAGATAAATCCCCCCCCCCCCCCCGAAGCTACAAATATACGAACAATGGAGCATTAGTACCATTTCGAAGAGCCCCATAAAATCTCCAAAAATGAGCGTTTCACGTTGAAGTTAGGTCAAGCAGATTTTCTGGACTAGAAACAGCCCGAAAAGGTCCGAATACGTCCAGCTTTTTCCTTGAACTTCAGACCCAACGCAGTAGTGTACGGGGGGGGGGGGGGTTTGCCCCGGACCCTCTATCAGACAAAAATCTGTAATATTCGTGGCTATAGCTCCTAAAAAGCGCTGATTCGTGGTCTCGCGGTACATGGAGGCCACTCTACGAATAAATTGTGGAAATCAACGCAAAAGTGTTATATTTGGGCAAACCCCGCGGTTTAAGTTGAGAAAACACGCTATGATATTGACAAGTAAAAGACGCTTTCAGGTTAAAATTGGACAAAAATGGCAAATTCACAACTAAAATGGCGTAAAATCGCCCATTCGCGCATGAAAAAGGGAATAGGAGGCTGAATGGCCGCAAAATTCACAAAACGTTATTTCACGGCTGAAATAAGGAAAAATCGCTAATTTGCAATTTGCAGATATCAAGTTGTGGAGAAACGTTAATTCGCGGATACGAAATGAAGAAAATCACTAATTCGCGACAAAAATTGAAAAAATCACCAATTAGCGCAGCTGAAATCAAGAAAAACGTTTATTCCCAGTTCGAATTGGGGAAAAGTGCTAATTCTCAGTTAAAAATGGGGAAAAATGCTAATTTGCAGCTTAAATTGAGTCAAACGCCAATTCTTGTCAAATTGACAAAACTCGGTAGGTAATGCACGGGTTGGAAACGCAACCACGCTGCTAAAATTTAGAACAAACGAAAATTCGCAGCTAAAATTGAGAAACATCACTAATTCTCGAATTAAGTGTCGTGAAATTTATAATTTAAAAATGAGGATTTTTTGGCAGAAATGAATGGATAGATGTAAATTTTTTGGTTTGAAAAAAAAAAAAAAAAATTACATTTATAATTTAAAGTCGCACCTTCTGAGGGCGAAATGAAGATTTTTAATTTTGCAATTCCTAAATAAGTTGTCGAAAGAGTGTGAATTTTCAAGGTAAAAGTTTATGTGCGTTTTACAGTTATTTTAGGGGTGAAATATGAATCAGAAGAGCGTACGTTTGTGCGGAATTTCCTGAAGATTTAAATGAGCCCTTGAATTCCAGGATTGGTGAAGAAATACGGCGATAATTTACGTAACGCCGAATAGCCGTGGTACGATTGGAGGCGGGTCGAGGAAACACATGTTCCACAAAACCAGGATTGGTGCAGAAATATGCAGAAATCCATTGAATTTTATTTAAACAAGGTTCGATTCAAGCCGGCTAGCCGAACCTTAAGCCGAGGTGGTGAAATCCACCATAAGCCGAACCTTAAGCCGAGGCGATGAAATCCACCATAGACATTTCTTAAACTTTGATTTCCCTAAGTGGGCGTCGAAACAGAGGATTTTTCCTTAACAAAAACTGATTTGATTTTTACTTAGGAGAATTTTAGCTTAAGTAGCGACTATGAATACGGGCCTTAGACCCGTATTCACAGTCGCTACTTAAGTTAAAATTCTCCTAAGTAAAAGTCAATCCAGTTTTTGATCATCTGTTTTGACGCCCACTTAGGGAAATTCAAGTTTAAGAAATGTCTATGAATACGGGCCTAAGGCACCGCTTTCCTAGGCAACTAAAGCTTAAGGACCCTTTCACACTGGGAGAAAAGAGACGCCAACGCGCACTTCGGCGTTTCTTTTTTCTCGGGGGTGAGACGACTCCCACGTACGCGTCCAATGTGAAAGGCCCCACACGTAAAATTGCTTAAGGTTTACTAGAATCTTGTGAATGGCCCTTGAACGTTACTCCTACCGAAGAAATCTTACCCTCGCAGACGCGTAATAAGTATAGTACTTAATACGGTTAAAGGCTCCGAGGCTTGCAATTTTACAGCTATTTCGCCCTAAAAAGTTCGGAACTAGTATTTTCGAGGATATTTGGCCATTAATTTAGCATTTTTACGGATAATTAGCCCTAAAGTTGGCATTTTCGTGGATATTTTGACCCGAAACTTGCGTTTTCGCGGATATTTTAGCACAGCATCGTTTAATTTTGCGTCCGGCATGTTCGTGTAATGTATCGACCAGAATTTTGCTTTTCTCTGCCCTTGAAATGCAAATTTATCTCAATGATAGTCTTATTTGGATGAGTCATTCGCTTATTAGTCTGTTATTGTTAGTTTTTCCTCTAAAACTCATGTAACCTCGAAAGCGTTCAAATCTCTCATTCTGCTGAAACCAGAAAAGGAAAGGTAAGTTCCAGCCCCAGGGGCACCGTCCGAAATCTGGTAGTTTAGTCCTCAATAACTAGGCGTAAAACTGAGAAACAGAAGATGTTTCCCGAGACTTCAGTTGATCCTCTAACCGAGGACCACTAACTAATTGTACAATTCATTAGAAAATTTTGTGTCGTGGTCCTCCCCTTCTATTATGGGCTCTGCAAGCTTTTCTTTTCAAGCCTTTTTCCCTTGAGGAAATCCTGGATCCGCGTCAGAAAGACTCAGCATACCGGTCCTCGTCCCCTAAACTTGAAGTATGGGGGGCTCAATAGGGAAATTTTGTCCCAGAAATTGAAACCCCCCTCCCCCCAGTTTTGAAGAGACTCAGGGTTGTCTGGATCCTTATACAGTTTAACACCTCGCTAGAGTTTTGAGTGTTCTCTTAATGACACGTTTCTTCTATGTTTTTGTCCAGGATGCTCACAACGCTATTTTAGAGTTCGATAAAGAGATAGCCATGTTCGGCGTCTACGATGGTCACGGTGGTCACGAAGTGGCTGAATACACCGCCAAACATCTTCCGGATTTTATTAAAAATAGCGAAGCGTACAAAAAGGGCGACTATGAGCGAGCACTCCGCGAGTCATTCCTCGGTTTTGACGCCACGCTCAAAACTGACGCCGTTCTTGCAATACTAAAGCAGATCGCCGATGAAGCGAAAAATAAAGATAAACTCTCCGGTAGAGAATTTTAATCATGTTCCCCCCTCCCGCTTTTTTTAAAGTTGATTTTTTTTCTCTCTTCAGTCGGTAACGTCGATGCAGAAGATGACGAAGACGAGCGCGACGAAACAGCTAGACTTAGGGAGGAGGCAAACATGCCGCTCGACCAGGTTATCGCCAAGTACGCGACTCTGGTAAATTCAGCTAAAACGCCTCGAAATAAAGTGTTGGCCGGTGCGTCGAAACCGATGTCGCCGTTTTTGAGAGCGGTGCGTTCGTCGTCAAATGAAGGTTGTTTTTCTCTATGCTTAAATAGTTCTGTTAATCCGCTTTAACGCCTTTTCTGTTTTTAAAATAGACGAGAAAGTTAGCTCATCGTGTAATTCATCCAAGTCTTTGAGCAACGGTTTTTCGGAAAGCAACGGTGAAGTTAAAGTCGAAAACGAAGTAAAATTATACCCCGCCCACTAACGCACTTCGTCACCCGGCTCATTTAAATTTGTTTCTCTAGGTCGATTCTCCTGGCAATAGCAAAGCGAATGACGAAAAATCGGCGATAGCCTCCTCTTCCGACAATGGACCAGTTGAAGAACAGGTTGTCTCTTCGTCGTCTCAGAACGGTGAAACGAGTGCACCTAAACAGGAGCAACCGGACAGTTCCTCACCTGTCTCCTCTGGGGGCAGCAAGGCTAGAAGTAAAAGTTTCATGAGATCTGAAGTAAGGAATTTTAATAATTTGTTTTTGTTGTCCTTGATCGCAGGGTGTAAAAAGATTAGTGAAACAACTACGGCGGGTCTGTTAGCCGGAAGTGCATCTGGCGATGATGATGAAGAAGAAGATGAGGAAGACTCTGAGAATGATGAAAGTTTTCGTACTAATTTTGTCGCTTCAAGGTATATTTTAACTTCTCGAGATTGCAGCGTTATATTTAACACTTTTCATTGTAGCGACAGTGAAGACGAAGGTGCTAATGACGACGATGATGATGAAGATGAGGACGAGGAGGAGGATGATGAAGACGATGATGAAGATGAAGACGAGGAGTACGGCTGTGGCATTGATTTGACACATGAGGATGAGGAAGTTAGTGATCAGATGTGTGTTTGAAACCAAAAATCTAACATTTTACTAACAATTCCAGCCTGGCAAGGACTCTGGTTGCACGGCTGTAGTCGCCCTCGTAACCAAAGACCGCCTCATCGTCGCCAACGCGGGTGATTCTCGAGCGGTGCTCTGTCGTGACGGCGTCGCCGTTGATTTGAGCGTTGACCACAAGCCGGAGGATGCCGTCGAGTTGAAACGAATTGAAAAGGCCGGCGGTACGGTCAGCAGCGAGGGGCGAGTCAACGGCGGGTTGAATCTGTCGCGAGCCCTTGGCGATCATTTATACAAAAAAGCGGAGGGTCTGGACGACACCGAGCAAATGATCACGGCATTGCCGGACATTCAATCTGAGACTATCGATCGAAACAAAGATGAATTCGTCGTTCTGGCTTGTGACGGCATTTGGAATTCGGCGTCTAGCCAACAAGTGGTCGACTTTGTCCGGGAGCGTTTGGTCAAGGGATTATCTCTGGCTACTATCTGCGAACAAGTACGCTAGAAAATAAAAAAGTTCCCAACTTTTCAACTTAATTTTTTTTTTTTTTTTTTTCAAGTTATTCGACGAATGCCTTGCACCGGACACAGTCGGCGATGGAACAGGATGTGACAACATGACTTGCGTCATTGTGCAGTTTAAACCGTTGAACGGGAGTGACTCTATGAAGCGGCCGAGGGAAGAAGAAGTTCAAGTGACTCAAGACGACGCAGCAGGTGAGAAGGGAAACGAGTCGAACCTTGACAACGAGCCGGCTATTAAAAAACAAAAATCCGACCAGGATGAAAGTTAAATAAACAGCCGGTGGGAAGGGGTGGGGCAGTTTCAAACTTCCAAATTGAGGGTGTACCACTCTCAACGTTCTGCGGGTGGTAATCCTCACCCCTACTGTTTATTTTTCAACTTTTTTTTTTTAAGTTTTTTGTTCTTTCTTTTTAAAGTGGCATGCTATGGTGTTGAATAGTTAACTGCCATCAGACTGTGTACAGAGAAACTCGCGTTGTACAGATCTGTAATTTTCCCCGCATTTATTTGCTTTCAACCTTGAAATGTAGATGGTCTCGACATTCCTATTTTGGGGGCAAGTTTTTGTTTTCTGGCCTTCCTTCGGAAGTCGTTTTGACATTTGTGTTTTGTAAAATCGTCGATCCGAGTGCAGCAAAACGATCCGGTTGGAACTTTCAAGAAACATTCAAAAGTTATCCTTCCTACCAATCCAAAAAAGTCTTTTTGTGTACATATTTACCCATTTCCCAACGTCACCCATTAGTTTTACAATGTTATTATTCCGTCATTCTAATAATGAATATTTTTATATTGAAAAAAACTGACTCGTTCTCTGAGATTCGATTTTCTTGCGACTTGATACAGTCAGTCACAAAATTACCAGTTTTTCAGGGCCTAGAAACCAGAATTGACCGTCCTAACCAGGATCCTGGGAGTTTCTCACCCCCCCCCCCCCACCTGGCACCAAACCGGCAATTTCGCGGCTATTCATCTTCTGAAACTCTGCGTCTATTAGCCCTTCAGGAACGTGGATCTTGGGCTCCGGCACTTGGAAGGAGGCTGCAAGCCGTGCCATACGGTTTATTCCTCGCTTAGTGTGAGCGTTGACAGGTTGAGTAGGATGGCAACGAGATGCGTTTGCATAAATGGCGCGGGTTCAGAGCATGATGAGCCTCACGTCAGCTTACGACCGGCTAGACTATAGTCCGGCCCACAAAGAAAAAAAGGCAAACTTTTGTGATTTCGCCGTTTTTCGAGCTCGGAGTGGTGTAGTAGGGGTGCGCGACCGAAAAAAACTCGCAAGAACTCGCAATTTTGTAATTTTTAGCGAAATTACGACCCGAACTAGCCCACGCGCCCTCCTTGTAATTATGTCCTGAAACTTGCAATTTCGCATGACTAACAATAAGATCTGAAACTTGCCATTTCTGGAATATCCAGCCAGGAAACTTTCAACTTCGTGGATATTATTGCCTCCGAAATGTTGTCATCTTGCGACTATTCGTCAGACTATTGGCGCAATCGTGGCTAGTAAGATCGGGTTTCGCGATCACTAAAAAAATGCTCCAAAACATGCAATTTCTCGATTATAAAGACCAGAAACTAGCAGTGTCGCGGATACTTTATTTTCTAGGCTTTGGGCGCCATTGGGGCCGGGTTCCACGGCCACTGCGTTTTTCGTTCATCACACCACACAAGTGTAGTGCCCCTCCGTCCTCTCCACAAACATTTTATGTTTCAATTCAGAGAGGATGGATGGAAAACCTTACACCAGCAGCAGTGAAACACTGCTGGATACACAAAAATACTTGACAAAACACCGGCTCTCTCAGCTCACTTGTTCCAATTCCACACAAGAAACCAAACCTTTCTGGTTTTATAACCTCGTTCGAAGGTTCTCTTCAGTGTCATTGGTCAACTTCCTATTTTGCAGTTTCTCGTTACATTTAATCACACGGTTTTAAATAATTTTATCATTTCCTTGCTGTCGCGTGAAAAGAGTCGTACATCACTCGTAGGAAGGGGATCTACCTACTCGGTTTTTTTTGAGCGGGCTCGCCTCCGCCTCGCCAAATGAAAAAACTCGCAGGTAATAACCACTTTCCTGGACTTTTAATGTAATATACTATTACCGCCGCAAATTTTACGGCGTTTTAGATCCTAGGCTCTAAAGTAATTTTTACGGACTGTGCTTCATATACTTGCGTTGAAGCGATCTTCTTTTTACGAATTAAAAAGCTTGAAACAACTGAGTAACAATATCAGCTGTTCAGTTAGTGAACCTATAGTTACACACAGGTACTGACAACATCCGCCATGTGTGATCCTTTAGAGTGGGGAGGCCTTGTGAGCGTAACCTATACGACCGCAGCAGCGAATGAGAGGTATCAAATCCATTTGATCCGCATATGGACCAAACATGGCGGCATACGAAAGATTCCAAATCTATTTGATCCACATATGGAGGGGAGACCAAATAAGGCGACTGTCTACTCGTAGGAACTTGTAGAGCCTTAGTTCAGTGACATTATCTAAGCATGGAATAACTTTTTCAAATTGCCATCAAATTTCAAATCTTATCCTGTTTTCATGATATTAATGCCCTAAGCCCTAGTATAAAAAAAAGTATGTACACCACGAAGCAAAAGTGTATTTTCAAGCTTCGAGGAGTGGCCGAATGAGGCGAGTCCGGCCATCTCTCCACTCATCTCGAAAAGACGCACTTCAGCTCCTGCGTATACATGTACTATTATTGGTTTCTTAGTTCAAAACATTCAAATATATTTACGTAGCAAATTGTGGTATCGCAGGTAGGGGCGTAACTAGAAATCTTCCCGGAGGCTGCTATGTGCTCGTGGGGGAGGGCAGATGTAATAAATATCCTTCATATTGCTTAAATTTGGCTTAAACCCTATCCAGGAAGGGGGGACGATAGGTGGATCGTCCCCCTTTGCCAGATGGCAGGGGTAAAGTGTAGAAGAAGAATAAATAATATACCTTTAAAAAATTCTGCAGAAAAGTGAAAGATGGGGGGGGGGAGCGGATGTTCTAGGCATTGCTATTTTTCATCTTCTCTAGGGTTTTCGATCTGAGAGACGGTCGCTTGGTCCTCGAATAAGAAGCGAAAAGGATAGAATAAGAACCTTGAGTGCAGTCTTCGGGATAGAACAAGATTGGCATTGAAGCCTGGGGGGCGACGCCCCCTAAGGCTAAATTCCGGAGGGGCGACCGCCCCTCCTGGCCCCCGGTTCCGCAGCCACTATTTGTTTGTGTTCAAATTGCTCTGACGTGACGTGGGAACACGTGGAATGATGCGCGTCCGAGCAATGTGAACGTTAACACACGAAAGCCTGTGTTGGACTTTTATATCACACGTGGCACAGCGTGTTCCCACGTCACGTCCGAATAGTCTTTATTGACATTTATGAGTTGAAGAGGATCTCAATAAGCAATGAAATGGCCTCTATCCTAACTGAAATTTATGGGATGGATTCTTCTCCAATCATCAGAGTAAAAACGGGGGGGGGGGGGGAGAAAAAAATCAAATAAAAAAAAAAAGTTACCGCTTGCGTTAATTTTTTAACGCTAGCTCATGGTTCTTTAAACGTTTGTGATTAACGCTTAAACTCAAAATTTGAAATTCACATTCATGACGTCACATAACCGTTAACGTTAACCGTCAGACGGTTATGCAATAACTCCCTTAATAATTTAAAAATGAACATTTTTGTCGCAAACCTCGAAAGTTCAGACGTTATGAGTGAAACCCCTAGAAAAGTCAGAAAATTTTGAGTATTTTTGGCCCTCCCCAAGCTAACACAGGGTTCTCTAGTTGGAAAACGTGACAAATAGTCATCCCACAGCACAGCATCCCCAAACAACTTGTAAAAGTTCCAATAACTTCGGAATTTTTTCCAGCAGACCTAACTTTTTTTGCTTTGTCTACTGGACTACTATATAACCTGGACAGGGCGAGGGAGATGTATTAACTCAAACGAAGCCCTCGGAAAAAGGACTGTTCTCGTGCCATATATTGAACAATATTTTCCAATTTTCGAGGTAAATGCCAACAATTATTGATGTGTCAATTAATCAACGTGAAATGCACTAAAAAATGTTAATGAAAGTACCTATACCTCTATGGATTATTCGGTTTATTTTAAATAGATTCTCCATTTTGACGGCTCAGGTAGTGTTCGCGGAGTTCAGGCGTCAGCCGCGTTACATCGGCATCACTTAAGAGCCGATTAGGTAAAAAACCTACAAGGTGGGGGCCGTGCTCGTTGATCATTCTGAGCTTTTCTTCTTCGATTAAATTTTGGCTAAAATATCGGGGGGAAAAAATATTAAAAAATGAACAAATAAACGGAGAGAGAGTTTGAGTTCGTACAAGGAGTCTCGTTCCCGAAGTAGGCCCTCGTACTCTTTACCCCGTTGCACATTATCTTCCATCCTCTTTTTGTAAATCATTTCCATGCCAGATCGAAGTTCCGCCCCGTAATTCAATTTCTTTTGTTTGGTTCGTTCCGCCTCCTCTTGTTCCATACGTCGAGCTCGTTCAATGTCTTCTTCCAACTATTTGGTGGGCGGAGAAGGGGAGGGTCTTCAATAGTTTTTAGGTCTTAAATTTGAAAAAAAAAAAAAATGATATAATCACTCGTTGCCGGTAAATTTCATCGAGTCGTCTCTCCTCTTCCAGCCTAGCCATTTTAATCTCCAACTGATGCTTGACTGATTCTTCTAATTCACGGCGTCGTCGCAGCGCCAACTCTTGCGCCTTTTTCGCTTCATATTCCTCTTTCAGACGAAGATCTTCGTTCAAGAGAATCTGAGCGATTCTTTCCTTTTCTTCTCGTACACCCTGGAAAAGAGGACAAATCATCGAATTTCGGCGATGAAGTATATAAACGCGAATTCTGTCATCAACCTCCATTTTTTGAATGTTTTTGATGACGTTCTGTTGCGCTTGGTTGTAGGCCTCCACTTTTTTACGATTCGCCTCCTGAAGTTGTTTCTCTCGTTCGAAACGGTCCCTCAAATAATTTTCGAGCCTCCTGCGGAACAAGAATTTTCGTAAATCTTGTAAGGAAACCATTGTGTGTGTACAACATTTCTTCGTCTTCTTCAAGCTTCTTTTCCTTAAGCAGCCACACTTTTCTCGCCTCCTTGAAAGCGTCTATTTCTTTTTTAGCTGCCTCCTTTCTTTTCAGGCGTTCCTCTTCTTCCCTGCGTTTTGTCAAAGAACCTGAACGATAACGAGCGGGAGGGGTATTTTTGTTTTAGATATAAATTTACTTCTTGTCCTCAGTCATGATGATTCGAACGGAGTCATTCACCAAATCCATTTCCTCCAATTTCTTTTTATGCTGATGAATCTTAGCCTTGTGATTTTCTATCATTTGATCCTGAAGCTGCCTCCGGTACTCCCGCTTCCTTTCTTGAGACAACCTCTCTTTTTCCTCCGTGAACAACTCGTACTCGGCCGACTGTTCCTCGCTCAGACGTTTATACGCTTCATCCTCTTCCTGTTGAAAAGGGGGAAAAAGTGTATGATGGGCGGAGGGGAGGGCTAAACGAGCTTGAAGTTAAAAGGAAAGTTTTTGTGTACTTTTTTCAATTGAGCCTCCAGTTTAATGTTTTCCAGTTGGGAGTGAAGGGCCTTTTGAAAATAGGATCTCTGTAGTTGTTGCCGGAGTTGTATTAACTCTTTAGTGTCCCAAAGAATTTGTCTGAGAAAAAATAATAACGTACCAAACCGAGGCGTTTTAGAAACACAAAAACACCCGATAAGTACCCACCTTTGCTTCATTTGCTTAATTTCGTCTCGTTTGACTAAATCTAAATGATAGGCGAGATTTTCCTCTTGGAGTAATTCGTTTGCTCGCCAGCCGTGTGACTCTTGAGCCTGATATTTTTATGTTTGTTACGCTCTTGTTCTTTCGAGTCGTAAAAATTGTTATTGTTTTTTTTTTAAAAAAAACAACTAGGTGCACTCACCCTCGAGATGGCCTCTTCCATGGCCACTTCCTGGCGCTCTTGGTGAAGTCGTTTCTGTAGGAAGACATCCCTCGACTTAATTTCCATGTCGCGTTTCAAGCTTTCGACGGTTGCCGTCTTTTTCTGTTTTTCGAGTTCGCGTGCTTCCATGACTTCTGGAGGATTTAATTTGCTTTCCTTTTCTTTTTTTTTTAACTAAAATTCACCGAATTTTTAAACGAGCTAACAGTTTTTTTCAAGTTTGACTTCACGTTTACTTTCGTTGCTTAGGAACTATAAACGGAGGGGTCTGCGAACTAAACGTTTCAACCACCTGGTGTTGAAGAGAGGGTTGAGTCTGCGGCGTTTTTCTATACTACTAAAAATTAACCTTTTTATGCTCTGCTTGGCCCAAGTGCTACTTGTAATGTAGCAAGGTTTCCATTCTCCTTCGCTGGAAGGCCAGCCTTCCAAGCACGAAAGCATGGCTGGTTGCAGTGGCGTTCCCATAGAAGAGCTAGCGGTGCGTCACAGTTACCCCTCCTAATATGTAGACGGGTGCGATTTGGAGAAAGGCAACTTCTAAGATGCATACGGTGACTTTTAGGAAGGTCCTTATTCAAGAAGTAAGGTACTACAAGGTTTTTGGTTTGTGGTTTTAAAGCCCTTTGGGACCCTCAAAAGAACCTTACAACTTTTTTCGAAAAATTTCTGCATTTTTAGAAGTGCCTCATGGATATGAGGGGAAATATCACTAGAACAAAACTTCTATGTTGAAAACAAACACACACGCAAACTCACAACGAACACTTCAGAATTTACGAAGTGTTTTCTGGAGCCTTGTTCTCTAACGAAATAGAAACTTTGCTTTATTAGAAACATTGAAATCTCATTCATGAAATTAAGAAAACTGAACGGAAACATATGATTTTGCAAAAAAGCAATGATGAAAAAAGGGAATAAGGCCCCTGCACTAGTACACACATAAAAGGGTGAAGCCAGCACGGGGGTTTGGACCGCACCTTGGGTGCGATCTTCATACTCGGAAATCGTCCATTTACCTTTTAATTGGCTAATTAGCATTATAACAGAACATTTTGCCTTAAACAAACGAAATATATCGCCCGATTTTACAAGTCTGAATATTCTAAACATTGTGAGTTTATGGTCTTTCCCCAAATTTGCAAATTTTTGGGGCCCCGTTTTTGTTAGTAACCTCGGAACCCAGGGGAGCCAGCTACGACAGAGCCCAAAGTCTGATACGAAATGACATCGCATCGACTTCAAAATCAGCGAAATTTACAGAATGAGCAGTTTCTGGTGCTATAGAAATGCGAGAAATCGCAAGTTTCGGTACTTACTTTTTAGTGAACTATAAATCCAGGCAAGCCGGCGACGACAGCGCTAGTTTCTGATCTTCTTTTACACGAACTGGTAACTTGCTGGTATCTATTTTCGCTAAATCGCAAGTTTCTGGTCTGTATGTTGGTGAAATAGCAATTTATGGGACTTTTTCTATAGTGGCCACCGCTGAATCCGGGGTACTAGTAAGCCTAGAAATTTCAGTTCGCAAATTTTTAAAACTCTTTCAGGGCGTTATCTACAATCAAATTAGATAGCGTTTTATTATGGCTTTAAATTTAGATTTTTTACTGTCAACAAAATAACAAAACACGACAATATACAATTTACGGTAATTAAGACATGACACTCCCAACTAAGGCATTGCTTGTGTAGTTATCGTCCGTTGTGTAACTCATTGGTCGCGGAAAAGGACTTTTTACTCTCGCCAGTCGTTTTCAAATCACTTAAAGGTGTGTTGGCCAACAGCTAGCTCTGTTGTGAGCTTGTGAGCCCCTGTCTCACGGAAAATATCTAGCAATCTCAGAAGCGTCATCTCCCAGACCAGGGCCGCCGGCCAACCTTTTTTGGTCTTGGGGCCGTACCTTTGACAACATAAGTTAACCACAGTATAGTAGCGTTTTCCATTTGCACAAATAATGTGCCCTGGGGCGGCTCATTGCAGTGACGGCCTAAGACGTTTCGCGCCCCCCCGGGTGAATCTTTTACCAACGCTTTAACGATTTTTTCCACACTTCATCACTTCTTCTCAATTTCACAATTCTCACAATTTCTCAATTCGCGGATTAGCGATTTTTCTTGCTATGAATTTGTGTTTTTCCTGATTTGAGCGGCTATTGAACGATTTTACTCGTGAATTACCGCTATATTTTCTAATTTTAGCCACGAATAAGTTGTCTCCGGAAACCGCGACTTGCCATTTACTCAATCTATTCATGTGAAACAGCAAAAAAAAAATGTTCTCAATTTAATCCCATATAGCAATTTTTCTTTATTTCAGCCGTGATTTAGCGTTTCACCTAATTTTAGCCTCCTAGCGAACCATCAGTGAGAGTTTTGTTACCCAATTTTCGCTGCAAAACGCTTTTTCTGAAGTTTGTCCGCGAATTAGCGTGTTATCCTCATTTAGCCGTGGACTAGCAATTTTGTTCCCTTTCAGCCACGAAGTTACCTTCGGGAGCCGCAATGAGCGTTTTCTCCATTTTAACCGGCAATAAGCGTTTTTTCAACACGTCAGCGCTTCTCAATTTTATCGGTGAATTACCGATTTTTCCCCATCTTAGCCGCAAATTAGTGTTTTTTTGTCATTTTAGCGACTTTTCACCATTTTAGCTGTGAATTAACGATTTATCTGAGTTTTGAAGTGCATTCGTGTTTTTCCGGATTTCTCAATTTTCTGTTAATTGGCAAATTTTCTCAAACTAACCCTCCCCCCCCACCAATTGGCCATTTTTCTTGATTTTAGCCTCAAATTAGCGTTTTTTCTCATTCAAAAAAAGCTAATTATGGATTCTTCTACGTTTCATCAACGAAGTAGAGTTCCCCCAATTTTCGCCGCGAATTACCTAACGCTGAATTTTGGTGAGACGTCGAGCTGTGCAGCCCTTTTGAATCCGTTGATTGAATCCTGTTTGGACGAGGATTTAATTCGTTTGTGGCATCGCCGGCAACGAGATTGGGGCGAGAATGACCCGCCGATCGCAAAAGTGACGCTGCAAGGTCTTTTAGATTTTTTGAAATACGAGGTAGAGAACGAGGAGAAGATAAACCTTACTCTAGGTGACCGGGGAAAGGACCGGACGAAAGTCAAAGTCAGTGACGGATCCCCTATCACGCAGTCGGAAACACCTACAGCGGCTGGCCTCGTGAATAAAACCGAAAATCTCGTCTCTTGTGTGTTTTGTGACGGGAAACATGATTCCTCCACGTGTGCGAAGGCCAGAGCTATGAAACTGGATGAAAGGCAGGCGCTTTTCAAAAAAGGAGCGTGCCTTAAGTGCCTGAAACTTAGACATTTACGTAGAAACTGTCGCATGAAGGTTGACTGTTCTATGTGCAACAAAGGTCACATTGCGCTGTTGTGTCCCGAAAAAGACCCGAAAGAGTCGAGTTCCCAGACTCGGCCAGTCGTCGAGAGAACGTTAACCTCGTTTAGCACGTCGACCGTCCAGATGCAGACACTGTCCCTTTACGCGCTGGGCGACAAGTCAGAAAAGAAAATAAGAGCACTCTGGATACCGGATCACAAAGGAGCTACGTCACTAAGGGTTTAGCGGACAAGCTTGGATTGGAAAGAATAAGGGAGGAGTCACTGGCACACTCTCTTTTCGGAGGACACGAAACGAAGCCGGTTCTCCATCAAATATATCGTCTACGACTCTCCAGTCGTGAAAAGATTTCGTCTGCAATTTTGAGGTCCTGGACGAATCGATTATTTGTCGGGACCTGGAGCCCGTAGTTCTCAGCGATTGTCGGACGGAATTAAAGAATTTTGCGGTCGAGATACACGATGTCCGCAATGGGCCGATTGACGTTTTAATTGGTGCAGATGTCTACGGCAAGCTCCTGACTGGCGAAAAATTGGACTTATCGAACGGACTGACAGCTGTGCGAACACTGCTAGGCTGGACGCTGATGGGCAGACTGCCGAAGCCCACAAATGTAGCCACTTCTGTAACTACTAGTTTGTTTAGTGCCCCGTCAATCAAGGCTTTGTGGGACCTTGAAGCGATCGGCATTAATGATCCAACGAAAAAAGTGGAAGAAAAAGATCGTTTGGCTGCAGTTCGGCTACACTTTGTTAGTGAATGGGCGTTACGAAATACGTCTCCCCTGGAAAGAAGGGCACCCCCCTCTCCCGTCGAATAAAAATTTAGCTCTTGAACGAACTTCAAAAAAAATGTCACGCCTGAAATCTAGCGGACAACTGGCTGGTTATTCTTCAGTTTTTCAGGAATGGATCGATGAGGGAGTCATTATGAGGATGTCTTTGTTGACGAAATTGAGGGAGGAGTACATGACCTTCCCGACCGTCCAGTTTTTAAGGAAGAAGGCACGACGAAGATCCGCCCGGTGTTTGATGTCTCAGCGATGGAAGGGGGCGGTCTTGTTCGCTTAATGATTGTGTTGAACGTGGCGAAAACCTGATCGAACTGATACCTGCCATTTTACTGCGATTCAGGGAACGAGAACTGGGAATAACAGCGGACATCCGAAGAGCATTTTTACAAATTAGCATCCACGAAAAAGACAGAGATTTTCTGAGGTTTTTCCGTCCTCTGGGAGATGGAAGCGTGGTGCCTTGTTGGCACAGGAGAGTGGTGTTTGGGGTTAAATGTAGCCCATTTCTGCTTGGAGCCACTCTGGACTTCCATTTACGAAAATGTTCGCAGCAAGAACTCGCCATAGCACGTGGATGGCCGGAAACAGTTTTAAAAACTATTTCGCGGAGTTTTTATGTGGATAATTGCCTAGTGAGCGTCAGAACCCCACTCGAATTGGACGAATTCAAAGAAGTCGCAACGTCTGTCCTCGCAGAAGGAAAATTTGAGCTGAGAGATTGGAAATGGTCGCAGGACGAAGGAACGGATCCTGAAAATGGCTCGACCAAAATCCTGGGACTGATATGGAATCGACAGAACGACACGCTGAGGGTAAGCCAGAATGCTTTGCGTGATTGCGACGTCACCAGTGTGACCAAAAGAAAGCTCCTTTCAATCGCACAGAGAGTGTTTGATCCAGTTTGGTTTTCGTGCCCTGCATTTTTAACACCTAAACTTTTGTTGCAGCAGTCCTGGGAGCGAAAAATCGGATGCGACGAGCCAATTGACGATGATCTAGTAAAAAAGTTTTACGAATGGTTCAAGACCCTTCCTTACATTTTTAAAATTGAGATTCCTAGTTGGGCGCTTGGGGCAAAGGATGAAAGAGTCGAATTGCATGATTTTGTCGACGCTAGTGCTGTCGCACATGCGGCGGTAATCTTCGCGAGAGTTGAGGGCGTCGCGGGTGTCAGAGTCAATTTATTAGCCGCCAAATCACGTGTGGCCCCTTTGCGTGACATCACGATTCCTCGTTTGGAATAACTCGGTGCTTCGATTGGAGCGAGGCTCCTTCAGTCTGTTAAAGAAGCTCTCACTTCGACATTGGATGACGTCGTGTTTTGGACAGATTCGACGACGGTGCTGGCCTGGATCCAACGTAAAGACTCGTGGAATGTTTTTGTAAGGAACCGAGTCGACGAAATCAGGAAGTTGACACCACCGGAGGTTTGGAGACACGTGATTGGAGAAGCAAACCCAGCTGACCTAGTGACCTTCCGTCTCGTGGGTGCTCGCCAAAGGACCTCACAGGAGACAATGGGACAAATGAGTCAAAATGGTGGGAGGGACCGAGTTGGTTAAGAGAACCCCCCCAAAAATGGCCAGAGTCGGAAGTCAGCTATCAGGAAGAAGAAATAGTAAAAGAAAAACCGTCGTTGTCGCAGCCAATTCACAAAAAATAGAAGTTGCCGATTGGTGCCGAAAATCATCGAAATTTTCCAAGAACGTTCGTTTGGTCGGATGGATTTGTCGATTTATTAACAATTGAAGGGGAGGACACAATAAAAAGAGGGGTGAGCTGGCACTTGAAGAAATCGATAAAGCAGAAAAGACGATTTGGAAGGCGGTTCAGAAAGAAGCATTCGTTGGAATCCTAGACGAAAAAATTAGTCGATTTCATCCATTTTTCGATGAAAATGGAATCATTCGGCTTCGTACGAGGTTAACTAATCGTCCGGATGACGATTCGTTTTTGTCACCCATAGTTCTTCCCCGATACAGCCCTGTCGTTTTACAACTTATTGAAGAGTTCCACCTGAGAAATAAACATGTCGGCTCTCAGGGACTGATGTCACTTCTTCGTGAAAAGTATTGGGTGATAGGAGCGAGAGGAGCCACGAGGAAAGTTATAAAGAATTGCATCCCATGCCAGACACATTTGTCGCGTCATCTGCAAAGGGAAGAGCCGGCGTTGCCCTCCGACCGTGTGAGAGATGCACGACCCTTCGAAGTGGTGGGAATAGATTTATGCGGCCCTGTATTTCTGAGATCAGGCTGTAAGGCATGGAACTGCCTCTTCACATGTGCTGTAGTACGCGCCGTGCATCTGGAACTTGTGGACTCGCTGTCTACGGAAGCTTTTCTAATGGCCTTCAGAAGATTTGTCGCTAGAAGGGGACGACCGTCAAAGGTTATCAGCGACAACGGTACGAATTTTCGAGGTGCGTACAACCTCATACAAGATATTGACTGGGCTGAAGTAACCAAATACGGCAGTATCGAACGGATTGACTGGCAGTTCATCCCCCCCACAGCAGCTTGGTGGGGTGGCTTTTGGGAGAGGCTAATCCGGAGTGTGAAAGACCTTCTGAAGAGGACTCTTGGGCGTGCCTGTCTAAACAGGGTGGAATTCGAAACTCAGATTCAAGAAGTGGAAGCAATAATCAATTCCAGACCACTGACCTACATGTCTGAAGACCCAAATGACTTAGCACCTCTGACCCCGAAGATGTTTTTACAGGAGATCGAAATGGCGGGAGTTCCCGATCTAGAGGCAGTGGACGAGAATAATTTGAGAAGACGTGCTCGATATCGTTTACGATTAAAACAAGAGCTATGGCGTCGCTTTCGCTCAGAATATCTTGGGAATCTCCGCCCAGCAAAAGAATCCCCTAAAACTGAAAAAACTCGTGAAATTAAAGTTGGCGAGTTGGTCTTGGTGGGAAACGACAACCTAAAAAGAATTGAATGGCCAATGGCAAGAGTCATAGAAACTTTTCCTGGAAGAGATGGCATGACTCGAGTCGTGAAATTAAAAACGGCGACCAGCGAGCTTTCACGACCAATCCAGAGAATATACCCCCTGGAGATGACACAAACCACGGTTCCTGCGCAGTACCTACCGGACAACACTTATGATGAAGAAACCAGCGACATGAGAGACACAGGACCATTGTCTCCTGTGACCGAATTTGACACCGAAAATAAAACCACGACTAGGTCGGGTCGAGCAGTTCGGCCACCAACAAAAATGGACTTGTAAAAAAAAGATAATCGTGAGTGTTTCGAGGTTATTATGCCCTTTTTGTAACGAGAATGTGCAAAGTGTTAACTGGCTTGTTTTGATCTGTTTTTGTTTCCTATTTCATTTTGTAAAATTAATATCATTAATTTTGGTGGGAGGATGTTGAGAACCGTTAAATTGATAACTTGGAAAAAACCTCCCCCAAAAAAGCGACAAGGTTATGTAAGGCAGTAGACTCATGCGGGAATAAAAAAAATGAAAAGCCTTGCGCGTTGTTTTTACTGTTTTGTTAAAAGAGAAAAATATAATTCGTTTCGTTTTGTTTTGATTGTCGAACTGATGACTGATTTTGAAGTTTAAACCCCCTCGAGTTCACAATCCCTGATTGACACAAAACCGAAAGGTGAGTTTGCATGAGTTTAATATGCTGTCGTTATAAGCCGGGGCAATTCACGCGATCAACGATTCCCCTTCGTGTGTGAAAATATAACATTAGCAATACGGTACCTAGAAACTTGATCCCACAACTGAGTGCGTCTGGCTGGCACTCACCACTCAAGAGTTTCAAAGATCGAACACTTCCCATCTCGTTGCAATAAAACGATTTGTGGTTTGAGAGTGAAGCCGCGGGATAAACATATTCATCAAACTTACTTATTTCCTATCAACACGCTCGTATTCGAACGAGAGCGTTGTGAAAGCTGAAATGAAATTCATTTTGTCCTTGTTGATCACGTAAAATCCCCGAGGTTTTCGGTTTGATCCGCTCTTCAAAATTAACAATAGGTGCGTATAGTGATCCATTTCACACCGAGAATTTCCATAACAAAAAAAAAATCCTTAGAACGTTCGGAAAATGTCGAACAGAGCGAATTGAAATCGTCGATCATGCGCACGTATCTCTTTTATATTCAGATTTTCTTTCGAACGAACACAAAAAGGGAAACTATTCAGGGTAGAAGTGAAAAATAAAGAGCTGTAAAACAGTTACCCGTATTGTGTATTTCAATGAGGAGGAAGGCGATGGATGGTGGTTAGTGGGGGTGAGGGGGAAACTCATAGCTATGTACTCTTCCTCATCTCCTTCCACGTTCAACGTTAAGCCTTCAAGAATAGGCCACACTTCTCCCGTCAGCCTCGTCACGTTTTGAAGTATCGCTGAAAAAAAAAAAATCGGCGTGAAAGCATCCCCATGCTCACTACGCGCCTAAAAGTCGCTTGGTTTGTTCCTTTTCTTGGTTTCGTCTCGTCATTGGGCTTGAGAACAACGACCGAAGGAACGGAAGAGAATGGACCTATAGAGAAGAACTGTGTGTGAAAGAACTGTTTTCCTACTGTGAAGGGAAATGCAAAGAAGACGATACAGAAACGAGTACAAAAAATGAAGATACAGTTGACTGGCGGCTAACGTCGTAGAAGTAGTTTGGACCCGCACCTGAGGTTGGCACCAGCCTCGGTTTCTTCCATTTGACTCACATAGAAATGTGTGTCTGGGAACCTGAGGAAAATGGTCGGGGGAGAGCTCCCGACCATTTTTCTCAGGGCTCCAGACTACAGCACGCTTCCATACCGTGGACCTTGAACCAGCAAGTTGAAGTTGTCCCAACGGAAGCAACACATCCATCGTGTCTGTCGTAGTTGTCTTGGGGGAATCTGATGAACCACAAGAGTCGTCAAACGAGCCAAACGGTGGGCCTTATTTATCAGCTCCTGTCCTAACAACAGCTCCGTATAGCCTCCCACCAAGTCAAATCCACTTACAATATTCCGTGTACTGCCACGATATCCTTCTCGGGGTCAATCACCGTTCTAACCACACGCTTAAATATTTTGTTCACTTGTGACCACCGCGTTAATTTGTAATCTAATCCCCAGGTACTTGACTTTTGCCATTCTCTCCAATTCTTTCTTGAGGGTTACAAGGATATCTATTTGGTGCTAACTAACCAGACCATTTGGAGGCCCTTGAACAGTTGACCATGATGCTCAATTCCCTTTTGTACGTCTTCTATGGGTTCAAACAACATTTTTCCCACTATTTACGCATAATCAAAAATAACGTTATGAATCTGTTATGTGGCATTGAATTCATTAAGAACAACAAAAATTATTTCTGAATGGGTTGACACCCCTCCCCCTTGAATGGAACGCGCCACCTCGATAACTGCCAAAAGTGTTCTGTTCAAGTTCAATTTATAATCACGCCCGGGTCAGGTGTCGTTCTTCTTCACCAACATTCTCTCTTCACGCTCTATCTTACTTTTTTTAATTTTAGAAATAGCCTTGTATAGCTTCTTGAATAACACTCAGACTCATTTTAACGCCTCCGTTGCGGTCCTTACACGAGTATTTCATTGAACGCATAGGGGGGAAATACATTAATTAGGTATGGCTCTTTAGCCAGAGTATTAATGAAATATAGAGATAGCGTACTGTTTGAAAAAAAGGTCTAAGCATGGCAATTTGTTTGATTAGAAAGAAAGCCACCTACTTAGCGAATCCGCCCGAGACTGAGCTCTTGCATCAGCGACGGTTGGCGGCTTACTACCGGAGTGTTCGTCACTATATTTGAGACCGTTCATTGAACACTCTCCGCTTGTAACAATGCGGTTATCAACGAAAAACTCACGTGGTGGAATGATCCCCCTTGCTTTGTCAGAACGCAGGGGATCAGCGCGGTATGAGGAGCACGAACTCGCCTAGTCGCCCTCACACGGGTACATAAATTATTAATTAAATAGTATTTCAATAAATAAACCGAGCGCGACCGAGCGTGCGATTAATCTTCAATTGTCTTGTCAACACATTTAAGTGAATACCTCAAGATCGTTTTAATGAGAAATTGTAAAAAAGAAGACATAATTATATCAGTGCATGTTTACTTGTCTTATAGTTATGCCGTCAAAATAGTCTCAAAATGAGAGACGGAGTGTCTACCAAACAATTTCAAAATAATAAACCCTTCCCAAGAGAGTGGGGAAAAAGGATTATTTACAGGGTCGAAGCAGTAAAATAAGAAATAGCTTTTTAACAAAGCCCTGATGGTGGACGTCTTTGCAAACGGATAGCAATTCCGTATGTTTATTGCTTCGAAATAAGAGATTATTACCTTTAGGAAGGCACAGTTGTGGAAGGGTGAAAAAGAAGGGAAAAAGTGAAGAAGGAGAGGGAAAGATAATCCTCTTTAATGGATTATTGCAGAGAGGTTGTTCGGGAAGGTGCAACCATTAATTTCTGCCCGTGTTTCTTTTTCCTCAATGTGGCTTTTTTTACCGGCCCAAAAGGCTTACGCAATTGGTTTTTTAGTGGACCGAATCGTTTAGAAGGTAGAAATTAAAACGAAAGGGACTTCAATTATTTGGAGAACTTGGAGGGGATTATTTGGGGTGAACTAATTTTATAATGTTTTATTTTTCAAAGCTCTAAGGCTTACTATAAACCCTCTCCAAACAGTCGTGGCCCACACTTTTGAACCGTAATTCTAGCCCAGGCTTGTGTATTTTATATGACGGTTTAATTCAAACCTCAAGGAAATATGCAGGTGCCCTAGTTCCTAGTTATTACTTATTCGGGTACAGAAATATCTTTGAACTCTCACCTTTGAACCTTGGAAATTCACGCTTTTCGTCCGCCTTATTCAAGAAAGTGTCATTCAAATCGTAAATATAAAAATAACAGGCTACCCCTTAGTGTAAATAGTTCGGGGCCGTACAGTAAGGCGATCATAAAATACGTCGCTTTTATTTTACAGTGCATCAAACTGCACTTTTATTCAAAAGCTCACGTCTTGTGTCGTTTGCCAGAGCCACCCTCGTCACGGAGATTAAAAACGCCTTGTTTTCCAAAGGGCTCTAACGACCGTACTAAATGTTTGACGTATGAATTATCGACCAAGAACACGATTCATAAATTCTTGTACAGGGCCGGTATTCACAGCACGAAGGCTTGTGTGGGGGGGGGGGGGGGTTAAGCCGCCTTGAATATATCATTTTGGTGGGGGTAATGTTAAGAGTTTGCTTTTAGGACATGAGCAATCGTTATGTTAATGCGCGGTTCCCTCATTTTTATCGAGGCGATAGAGGAGTGATACAATGAACGGGGGAGGAAGTACTGGAGAACGTGTTCATTCCGCTTTTATTGCGGCTATTGCTCATTTCCAAGACAAAAGTGCTTAAAAGAAGACTTCGAGCTTTAGCCTCACGCTTTCGAACAAAAAAGCCCCCCTCCCCGCTCGTTTCTTCTTTATTACAATTCTTTCTATTTTCAAAGAAAAATATCTCCACATTTTATGAAGTCTTTTAGGAGTGAGAAAGAACCACTTTGAAGCGAAGTTATCCCAGTTTTGAGGACATTTGCCGAAAAAAACAAAAATAAAATATAAATTGAGTCATTCAACTGAATACGATCATTTATAAAGCGTTTAAATTTTATTCGTCCTTTAAAGTCAGGTACTAACATTAATTAAGACGCCTTTCAAATATTTTAATTTACTTAATTCTTTGGAGTAACGCATAGGAGACGGGAAATCCCGCATTTTTACTGCGAAACTCGTTGCTTGTCATCCTCACACAAAACGCCCAACCAAGGTGGGCGAAATTTGCTAAACAAATTCTGCGATTAAACATTTTGAATCTTAACTGGGGACAGTGGAGCAAGGGGCTTAATGGTGGGTCGATTAAGAAATGTCAGCAAGAAAACCCGCATTCCTCACCCCCACCCATAACGGCTCCACTTCCCCTTCAGACAACCCAATCCAAAGTTTGCCGTCGCACAGACAAGAACCCTGCAAAAGTATAACTCAAGTTTTCTCGTGCGCCCCATTAGTTGTACGTATAATCTTAAGACAGAAAAAAGACTACCGTGGAATTCGTCGAGTATGAGCGAGACGCGATTGGAAGGATGATTGTTGTGATGATATAGATATATCGTATTATATAAAAGAAAACGCGAATACCCCCTTCCAACCCATGGACGACTCTAACTACGCTTTCGTCTCTTTCTGACTGCATTCTTTCTCAACGTTTCCGTGTAGGACAATTCGAGGAAAATGCGGGTCCTCAAGACATTTAATTCGCAATTTGCATAGCAAAACACTACAATTCCATAACCATTTTAGAGCGAAGTTCCGCCCGTTATGGTCTCCGCGACGGTTGATTTCCCATTATATTACTTATAATTGTGCAAAACCCATATAGGGGCACTGTTACGACATCACATTTTCTGGAAATACTGTGACATAAATTGGAGATACACCTCTTGGAATTAAGAAAAAAAGATGGACCCTTATATGCCATTTACAAGGCCGTCCCCTTGACTATAGGAAGAACTCTGAAGAATGTGTGCTCCTTTCTAAAGGGATTGTTGCAGATGTAGCATTCCGTCTGTTTACTTCTTTAACTAATTTTTTTCACATCATTCCCCTAAAAAATGAGAGAATTAGGCCCTTAATTGTTCATAGTCGTCCCTCATGTTGAGGGATAATTTCGATTCAAAACAGACGGTGTTTGAGTACTCAGCTCGCGTGAGGACTACGATATAGTATGAAGGCGAGCCCAAGGCGCATTTCAAGTCCTCCTATAAGTACCATTATTGAGCTTCCAATTCTTAATTTTACTTTGTTGAAACAAACGCCCGGCCACGCGAATAAGCGTTGTGACTTAGCCATTACTGACCATCACCCGTGTCGAGCCTTCTCGGCGTCTTTGACGCACAGGATGATGCATGGCATATGAAGTTATTCGGTACTCGGCGATGTGCCGGGTAATAGTCAGCACAATAGATTATGCCTTATGTGCTGTACAAGCATATTACAGGTAAAAATTCAATGTCATTCTTTGCAAAGTCATATGGAAAACCAAGTTATTCGACTCGAAAAAAAAGTGAATTTTTTTGTGGGTTGGGAAATTTGCTCCCGTTGGAATAATGAAAGGGCTAAAACCCGTCAAATTAAAAAAAAATATATTTTCAAAGAGGAGGCGAACGTTCAAGTAATAATTGATAAAAATCAATCAATAAAGGAGAGGAAATAAACGATAAGTTCGCTGGGCTCTAATAATTATTTTTTCAGTTTCAAGAGGTCCGGTTTTTGTAGGGATGCTGATAAAGAATGCCGGTCATCAAGCCCCCCCCCCCTCATTATTGCTGCTGACCCGTCTCTACCCAGAAAAAATTTTGTGGCTCGGTTTCGGTACAAACTAATGTACTATTCAACATTTACATACACCCAATAGGGAAAAATCAGTTGCGTCCTTCGCTTCCCATGTAGTCCTTTCATTCGAAATTGATTCCGGCTCTGAAGGAGCCCGGACGTACATAAAATGCAAGTGCAAACTTGCCAAGGCCACCGTAAAACAAGCAAAACTTGTGAATAAGGGGCCAATACGCTCAGGAATGATGAGGTTGGGCATGAAAGAGATGGACAGAAGTTGTTAAAATGGTAAGTTTTCAGATTTTGCCACAGTGAGTTTCATTACTATTATATGACGACCGTAATTTCTGCACATGCGGGGAGAACAAACTCCTTGGGAGGCCAATCAGCCAAACTCCTCATGGTGTCTCCTGGGTAACGCGGGTAGGCTTCCTTTCACTTATTATAGTAAGCTATGGATGGAGGGAATATACGTATAGGAACGTAGGCTGAATGTAGGGGATGCATCAAATAATTTTCCTTATCTGTCGTGCGCCGCAACTGTAACATTCAAAATCGGCCTTCACAAATCCGGACGCAACTAGATTGCTGTTGCTTATGCAACGTTTCTCTTGAACAATTCCTTTTGCATTGTTCTCGATATGCGAACACCATGTCGATGTACAATTTTTCAACCGACTTGAAGAGGTTCTTGATCTAAGCGTTATGTAGCTGCTATCATGAAATTTATACGCAATCAGAAATTCCAAAAGCTCTGAAAAACAAACGAAAAGAATCATGCCATAGATATTCTGAATAATAGTATATTATGCACCTAGCCGCGAAAGTGTGTCTTTGCCGGGCCGAAAGGAGTTGTACGGCCGAGGCAAAGGCGAGGCCGGACACCTCGAGGACTGGCAAAGCACTTTCGCGGCGAGGTCAATATACTATTTTTTTTTTGTTGAATGAAATGAAAACTAAGATGTAGAAAAAACCAAATCATTTTATTATCAAAATTAGAGACTAATTAATGGTCTTTTGAGGTCTGAATATAGAAGGCTGGGTTATGACGTAGCTCAGGACCCTCTCGGCAGTTGTCTCCCGATTTTCACAGACATTTAAACACTTGACTTTGGATGATTTTGTTTTTTACCTTTTTGTCATTATGCAGTGCAGTTCGGAGAATCAAGTTCGAATGATTCATGAAAGTCGGTGTGCACCAGGCACTTTTCGTTAATGTGCGGTATCCCCTAGCGGTGTTGGTGAATGTTGAACGACGCAGACCTCTGCTCCTCACAATCTACCTCGCCTCTCCTTCTTTTTAATTCTCATCAAATTGTAAATTAGGCAGTAATTAAGTCAGGAGTGATCATTTCAACCGTTCATTTCAAGGGGAAACGAGTGATATGTGCCGTGGGGAAGTTGGTTGGTAGAGGGAGGATTTCAAAGACGCGGGAGAAGCTTGCGTGCTGGTGGAGCAGTGGACCAAGGGACGGTGGGGATTACGTTACGTACATTCACCAAAACTGTCTGGTTCTTTATTTGAGGCATTTCGGACTTTTATCATGCTTGCATGAGAATCCTATAAGATTTACCGTATTTCGAGTGGTAAAAGTCCGAAATTAATGAATCATGTGAACTGAAAACAACGTCGCTGGTGAATGCTAGGATTTACTGGTAAATGCTAAAATTAACCAACCGTCAGTCTTTTAACGTAACATAGACAGTAGAGAAATCATCGTGTGCACCTAGACGACAAAGTGGACGGCACAAAGAGAATCCAATTTCATATCGTTATCGTTATAGTTATTTATCTACATCAATGCCACGCATACGACCTTGTTTAAGCTTTGTAATGTGGGCAAAATAGTCCGGAAGTTAAAGGGCAAATTTTAGGCTAACATTGCGTACAACTATGCGAATTTAGGCAAACTAAGTGATGTCACTAGGTAGGAATGCTCTATATACCTGTAAGATTTTTTTAAGACCAAGTCCCTACCAATGCCCACCTGCAATTACAGCCCCCACCCCTCTAGAGTTCAAATTTGTGTTAACTCGGCAACCATAGCAGATAGAAATATGCCGTTTGAACAACTTTGAGTCCGACCGAAAGACCCTGGGGTCTTTTGGGCTCCACGACAGCCAAACGACACTGCGGTGGACATTTGCATGCATAAAATAGTCCGGCGTGGACGAGTACTCCTAGCATTTGTCCGAATCTTGGTCACCAATAAGGCTTGTATTTTTAACCCAACGTTTTGCGGTCGATTTTTCATGAAATTCAAGTCATCCACCACCAAAAGACAGACGCCCCTATGACAAAAACAAAATCTAAACTCGTGTTCTCTGGGCCTTATTTCCAGAATTTCATTACCATGTTATACATTTTTTTAAGTGATACTGATCATTGGATCGCTGGTACTTTTTCTTAAAATCAAACTCTGGAGTTAAGAAGACTTTCGCGAAGCTGTATCACTCAAACAATTTCGATGGAGAGTATGACGATAATAAATAGGCGAGTAGTGTACAGTTGTTTCATGCACACATAAACTGTATAGGGATCGGACACAGCTACGTTGCCATGGAAATCCCGTCCCCGCCCAAGGTGACTAAATTTTCTATAGGTGCCGCAGATCACT
Organism: Corythucha ciliata; assembly: GCA_038030265.1. Lineage (NCBI taxonomy): Eukaryota > Metazoa > Arthropoda > Insecta > Hemiptera > Tingidae > Corythucha > Corythucha ciliata. The sequence continues at coordinate 48,611,748 of CM075938.1, read as the reverse complement.
GTCCTTCACCTACGTCACGAGCAGTCCCAACTGCCATTGCGCTGGACCCAGTACATTATTAATTGTTATTGGGTTGTGATTTTTGAGAATTCATAAACTTCAATTTCAAAATTAACTTGTTCTGCTGCTCTAGGGTGAGCAATCGGGAGCAAAGGACTGCTGGTGACGTCAGTCTCCACCCCTCCTGTCCGATGGGCAGGGGGAAATCTGCGGCACCTATAGTAAAGTTTAGTCACCTTGGTCCCCGCCAGTCTATCAAAGCATATGTAGCATCCAAGAATCTACCAACCGTGTTCGAGAAAACTTGGTTGCCATACAAAAGGTGTCCGTCCCCAATATTAAGGCCCCACGAGCCCGAGTTTAGTTTTTTTTTGTTTGTTTGTTTGTTAACGGTGTGCTCGCCAGTGAGTGTGAAGCAATGAATACAATTTCACGAAAAGTTGACCGTAAAAATTCAGGTATAAATACAAGCCTTGGTTTATACACACGCTGGATAATTTGACTTTCCCTTTTGGATCTTTGTGAGGTCTCATAGAGATCGCCCACTGCATTTGACGCCAAAACGTCCGATGAAAAAGTTGATCCTGCCTCAGAAAAAAATATATCGTTCTCCTGTTCATATTATGTATGTCCACCGAAGCGTCGTTTGTTTGGCTCTCGTGGAGCCCAAACTAATGCTCCCCTGCGGGACTTCCGGTCGGATACAAAGTTGTTCAACCTGGCGCAAACGGAATATTTCTGTCTGCTATGGGCTATGGATGCCGACTGTCGAGTTATGTCAAATTTGAACTTTTGAGGGGGTGATGGGCCGTGATTGCAGGTAGGCATTGGTGGGGGCTTGGTCTTAAAATCATCTTACAGGTTATAGAACATTCCTGCTAAGTGGCATCGCTTAATGATTATTTGCAAAGTTGATGTCGTTAACCTCCGGACTAAAATAGTTTAAAATTACACGCGGGGATGTTTCAAGCACTTCCCAGTAACCTTTTTTCAATCTGCGAATCTTTGGATTTTTTGACCACATCTTCCCAAATTTTAAGTATGTGACGCAGCGTTATTAGCTATAATCCGCATCTCTTTCTTCTTGAAAATTCTCGCGCTTTCATTGCATCGTGCCCAGGCTTAGTCGTCTGTTACAATGATGCATTTCAATGAACAATAGTTGTTAAAGTTAAGTTATTAAGCTATGGCATTTACTGAACACCCACCGAAGCATTTTGTTATACTTTGGGGTGGGGTCACCGCTTAACTACTTCCGCAAACAATTATGTGTTCCGGGGAAAACATGAGGAATCGGCCATTGTTTTAATTGCAGTCTACCTGTAGGATACCTTGTCACTTCATGGTTGACGAAAAACTCATTGTGAAGCGAACAAACGAAGGATTTCACAAGCAGCTGTAACTATTCCATGCCAATAGCTTTCGCCCACTTTTCGATCACCACAGGGTACTGAAATATGACGAAAATTGGCTGTAGCATCAATAAAACGAAGTCGCCTATGTTAAGTGGAACGGTAGATCACGTTCCTTCATGTTTGCAATGGATTTGTAGGTTCTATTATGTACGAGCATGCCCTTTAACACGAGTTTGCTTTGATAGTTTTGCAAAGCTTGAATTTGAATGTGTTGTGAATTTTGAATGGTTAAAAAAATTGAATGAAATGAGAGCAGGGGAAGAAAATGTCGCAAGAGGGATCCAGGGACGTCGTATAAGAAATAACATTATCTCTCGTTGGAACCCGCACTTGCGGCATTTTTTTTCGACACCTCTGAACAGGGCCCCAGGAGTTTTGGGGAGTAAAGGCCGGCCCTTCACTCCATCATTCACCCGTCCGATCCGACGCCAGCCATTCTCCTGTGTCGGTGTATGAGGCAGTCCACGGTACTTTCAATTTATTTCCCTCTCCATACACCCTCCCAAATGTATGACTGTTAATGGATCGGAAACGTGCATTATAGCATGATAGGTCTAAATCGAAATTTTCACACTGAACAAGTGAATATTATGTAAATTACCGCCGATTGTTATACAAAACGAAACTTTGTCCACGACCGACCATCCAAATGAAGGGCCAAACCATTTGTGCAGTGGGGAACAAACATGTCATCGGCAGTTTACCTTTTTAAAAATGTCATACTTATATGAATTATTTGAATAACTTACCTAGTATGTATTGAAAAATAATAAGTCTCAATCTTACTTTACTTAGCTCCGATTTCCAGCGCGTCACTCTGCTAGGTGGGGAAGTGGGGGGAAAATCTTCGTGAACGAGGATCAACATTCAAGCGTGATACGGGGAGAGGGTTTAATACTCTATAGAGAAGAATCTGAATAGGGAAAAAGTGAGGCCGATTTTGAGCGACGGTGGCGATCCAAGTGAATAGCGACCGAACCTTCGGTGGACCATGCGACATACGGGGGGAACTTCTGAACCCCCTTCCCCTCCACCATTCCCCTTTCCCGTCTCCCTTAAGTTTCGCTTTTGTATTCAGATGTTTTAAGTTCAAATTGAATCATCCAATTTTTTTTTCTGCAAAACGCCTAAAAAATGATGAAATGCACTAATAAAATGTATGAGATGAATATTTCCCAGTGCAGCCTTGAATCGGTCGCGGTCAGGGGGTGTCAGGTTGGTTGGTAGGCAAACAAAGTTCACAAGTTCAATTGGTTCAATTATCACTGTTCAGTTGTTGTCGCCATAGTGACATGGCGAGGGGGGGTCGTTTGCCCTCCAACCAGTGTAATCTTCTTAGCAACCTGACTGCGACCGATATTGACCCAGGTGACTAAACTTTAAACTTTACTATAGGTGCCGCAGATTTCCCCCTGTCCTTCTGACGGGAGGGGTGGAGACTGACGTCACCAGCAGTCCTTTGCTCCCGATTGCTTACCCTAGAGCAGCAGAGCAAGTTAATTTTGAAATTGAAGTTTATGATTTCTCAAAAATCACAACCCAATAACAATTAATAATGTACTGGGTCCAGCGCAAAGGCGGTTGCGACTGCTCGTGACGTAGGTGAAGGACGGTAATGGCCGAAGATCTGCGGCACCTATAGAAAGTTTATTCACCTTGGATATTCACAGCAAAGTCATATGGAAAATGTTTTCCATATGACTTTGATTCACAGAAATAGATAAATGAAAAACCAAAGTCTTGCTTGAATACCCATTTATTTCTTTAAAACTTGACTTCTCAGAGACACAAATAAATGTACGCGTTAGTAAAACCACAAACTTGCCATCTAGATGTCGTCTAAATTTTAGAAAAATAAAATCAGCGAACCTGTCATCCTTAGGAATTCGAAAAAAAAAACGATTACGCCACCAGCTTCATACATCGACGAACATCTAGGAACGATACATTTTTCGTGGCCCATTTTGCCGAACGACAATATATTCGAAAAAAATAATTAAAAATAAAATATAATCGAATTCGCTCAACTTGGCACATGTCTCAAAAGTGACAGCGTCAGCTTGGAGTGAATGGAGTGGATATGCAAAATTTCACAAATTTATTCGCCCAACTGACATTTATTATGAGGAGGGCCGCGGGGTATCTTTAAAATGTAATTTAAAAAACACTTAGGCCCACTTTATCAATCGTTGATTAAAGAACTGACTAAAAAAGTCATCTGTTTCATGATCAAATATTTCATTATGGTTCACAGATGATTTTTCTAAATCAGTTCTTTAAATTTCTAAATCAACAATTGATAAAGCGGGCCTAAGTGCTTCCCGTGAATGGCGATCAAACTAAACTTCGTTCCTCGGTTTTCTTACGTACAAGTTTCAGTCCCGTGAGCGTGATATCTATCTTGATAACATATGTTTTTTTCAACTTTTGGTTTTTGTAGAAATTTTGTATTTAGCGGATTTTAGCCCTCAAGGTGACGAAGCGCAGCCAATTGGGAGCAAAAGTCCCAACCCACAAACCGCTTAATTTTTTTCATATAGAAATCTTGGGAAGTCGAATAACTTGGTTTTCCAAATGACAATAGGGTCTCTCACACGTACACCCAAGAGTCGACGACTGAACGGGACACACTTGAGTCGAAGTTTGAGTGCGGTTAAAACTTCGCAGTTCAATTTTTGTGCTTCCGCTCTTGCGTGCACTCAGAACTGTCGTTCAGGCGTCTGCCGATCAAGAGTGGGCCACGCAAGAGTGTGTTGTTTTTGGACACCACAATCTTAACCGCATGCAAACCTCGGCGCTGGGTTCTTCCTCTCAAAAGTGTACGAGTAAAGGAGAAATACCTTCCTGTACCTCCTGGAAAATTTGGAAAGTTTTCGCCACAAGCCCAGTCGTCTGTTCTATCCTGAAATTGCTGTCGTGACAAGCCATTACGAAGGGGCTGTTGTTTTAGCTGCGGCTTGTTGTTTTGTGTATGTGCAAAAGAAGTTGGTGAGGAAACGTTGTACTCGTATTTGGGTGAAGAGATTCCGAGAAGAATGTAATGACAGACCGCTCCTTCGGGAACTAAGAGAAAATTACCCGGACGACTACAGGAACTACCTGAGAATGGATGGTCCTTCATTCGATTTACTTTTCGATTTAGTAAAAGAAAGGATCACCAAAAAGGATACAGTGATGAGAGCTAGTATATCTGCAGATCAACGACTTATTGCCACTTTGAGGTTTTTGGCAACTGGGCGTTCTTATGAAGATCTCAAATTCACTACTGGCATCTCAATTTCTTCTCTGTCAGCAATTGTTCCGGAGGCGGATCGCCCTCTATCTCCTCTCCTTCAATAAAATCGACGTTCGAGATACTCGGATTTGGTTTTTCCTGGTCCATTGTGAAAAGCATTAAGTCGTAATACCAGAGGATGGGTGTGTAAATGTCATCTGAGCCTTTCCCCGATCTTAGTGAATCCGACAGTTTCTTAAATTCCTTCCTATAAGCTCCACGAAGGCTTTGGTCTTTCTTGTAAACGAAATTCCGGTTCGCACTGGGAAATATTGGTTTGTGAAATTCATCGAGCTTGTCGTAATAAGCTTCGTTCATTAGATTTTTGTTTAAGTATTCCTTTGATTTAATTTTCAAAAGACTCTCGTCTCGTTCGATGAAATTAGTTAAAACTTCCCTTCTCCAACATCTGCGGTCTTCTGCCATGTCTTGACGCAAGACACACTTCCAGTGGCGGACTGGCCCGGAAAGGGTGGGTGTCCAAAACTCCCCCGCGCCCCTTGGGCGTGGCGCCCCTCTAACAATCAGACCATCGTCATATACCTATTTTCATAAATAACGGTTAGTGGATTTACAAACGAATATCTGTTTTTAGATGGATATTAATGAATAAATCTGTCGCCGGTATTTTAATTAATAAATTAATTAGTCTGATATTATCCGGACGACGATGGAAGGGCATAGCCCAACACGATTCGAGTTTCGAGAAAAAATGGCTCCCCGGCGGGATTCGAACCCGCAACCTCTGGATTACCAGTCCAGCACGCTGCCATCTGCGCCACGGAGACGCCTATGGGAGTCGTACTCCGAGGGATAAGCTAAGCCGAACCCCACCCAGGTTCATTGTTTCTCGAAACTCTAGGCGCTTCTCCTGGTCGGTAAACCACGCCGAATTTTATCTTATCTAGATGTTGTTAGATGGATATTAATGAATAAATCTGTCGCCGGTATTTTAATTAATAAATTAAGGGGGAGGGGGTAAGTGTTTCCGCAAGATAAAGAAGAATTGTGAGAATATTAGCGTGCTGTTCGCCGCTACTTAAGCCTGTGATATCCCCCGACAGACTACTTAGAGCTCAACCAAACTTACTACGGTGACTCCCGAGCACAAATACCAAGTACCTTTGGGGTCGATGACTCAAAGTACCTAAAAATGCTGGTACTTCCCCCCACACGTGGGAGAACAAAAGATTGCCACCGCCCGTTATAATCATTTTACCTCGGCCAAAGTTGGCATGGAAACTCATTCACCCAGCTACTAAGTGCCACTGGGGTCTAAAACATAATGTAATTGAAAGTACTTGCACTTCTCCCCGCGAATGTTGCATTTAGAAAAATAAAATGTATCACTGCTCACATATTCCTTCCAGGCGCGGATCCAGAGGGGGGGGCGCGCAGGGCGCGCGCCCCCCCCCTTGGGTCTGGTAAAAAAAAATTTTTTTTCGCTATGAGAAGATTAACGTGAAAAATAATAATTATGTAATAAATTATTAGTGCATTTCATTCAAAAAATGCACTATTGGTCTCGCCCTGATGGTCGCACATATGGGTTGTGATACTTTTTTTTCACGTTTCAGAACCCCTAGAACACGAATCCGAGGTCGGTTCGATTTGCTATATATATATATATTTATATATTTATATATTTATATATATATTTATGGCCCCTCGCTTGTTAGCACGATCACGGTCGCAATTTTTGACTTAGGGCAACCAAATTTGGTCTAAAAATCAATAGCGTGAATATCTCGGACGAGTTCGTGATCCAGATGAATCGGTCCACGGGAACGGTGTGAAAGAGGGGTTTGAATTAGTTGAAAATTCGCTACCGCACGGCTGTTGCTGCAATTGCCCCCAAAATTGACACGAGTAATGAAAAATGAACGCGCTTTCGTATGAGACCCTTGTGAACCAAATCCGTTGATATGGCAGGGGAGTTCTCGGCGGAGGGGAGCTATTAAATTAACGCTATGCCTTACTGGACCACCCAATTACCAAAAAATTTCATTGACACTGAATTTTGAGCCGTCTCTTTTATTTGATTTGCCTACAGCCTAATAAATATTGAGTAAAAAATCCTGAGGTGGGCCAAAAAGGGAGGAACAAAAAAAAAATTTAAAAAAAATTGTTTCGGATTCGAACCCAGGCACTCCGCATTCCGCAATGATGAAATTGTGACATACCATTTAACCTAATGTAACTGATCTGAAAATTAACGTAATCTGAAAAAAGTTTTGTTCCGACAGCAGCCTGTCGGGAAAAGTGCATTTCATTCATGCGACAATCGAGTCAAACCTCATAAGTTAGAACGAGATCAATCAATTATGAATGAAATTTAGGCCGGGATAAAGATTTTAATTGCAAATAACTCCTCTAATAAGAGTCCGCTTTCCCATATCGTGTAGGCAACCAAACCGACTCTGTTTCATTTTTCATTTTCATCATTTTGTTCCCCCTCAGTTGGTGCCAAAAAAGGGGCCTGCGGAAAAAAGAAACACGATTTTATTATTTTGACTTTCTATACCACGGCCTAAATGTCATTCATAATTGATTGATCTCGTTCTAACTTATGAGGTTTGACTCGATTGTCGCATGAATGAAATGCACTTTTCCCGACAGGCTGCTGTCGGAACAAAACTTGTAATAATCATTGTTCCTCGTGGGTAAACAATGAATATCACTCGATAGCACGAATAAGCAAAACCATGGTTTATTTTTATTTTTATTTTCTGAAAGTTTGGCCAAATACAAGCGTTGTGAGGTGTGGCAGTTCTAATTTACTCATCGCCAATCAGTCAGTGGGCGCGCACCCGGCCATGCCGAATCAGAAGCGCTAAAAGCCACGAATGGCTTTATACGCTATAATTTACTTATCATTCAAACCCCTAGATTTTTTTTGTTTTTTTCAAGTAGGTGATTCGAAATTCCCGGTTTTCCGCTCAAAGTTATTGGTTGTTTGGAGAATAAGCGAAGCCAGGCCCAAACATTCTTTGCATTAATTTTTGAAGACGCAATGAGAATCATGAATGACCTTGATGTGCCACTACGTCAGCCGCGGCTTGCTTCCTGTCAAACCATTAGGGAAAACTATGCAGTTACGCCATCTGATCCGTCTGCTTACTGGAGGAAAAGTATTTACATTCCAGTCTTGGACTACGTTATTGCCGACATGAAGATCCGTTTCAGCAAAGAGACCATAAATTGTTTCAGCTTAAATTTCTTAATGCCACGAAATTTCGTTAATATTGAAGACCCTCCGACGTTGAAAGAGAAGCTGCTGCCTATATGTGCCAAGTATCACCCATTACTTGAATTCACCGATTCAACAGACTTTTCAACGAAATGATATTAGCTCAAGACATTTCAAAGAAAACTCTGAGTTTACCGGGAAAAATGTGCCCATGAAATTTTCGAACTCTTGGATGGAAATTCGTTCCCCATTTTGAAGTCACTACTGCACATACTGGCCACATTACCTGTGTCAGTAGCAACAGCAGAGTGCAGCTTTTCTTCATTGAGAAGAATAAAAACATGGCTTCGTTCCAGAATGAGTGAGGAACGTCTCAATTCTCTCGCCCTCCTAAATATTCATCGGGACATCAACATCGACCCAGAAGCTGTCAGCTCACACGAGTTGCCAAATCAAAACGAAGAAGATTAGACGCTTCCTTTCAGTTATTTTCTGCCATCGTTGAGGCTGTGAACCGTGCTGTTTTGTATTTTTAATTAAAATGTTTCACTGGCTCTGTTTTTAAGACGTGGAACGTTTCCACAGCTAAGGCGCGTCTACATAAGACGCAAGAATCCGTGGGCAGTACCCAAGAAAAAAATACACAACACATGGCTTAACAGTATTTCTGATCGTTGCTATTGACTACTGCACTGCGTTCTGGGTTCTGTAATGCGTCCTGTCCACGCGTTCTTGCATCATATGTAGATGGGCCTTAAGAGTATAATATATACTAACTATATACATATACACACTTTGGGGTGGGACCTCTGCACCTTTTTGAATGCGCCCCCGGTTGGGTTTTTTTAATTCTCCCTTCTATATTGATCAAGTTGGTGTTAGTGTGGTCCATTACCGTGGGACCTTATATGCTTACGTACTGGAGCCTTATTCTCTAACGAAATAGAAACTGTGTTTAAATTAGAAACAGTAAAATATCGTTCAAGAAATTAAGAAATCTGAATGGAAACATATGATTCTTGAAGAAAGCAATGGTGACAAAAGTTAGTGAATAAGGCGCCTGCCGACTTATTAATTTCACAGCGAGTTGGAACACAACATATGATGCAGATCAGGCTACAACATTGAAGACAGTAAAATCGGAATAACTGTTGTGATCAAGCGTGATGAGAGCAGTTTCGGTTAATATGACTGATAAATGTTGTTTATGTGATGGGGAGCTTGAAGGGAGCACGTTACAACTGACTGGTAAAGGACTTGCGTCACTACTGAAAGCCAGCCAAGGCAGGAATAATGGAAGAGAAGACAGTGAAAGTTGAAACCTCAGGAAAGGAAGAACCTCAGTGAAAGTTCATACGTCGTGCCGGAAAAATTACACAAGACCGAGCAGTATCTCAGCTCACGTGAAGAGGAATGATGAAGCCAACCGGTCTTCAGTCCCACCAGAAGTATCTTCACAAGTAAATTTAAGATCTGGACAATTTGATTTTAAGACATCTTGCTTCCTGTGTGGACAGTTTATAGGTGCTATCGACGAGTACACGAAAAAGCAAGAGCGCAAACCAATCCACTTGCGAAGTGCTGTCAGTTTTGCTCGTGCGGATAGCACTCACCAAAAATGTCGCGATTATTCTATCACCAGGAGCGATGCGTGGGGAGATGAAGTGGCTAGTCGTCTTTCCTTAACAAATGACCTCATAGCTGAGCAAGCAATTTATCATAGGAGTTGCATGATGAAATTTCCGAAGAAATTCGAATTCAAGGGTAGAGATTATGTCGGGGCAGCCATGGAAGATATTTATTGCTCTATGGAAGCAAGTATGGACTCCCAGTTCACATTCCAAGAGTTGCGTGGCGCAATAAAAGGAAAAGTGCCTGACGACAAAGTAATAAAGACCAAACTGTTAGAACGCTATGAAGACCGGATTATTGTAACGAAAGGGTCGAATAGATTTCGGCCACCTGTCGTCTGTTTCACTGATGGAGCATTTCATTTGATACAAGATTCATGGTATATCATAACAAAGAAGCTAATGCTGCAGACGAACGATTAAGGATTGTTAAAACTGCTGCTCAAATAATTCGACAAGATATTCAGCGCCAAGCTTTTGATACTTCAGCATACTCTCCTCGTGACGATTTCTAAAAGGACGCAGAGAACTGTGTCCCTGAGACATTGAAAGTATTTCTCCAGGATGTTATGTTGAAGAAAAACAATTATGTTTCAGAAAATCAAAGGAAATGTGTTGCGGTTGCACACTCTATTATGGCTACTGCCAGGCCGAGGACTTTTTCATCATCCATACTAAACAGCTTGTCTCTACTGCTGTACAGAAAATACGCTTCCAAAAATTTAATAAAGCTTGTGTCCAGCTTAGGATTTTGTTCTTCATATTATGACGCACAGGTCTTGGAAATGTCTGCCGTGCTCAATGCTCAACCCAAGTTTCAGCCAGAGTGTTTCACCCAGTTTGTCTACGACAATGCCGACTTCAATGTTAAAAATCTAGACGGAAGGAATACATTTCACGCGTTGGGAGGAATAGCTTGCGTATCCCCGGCAAACTCAATGGAAAGAGGGTCTGAAATACGAAAGATAAAGAATCTACCGAGTTCTAATGAAGTTGGTAGAATGGGTGTTATTCCCCTTGAGACATTTCAAGCAGAAGAGAGAGGGTTCCATAACGTAGTAGTCAAAGGCCTAGAAGATCCAGAAGAGCAAGGGCAACCTCTAAGTCACGATATTTTGTGGCTGTGTGCTAAATGACTAGGAATTCCCGATATCCCGGAATGGAAAGGGTTCATGATTTCACTGACGCAAGGAATGTATAGCACAAAAACGAAAGTTATTCCGCTGCCTTTTATAAACTCACCGCCATCAGACTACAACACAATTTACACGGCTTTGATATCTGCTAGAGATTTATGTGCGAAAATCCGTCAGAAATGCTTGGTAATATCGTTTGATCAACCACTGTATTTGAAGTGGAGAGAGATAGTTGCACTGTCTTCGGATCCTTGTCTGTCGAACGCCGTGGTGAGGCTCGGTGGTTTCCATCTTTTAATGTCCTTTTTGGGTTGCGTTGGATACCTGATGGGTGGCAGCGGCCTGAAAGAGGTGTTAAGCACAGTTTATTACGCTCCGTTATCGGTTGATCAAATGCTGCAAGGACATAGCTTTTCGAGAAGCATTAGAGGTCACTTTCTGGTTCAAACAGCATTGAGCCAAATTGAATTCCGTCAAGTGAACGTAAGTGATGATGAAAAAAAAGCGTCTATAGCATTCTTGCCAGATTCCTTGAAGAGCCTCCATCTCTGGAATCTCTACGTGACAACTACTGTTTGCAATCCATTGCTGAGAAAATGAGGAAAGTACTGACACAGCTTATTGAAAATGGTAGAACAGCTCAACTCTGGATTCAATACTTCAACATGATTTGTTTGGTAAAGGAGTACATACACGCAGAACGTTCTGGAAATTGGCAGTTGCACCTTACTTGCGTGAAAAAAATGATTCCTTACTTCCACGCTTGTGGGCATTTTCCCTACGCGAAATCTTGCCATTTGTACCTGCAAGACATGCAAGATCTATCTTCAAAAATGACGCCGCAAGAATACTCGAAGTTTATAGATGAGGGCTAATTCACGATGAAGTGATACATTTTATTTTTCTAAATGCAACATTCGCGGAGAGAAGTGCAAGTACTTTCAATTACATTATGTTTTAGACCCCAGTGGCACTTAGTAGCTGGGTGAATGAGTTTCCATGCCAACTTTGGTCGAGGTAAAATGATTATAACGGGCGGTGGCAATCTTTTGTTACCCCACGTGTGGGGGGAAGTACCAGCATTTTTAGGTACTTTGAGTCATCGACCCCAAAGGTACTTGGTATTTGTGCTCGGGAGTCACCGTAGTAAGTTTGGTTGAGCTCTAAGTAGTCTGTCGGGGGATGTCACAGGCTTAAGTAGCGGCGAACAGCACGCTAATATTCTCACAATTCTTCTTTATCTTGCGAAAACACTTACCCCCCCCCCCCTGAGGTTAGCTCGCTAGGTAGGAGTGGGGACTTTTAGCATAATCACCTCCTAACATGCCTGAATCGATTCCCGAAGTAAAACCCCTGTTGGCGAAAAGTCTGTCTACAAGCTGTTTTTTATCATTCATTGACTGGACTATTCAACGCCAAATTGTTCCTCACAACCCACGTATTGATTGATGAAATGTTCCACCATTTGGAGCTATGGGTTTGGGTGGGAGGGGGTAATAAGTTAGTAAATTCTTATTTTGTTCCAGTATTTCTCAAATATTTCGAAATCTTTGAGGTTTATCGTGAAAATGAGCATTTACATAAATAATCTTCATCAAATTGCCCACAAAAATGATCCGCGAGACAATGTTACTTGACTGAACGGTTCGAGAGTTACGGCGGGTGTAGAAATAAACATTTTTTGAAATTCGACGTTTTTTGTCGAAAAAAGTGGCATAAAGAAACTTTTTGTTTTTTGCATGATTGAGTTTTGTAAAATCAAATTGCAATTGAAGTGGACGGTAGAATATGTTAATAAAATGCCCTTCAAGGGACAACAACCTCCCCCACCTTCACAACATTGAACACACATTGAACGCACATTTGAAGGGATAATAGGCTTTCATATGCCTAGGCCATAAACGCAGAGTGGATCCGTATTGCTATGACACAAAATTTTGGGTGAAACTACGCCTAAAGCCGAGTACAACGCCACTTCCGGACGGGTCCTATCGAGATCCATTCAAGATTTATGATTTTTTTTTTAAATTAAAGGAAATTACGGCAATTGCTTTGAAAAATCCCAGATTTCTTGGCTTACATTACACTTGATCCAATTCTTGACGACATTTTCAGAAACTTCAGACAATTTCGGTTAAGATAGAGGTCATTTCATTGCCTGAAATGATCGTCAAATCCTAAAAATCTGGCCTGGAATTTACTAACTTATTACCCCCTCCCACCCAAAGCCATAGCTCCAAATGGTGGAACTTTTTACCAATCAATGCGTGGGTTGTGAGGAACAATTTGGCGTTGAAGGGAAACTTTCACTTGGGATGTTGGGGTTTTAGGTCTAATTGCACCGTACTATTTGTAATGATTCAAACTTCAAAAACTCAATACCGATCATAGCACTATACGTATATCAGGCCTCCTTATAATATCGTGAGAGCTGCCCATAGAAATGTTCCTCCATAGTTTCCAGGCTGAAATATGGCCGTTAAAAAATAAATATTTTGAACAGTATAATGACAGCCATTGGCTTAGGGCAGGATTCCATGGCTTTATAATGTAAGTGCTGTGTTGAAGCCCAAAATCAAGTTTCTGATCGCAAAAGGGAAGGTATGAGCGGTGTAATAATTCATAATTCATTAATAGAAAAGTGAGAAAGCAACCGGTTAAAGAACCGATTCTGCGCTCAAGGAATGCCAATTTGACCAAACCATATCGAGTGGTTCCCCAAAAATTTAACGATCCACTCAGAAATCCGCCCACGGAAACCGCATGAATTCGCCTAGACCTAATTTTTCGGGCGTGAAACGTGCTAAAATCGGTTATTACATAGGGTTCACTCTTTTGAAAACCAAATTTCGAAGATTTCGACCTTTTAGAAACCCAATTTCCCGGCTTTGGCCCTATCAAAATCAAATTTCACGCGATTGGTTCGTTCAGAATCCCAATAATTAGGAGGATTTCGCCAGAACACCGAGCTTTGGCCTTCCTTAACTGGAGATTTCTCTTCAGACGCTGCTGCTGTTTTGGGATCCATGCGAGGGTTCGAATTTCGTATAGGTCGGGCTCTTTAAAAACATAATTTCGTTGGTCTGACTCTTTGAAAAACCGATTTAGTGCGCTGGGCTCTCCCTAAAATCCAAATATCGCGGCTTTGGCTTTTCGAAAAACCAAATTCACTGTGCTAATTATGGAGGGTTTGGATGTCTTAACAATTAACCAAGCTAGGGTTCACTTTATTGGGATTGGGGCTCGCAATTCAACTGATAGGCTCGGAAACTGCGAAAATGTGAATTTCGCCGCGTACTCCTCTTAATTAAAGCAGGAAGATGCGATATTCACGTATCACCAATATCATCATTCACCAGCAAATCTTCTTGTTGGTAACTGCGGGCAGGGCTTTCAATTGTACTCATAACATGAAACCTGTGGAAACCTTTAGGGGATTCCCCCACTTTAACCATCTAAACCGTTCGAAAAGTATTTGTACCTGTTCTTGGTGTACCTTATGGTGCCCTGTGTTTTAGACACCCTGTTAGTGGAAAAGGCCACCATCCAAGCTTCCCCTACATTTCAATGAAAATCTTATCTTACGGCCCATGCAGTAAATCGCGAAGTTTTTTACTAATCGTTAAATTATGTTTTGAGATCATATCGCACCCTCTCGCAAATTTTTAAGTGGTTCAGAATTACAATTAGGAAGGGGGGCAGACTCAAATAATAATAGCATACCTAAAAACGGATGCGTTTCTTGAATTAACAGCCCTTTCAATTTTGATACTTCTTCCCGGGTCACTAAAAATCTGGTCACTATATACTACAGAACTGACTTTTATGATCATCCCACCACCCCCCAGCTTCATTTGGTTCATTTTATATCACCCGACTCTCGCCCCCCCCCTTTCTTCTTCATCACTTCGAATCATCGCGATAAACTCCAGTGTTTTACGCCTCCCGAACCAGAAGTTTCATGGTAGTAAATTCCCCACCACTCTTCACTTCCTAAAACCTACGCCTACTTCATTTCAATAACGTTTTTCTTACAGGTTGTTGTGGAATGTTGTCCAATATCAAAAAATCTTATGGACAGTCTTCTCACAGGTTTACAGAATCTTTCGACCTCCCCCCCCCTCTCGCTTGGAATTAACGGAAATTTAGTGTTTCGGGTCGACAGTTTTTAGTTATATAAATTAAGCAATTTCCGAGAATATTGAGACAAAACTCGGACGCATTAGAAAGGCGGATCAATTAAAAATTATCTTGCTCTCCAAGTTTTAAATAATTAGCACTAGTTTAGCCAAATGATCTTAAATAGCTTCATCTATGGAAGTTGGAATGTTTTCATTTTCGAATCACCAAGTCGTCAGACGAGTTTTGAAGGGAGGGGGGGAATGATACGTTTATGAGACAAATGCGCGGAAAAATTGAGTAATGGAAGGTAAAAATGCCTTATAAAGTAGAAACTTTGAAGGGAAAAAATGAGGGGAGGGTGAACAGTTGAGTAAAATGAGAGATTGCCATGAGCGGTGGAAGGATGTCTTTACAAGGAATGCCGTGGTTCTCTTCGCCCCTCTCGCTCGCTCTCCCTGAGTCTCTTTAATGACTTGAAACAATTTCTGTGTACACTCGAACGAGCTCCAGTCTCTCTCCGTGTGTTATTTTATTTCTCTTCTTACTTCATATTAGCATGACGGAAATTTTTCTACCCTGTTTTGGAATTCGTCCTTCTTTTCTGATTCCTTTTTTTCAGCCTTCGCACGCAGATCGTGTGACAGCGCTTGTCATATTGAATTGATGGGGATAATGAAGGTATTTTAATAATAAAAAAACCTCATTTGCTCTTTTTTTTCATACTGGTGGCCGATTCGACCGGGAATGAATACAATTCGACATATAGGGATGAAATTAAAGTGCTAGTAGCAAGCCGACGCAGCCGGTCTGGTCATTTCATTTGTGATCCCACTTGCAAAACGTGAGATAGAAAGTATCATAAAATTGCATTGTTTGATCTTGAATCTTACATCCATCGCAAATCACAGCTCCGTGCGGACTTGTCCAAGCTCCAAAGAAGCAGATTAGGGCAACCAAACTGAAATTTCAGCTGAGCCGAGTTCTGAATTTCAGAGTCAAGATCACCGGGAGGTTAGCGCCGCTACTCGTTAATCCGTCACCGAAAACCTTGACTCCGTTACTCGTTATTTTGTTAGTAACATTTCTTGGCTGAGTTCGTAGGGTCAAATTGCAGAGCAGTCGCAGTAGTGGTTTCTCTAAAGGTGCGTTTGCACATAAGTGCCCCGAGACACTTATTGCTTGAAATTTATGTCAGACAGTAATCGCATCAATGTCAACAAAAATGTCTGTGCATTTCATCGTCAGTGATTATACAATCATCAGAACGATTTAGGTCTGACACTTGTCGAGAGATATAGGTGCCTTGGCCTCTCGGGGCACTTCGGTGTAAACGCTCCTTATCCTCTCCACCCAAAGTCGATAAAATTAGCGCTTGAAAAGTCCAGGCTGTTGGCTGTTTGGGAGGTTCAAGTGTTATATTTCCCTACAATCAGCCTCATTCCAGTGTAATAGATTCTCATCTTTAACTATATGATAACAAGTTATGGGCATAGTGACGAATTCAGTCACTTCTGATGGTTAAAACGGGAAACCCATTGTCGTTCGACGTTCGATGCTTTTATATCTTTCCCGGCCAGTCCTTTGCTCTCCTATCGCGATTTCACGAGATACACCATACACACGTTCCTGTCCAGTCCTAACGATAAAGTCAGTGTAGAGTGTAGAGCATGTGTGTTTTAAAAATAAATATACGGAAGTTTTTGAGATTGAAAGGAATCAAATTCTTTACATGGTGGCAGCGCTAAAACCACGAGCGAAGAATTAATTTCCACGCTAGCCGAACGAGATCAGAAGGTGTTCGCGTTCAGATAGCGAATTAGCAGCATCCAGTTCTTTTCAAATAACTCCGCCGGAATTCTTCGATCTACGAGAACCTTCGAAATGGTCGCGGTGGATTCTAAGATTTGAGTCGTTTCGTTGCGCGTCGGGACTCTCAGAAAGACGAGAAGTCCAGCAAATTAACATGCTTGTGTACAGCCTCGGTGATGAGGATTTCTACCGGAGAAAGAGAGACTTACGAAGCTGTAAAAATGAAATTGGATGAATATTTCTCCGTCAGAGTGAACCTTTTTTTACGAAAGAGCGAAATTTCTCCCGAGGAACCAATTGCAGGGTGAATCTTCAAGTTCGTATATTAATTGTCTATTTTCTCTTGCAGAAAAATGCCAGTGGAAGTGCGATGCTTTTAATTTCGGAAAGGACATGCTCCTGCTAAAATTGGTCAGGACAGGGATTTGTCGAGTCGCTTACAGCTGCAAGACAGACTCTCCTTGGATGAAGCCATAGAGAAAATCCGTCTTTCAGAAACTCTCGAAGAGCAGCAAGATCGAATGAGAGGAACAAGAAATGCTTTAATGGAAGAAACCAGAAGCTCAGTCAAACCATCGAACAAAACGGGACAGGTAAAGAAATGTTTCAGGTGTGGTCATCGTAACCATGCCAGTAATGCTGTTACGCCAAGAAGTTGACTTGTTACAAGTTTGGGAAGATAGGCTACACGAAAAATGCTTGTCTCAGTAAGAACAGTGTTGAAGAAGTTGAGCAAAGCGAACCTGGGGAACATGGAAGCGACTCCCAGCTTCAGTATGTTCGAGTTGACGAATCCCCTGGACGAGTCGCCTGGCGGCGTTGGTACGAAAGCTTTTTATGTTACTTTAGAATTAATGGGCAGAAAAATTCGATTTAAAATAGACACTGGGGTGGGCGATAGCGTCATGAGCGACGCTCCTTGCAAAATAGTTGTAATTAACAATTTTACCCTCTAATGTTGTATTGAAAGGACCTGGGAATATCACTTTGAATTTGAACGGCGAAAAGTGCTAGTACAGTTACGGAGGAACGGTCTGACCTTGAAGGAAACTATGTACATCATCCTTAACCAAAAAGACCCTTTATTAGGACGAGGAGCAATAGCATTCTTCGATCTTATAAAGAATGAAGTTCGGGAAATCTTCTCTGAACCTTCTCTGAATGGCAGAAATAATTGAAGGTCTCGAATGGGTTGTCAACCAATTGGACGATTTTTTAGTTTTTGGAAGAACCCAAAGTGAGCATGATAAAAGATTTGGTCAAGTTCTTCAAAGGCTTATAGGGATGTAAACATGACTTTGAATCAATACAAGTGCGAATTCAATGTGCGAAAATTTACGTTTTTAGGGCACATTTTAAAAGTTGGGAAAATATTTCCCATGGATGACAAGATTATATCTATCCTCGAGATGGCTAAACCTCAAAGTCGAAAGGATGCTAAATGGGCATGTTAAACGACTTCATGAAATTTCTCCCTCGACTCTCTGAACTGTCCAAGCCTCTACACGAATTACTTAGTTCCAAAAACGAGTGGTGGTGGTCTACCAATCATGACAGAACGTTCGAAAATGTTAAGAAATTAATTTCGTCACCAGCTAGTTTACTCTTGTTCGACTGGAAAAGAGAAACTAGAATATGTGCGCAGATGCATCATGTTTTGGTCTAGGAGCTGTGCTCGAACTAAGTGGCACCCTGTACAATTTGCTTCTCGCACACTGAGCGAAGTTTAGACGCGCTACGCCCAAATCGAAAAGGAAGCATTGGCTCTTAAGTGGACATATGCGAACGTTTCTCCCAGTTAATAACAGGGGCAAGGTTTACACTTTCAACTGACCATAAGCCCTTAGTTGAGTTGCTGGGCCACAAGCCAATCAGTGCTTGGTCAGCCCGCCTTCAAAAATTTCGAATGCGTCTTTTGAATTTCGATTTCGACATCAAACACGTAAAAGGGAAAGATTTTATTTTACCAGACGTCCTTTCGAGATTTCCGACGAACGATGGCAAGACTAGGGGAGATGTGCTCGATAATATATGTAGAGACACACTCCTGAAAGCATGTCATGTAGCACTACTGAAAGCGTGCCAGAATGAAGACAGGTGTATTGTAAATTTAAAAACTGCAGTCCAAACAGGAAACTGGGACAACTTCATTCACACTGATTTCTATCGTGAAAGAGGCAACCTCGGTGTCTCATCTTTCACGGCCAGCAATGCGGAAAGAAATTTTGGATTCCCTCCACCAGGGAAATTTCGGGATCAATAAGTGTATATCGAAGGCAAGGGACTGTGTTTGGTGGCCAGGGATCACCACAGACATCAAACGAGTGATAGTTAGTTGTTCAATCTGTCTTGAAAATTCACCGGACTTGTCTGAACCAATCATTCCATCGGAGGTCCTTGCTGGCCCATGGCAAACTCTTGGAGCTGACTTAATATTCTGGGAAGGCAAAAATTACATTGTGGTTGAGGATTATTTTTCAAAATTTGTAGTATACTTGTTTAGTTGAAGTCAACAGTCTCAGAAGGTGTCATATTCGCGTTGAAAGGTATATTCTCACGACATGGAGTCCCTTTTACCCTGAGGACTGACAATGGCCCACAGTTTGTTAGCAATGAATTCAAAAAAATTTCAAAACCTTCAATTTTAAATTAGTAACTTCCAGTATAAATTACCCTCAGACAAACGGTCAAGTCGAATGAGCTGCGAGAACTGGAAAAAGCATTCTTAAAAAAAAATGCTGATCCGAATGAAGGTCTATTATCTTACAGGAACTCTCCCCTTGATTGTGGGTATAGTCCAGCTGAATTATTGTTTGGCAGAAGAATTCGGGCCAGCGTAACTATTACCCTAGAAAAACTACGCCCCTGCTGGCCTGATATTGACAAATACAGAAGATTTCAAGCTGACAGCAAGAGCAAGAAGAAAGTCAATTTCGACAGGAGACATAGAGCCCGCCCGTTGAGATGTCTAAACAGAGGAAAACGTGTTTGGGTTACTGATCGCCAAACTGGGCGAGATTACGTCGTAGATTGCGGTTTCAAGAACATCCGGTGTAATAGGAAGTTTCTTGTTCCGGCCAGTGGACCCGATTCATCCATATCGTTGACTCATAAGGACAAGAATCAAGGCAGCGAAGAAGAAGTTCTCAATCCTGTTCCAGCCGCAGGCGTCTCCTGCCCGGGAAGTAACCGTGCATCGCTTGAAGTCCGTAATCCAATTCCAGACGTCACCTATCCGGGAACTCCCTATTCGTCGCCTGGTTCAAGACCTAAGCAAGGATATAAAACGAGATTTGGAAGAATAATTGGTAGTAGTAGTAGTAATGGTAGTAGTTTATTGATTACCAATGTACAATCATACCTGATGTGTATGTAAACGCTTGGGCGGATGGGCAGGTTGTTTTTGTGTTAAGATTAGAGATGGGTAACGTGATGACATGGTCTCGAAATAAAGTGTATTTTTTCAAATAACGTTCTGTTCAGTTTTGTGTCATCGACGAACCCGAACATTTCATTGGCGACGAGGATAAATCACCGTTGATTGTATCAATCATGTCCAACACGCTCGGCCAAATAGGAGAGTTTTCTCCGGAAGTTGAAGCCTTTTGATAGCTACTGTGAACGTCTAGAGCAGTACTTCATCGTAAACAACGTCAAGGCTGGTAACAGAGTGCCTTTGTTTTTAACACTGATTGGTCCGTCTACGTACGAAATTCTAAAAAGCTTGGTGTCTCCTGTTCTCCCTGCTTCTAAAACTTTCGGCGAACTGAAACAACTCCTTCAAAAGCATTTCTCGCCAAATCGGCTTGTTATATCTGAGCGTTTCCGTTTCTACAAGCGGGATCAGCGGGAGAGTGAGTCAAACAACGATTTTGTTATTGCTTTGAAGAAGTTATCTGCCACGTGCGATTTCAAATTGTTCCTCGATGAGGCTCTACGCGATCGTTTTGTTTGCGGACTCGTCTCCTCGGCTCCGTTCACGCGATTGGAAGGTCTCGCACGAATTTTTCTCCGTCGCAGAATTCACCATCTTGTTGGCGCTGTGCTCGCCAGCAAAAACCCGACCAGTGCCCCGTTAGCAGTTGGAAATGCTTCTCTTGTCAACAGCAAGGGCATCTTCGAAAATGTTGCCCCTCCGTTCATCGATCTCGTTTGTCCACGAACAAGCCGATTCGTACCATCTCCGAGACCGGACCGTTTTCCGTTGAACAAGCCACCGTTTCTACTCAGGGAAATATGAGTAGCTCTGACGTCCTCACAGTCACCGCAGCTTCGTCCGGTTCGGCTGCCCGACCAGGTAACTTGCATCCGCACCAGATTACAGTAGTTCAGTTAATGTTGATCTTAATGTGGAGGGTAAAACCGTGAAAGGTGGACAGTGGGGCGGCCGTTTCTGTCATGTCGTATTCCCAATTTAGCGTAATTTTTCCTTTGGCAAAACTTCAACCGAGCGTTAATACCTTAGTTTCAGCCCCAGGGAAAGATTTGAGAGTATGTGGTCAGGCTTACTTGTCAGTTAGTACTAAAAAAGGGTCTGTTGTTTTACCACTTGTTGTCTGCGAAAACATTTTTCGCCTCCCCCTGTTAGGTCGGCCGTGGCTGGACGCGCTGTTGCCCGATTGGCGCACCTCGCTCAGTATAAATGCTCTTGATCCAGTTCCTTTTGTATCCCGGTTCCCCCAGGTTTTCGACTGCGACAGAACTCAAAAAATTAAAAATTTCAAGGCGAGCATTGTTTTGACAGAAGGAGCCGTGCCGGTGTTTCGCAAAGCGTATGACGTCCCTTACAAAATTCGTGACCAGGTCAAGGTGGAAATTCAGAAATTAGTTGATGCTGGCATCTTCGAATCCGTCCGACATTCTCAGTGGGCAAGTCCCCTCGTAGTGGTTCCAAAGGCCAATAACGAATTGAGACTGTGCATCGACTACAAAAACTCTGTTAACCCGGTTATTAAAACAGACATTTATCCCCTCCCTCGACCCGATGATATAATAGCACAATTGGCTGGAAGTAAGGTATTCATAACTCTTGATCTCAAGCGTGCGTTCCTTCAGCTTGAGCTAGCAGAAGAATCCAAAGAGATTATGACTGTAAACACGATTTTCGGTCTTTTCAAAGTACACCGTCTTCCATATGGCGTCAAATCTGCGCCAAGCATTTTCCAGTCACTTATGGACACTGTGGTACAAGGCATCGATGGCGTAGCCGTTTATATCGATGACCTGATTATTTCGGGTACGGACAAAGAGGACTGCGAAAACAAAGCAAATTTAGTGTTTAGCCGGTTGTCAATGTACGGCATTCGAGTGAACCCGGAGAAGTGCCAATTTTTCCAGTCTGCCGTTACATATTTAGGACATCATATTTCAGCGCAAGGTGTGATGCCTGTTCGGGATAAATTGACTCCTATTTTGAACTGTCCCCAGCCCCGAAATATCAGCCAACTGAGGTCGTTCCTGGGGATGGTTAATTATTATAACAAATTCTTACCTATGGTAGCCTCAGTCCTAAAACCGTTGTACGATCTTACAAAAAAGAATGTCTCGTTTGAATGGAGTGTAGACTGTGATGAAGCCTTTAGAAAATGTAAAGAGATGCTGCAGAACAGCCAAATGCTTGAACACGACGACCCGTCGTTACCGATTGTGGTAACAACCGACGCCTCTCCATACGGTGTCGGTGCTGTTCTTAGCCACGTAGTAGATGGTAAAGAGAAACCTATAATGTTTGCTTCCGCGACACTAACGGCAGCGGAGCAAAATTATGCTCAAATTGAGCGCGAAGCGTTAGCGGTCGTCTTTGCTATTCGAAAATTCCACAAATTTCTGTACGGCCATAAGTTCACTATCGTTACCGATGCTCAAGTTCTGCGTAAAATCTTGGGGTCAAAAACGGGGATTCCAACTTTGGCGGCTTCTCGATTACAACGTTGGGCCGTATTGCTGTCAGCGTACGATTATGAGGTGGTTTACAAGAAATCGGTTGAAAACGCCGACATGCTATCGCGTTTACCTCTTGATTTTAAGTCGGGTGATGACGAAATCATCTCAGTCGTTGAAATTCCATTATCGTCGCGGGATGTAGCGAACTTTACTGACACAGACGACACATTGAAGTTGGTGAAGTCTTTTACTTTGAATGGTTGGCCAGTTAAAAGTGTTCGAGGTCTTGAGCCGTATTTCAAGCGCCGGTTAGATCTGTCTGTTAGTGAGGACTGCTTATTCTGGGGAAATAGAATTATTATTCCAAGGGCCTTGAGGTCTCAGGTACTGGATCTGTTGCATGAGCAGCACATCGGAATCGTTCGGATGAAAGCACTAGGACGATCACATGTGTGGTGGCCAAACATCTAAATGGATGTGGAGGAACGAGTTTCTTCATGTCCCAGTTGCCTCGCATATCTTTCACGGGTATCCGATAACCGCTTTCTTCAATCGTGGCCGAAGACCAGTAAGCCGTGGGAAAGGGTCCACTTGGATTTTCTCCATTTCAAAGGCGTAGAAATGTTGATCTTAGTGGACAGTTTTTCCAAGTGGATTGAAGTGTGGCAACTGTCAAGCACTTCGGCTCAAAAAGTCATTGAGTGCCTTATAGGCGTGATATCCACATTTGGTCTCATAGGAGAAATCGTGACAGACAATGGGCCCCCTTTTGGTTCAAGGGAATTCACTAAATTCTGCTCTAGTCAAGGGATCAAGGTTACTAAAAGCCCGCCGTACCACCCCCCTTCCAATGGGCTAGCTGAACGTGGAGTTCAGACTCTTAAGTCTAGCCTTCTCAAAACGTTACATGGTGCTCTTACCAGTTCTATGGGTGGAACTGATTCCCGTTTGTCACGAAAGGTGGCAAATTTTCTCTTCTTATATCGAAACACTCCCTGTTCATCCACAGGAGTTAGTCCTTCCTCGCTAATTTTTAATTACGTTCCTCGTACACCTCTCTCTCAAATAAGACCTGAATCCAAGCCACAAACAAAAATACAACAGCTTCCCCTCAGCAAGCCACAGCAGCCTTCACAACCACACAGCTTCAATACGGGTCAAAAGGTGCTCGTTAAAAATGTTCAAGGGAAATTACCGAATTATATTGAAGGTGAAATAGTTGAAATAGTGAGTCCAGTTACGTACAAGGTTCTAGCCGCTTCGAAAACTATGTTCCTTCATTCCAGTCAGTTACGAAATTTCCCAAAACGATGGCGTCAAAGCATGCGCTCCTCGCCCCAGTTTCCCGTATCGTTGCCGTTTCCCACAGTAGAGCAGTCGTCGGCGTCGCCCAGCTCGACCGTGCCTTCCCCCATATGTCTTCGTCCCCGTGCTAATATTAGAGCTCCACAGAAACTTACTTTGTGAACGCGTCTGTTTATGCGCATAATTACATTATGAAAATTATTTTATTTTATTCCGCTTTGCAGGGATGGTCGCCTCGTATTTTGAGGAATTCTAAAGAACACAGTTATTCAGAAAATATGTTCGGTTTATTATAACGAAAGTAATTGTATTGTTTATGTTCAGTTTTATTGTTTCTTTCTTATATCGCTGTTTCTTATAAATCAAGCATTTTTTTTAACGTTTCCCATGGTTACCCCCTTTCCATAAATAATGTACGCCAAGCATAGAGGTAAATAACTGGAGAAAGCATGAATGGGCTGGGGGGTGGGTAGAAGGGTTGTCACAAATATGGCCGCCAAAGTACACCATCAGAACCTTGAATTTACCTTTACATCGTCAGGTTATCAACAAAAATGCTCACCTCCCCTCTCAGATTAATGCAAAATTACAAAAAAAGAGCCCGAGTTAGAATGATCAAGGGTATTTGTTCGGTAAAAACTTAATCAAACTCATCAACACTCACATTCTCAAAGCGTGGACGACTTGATGTTCATACGATTTCATTGTAAATGTCATCGTTCGTGGCACGTAGCCGTGTTTTCAAGTGTATTTTGGTGTTTATTTTCTAAAATAAGTGGCCCTGATCGCGTTCCATCGAAATACTAGGAAAAATATTACATGGGCGAGACAGTCACGAGTTCAGAAAGAGCCGCTCCGTCTCTTGAGGACTGCGAAACAAGGATTTGAACAAAAGTCGCCACACTCATTCAGTTCTCGCTGTGCTCGAACCACGGGTCTTCTCATTCGGAGTGCTGGTACATATAATGTTTGAATGTTTCTGAATTAGTTTGTTTCTTGCTTGCGAGCGATTAGGTTTTATGTGAAATATACGTTCGTGATTTCTTAGCCCTGTATTTCTCTTTGCTATCAGAGGATCGACCCCTGAAGAAACATACCCAAAAATACACAACACATCAGTAAAAAACAAGTTATCTTGAACTCAGAAACATGACGTATTCCATGAAAAACATGAGTCAGGGATTTCCCGGAAGAGGATTGGAGCTACTTGCGCTCGTTGAAATATCCGGAAAAGAAGTCCAACAACTCGCGCATGGTCGACCGTTTAAAATAAAGATTCTCCGGAGTGTAGTCGTGGGTTATTCACTTTATTAATGCCCTGTGAAACAATCTAAAAACTCGTAGTGACAATTTCTAGACATACTAGAGGAAAAAAGAACAAAACTAGAAATTCAAAGTGAACATGTGTAAATAAAAAACAACTTGACTTGAGGTTACTTTGTGGTTCACAAGGTGCACCTCCCACCATAACTACGGTCAACAAATTTCAAGCCCAAGCTTTCTCCATTCATTTTTATCTCTATGACGCCAAGGCCTTGTTGACTACGTTAAATAGTGTTTGAGTCAAAGCGGAGGAGAGAGAGTTTGTATGATTTAGTTACTTTTGTGTTAAGAAGGGGAGAGTGATGTGTATGTAAATGGCGCGAAACGGAGAAGGAGGTTTTGAGACGCTTGGGCGGACGGGCAGGTTGTTTTTATGTTAAGGCCCGATTTCACCAACTTCTTAAACCAAGATCAACAACTAATCACGATTACAATGTGAACGCTTGTATCAGAATTCATGTGGGTCGCTATTGGCAACTAATCACGATCAACTTTAAACGAGATCAATTTTGTTGGTGAAAATGGGCCTAAGATTAGAGATGGGTAACGTGATGACTTGGTCTCGAAATAAAGTGTATTTTTTCAAATAACGTTCTGTTCAGTTTTGTGTCATCGAGAAACCCGAACGTTTCAATACCATAATAACAGTACGACGACTACCGATCAGGCAATGGGCAAATTGCCCGTCTGCCGGAGAAGGTTTCAGGCTTCGTAATTTTACGTTTCTGTTAGCTACGTACTACACTAACCAGACAGGGTGCTAACTGCCTAAGCCCAAGAGAGCGCGGGGAAATAAATAAATATGTATCCAAATAAACAAATGAAAATAACTATATAAAATAACAGAACAACAGTAACTCAAATATAAAAATATATAAGCAACAAAACAAGGCAACACGTGCGGGCACCTATCCTAGGCAAATAGATGTCCTAGTAATTAATTATTCCAAGTTTAGATCCAAAAAATCAATTAAAATAAATAACAAATAAAATTTATAAGTTAACTGACAAATAATCTAGCAATTTCGTAGTATGCATACCTCACAGTATCACAGGGGGGATTTTTTTTTCCACTTCTTCTTTCTTTCATTTATTTATTTATTTATTTTAATTTTCTTTAATTCAGTTAAACTCCGCTACTAGTTCTTTCCTACACATCCACGCACGGACAAGTAATTATTTACGCCAGACCAGTCTCTGCCGTTCAAGATCTCCACCGCGTCCGGCAATTGAAACTCCCTTGCTCCCAGAAAGCGCACCCGGAACTCTCTCAGAACGGGGCAGACCGCAAGGAAGTGCATCTAGGGGTGCGCGCCGCGCGGGACGGGAAATGAAAAGTCCCGTCCCGCATTTCTTTGCTGAGTTCCCGTCTCGCGTCCCGTCCCGCATTTCTTTGCTGAGTTCCCGTCTCGCGCACTCAAGTCCCGTCCCGCGCGGGATTTCCCGCATGTACCGCGGGACAAAAAAGTACATGATAAATACCCCCCCTCAATAGATGTTTTCAAAAATCGTTTTCGGGTGGTCTGACCAATGAACCATTGGGGGGGGGGGGTAAATGCAGAGAAAGGATTAGGTGGAGAAGAATTTCAACAAAATGACAACATGGCTCCCCTCCTCACACCTGGATAGAGGGGAACCGCAAGATTTTCTTCGTTTTTTTTTTAAATTTTTTGTCTATGTCTAGAAAGAGTTCCACAGACAAAATATATATAATTTAATAAAAAATGTTTGAACAGTGAATTTAGAAGGCTAAATTTACTGGTCAACACTTTCTTTCATGTCCAATAGGTACCGATACATCCCTTTACAAACGTGCAGACAAGAATTTCACTAAAAT
Source organism: Corythucha ciliata (assembly GCA_038030265.1). Classification (NCBI taxonomy): domain Eukaryota; kingdom Metazoa; phylum Arthropoda; class Insecta; order Hemiptera; family Tingidae; genus Corythucha; species Corythucha ciliata. The sequence continues at coordinate 48,584,823 of CM075938.1, read as the reverse complement.
TATTCTTCGCATCGAATGGCGGGAACGGGAAAGGGAAGGATAAAATATAAGAGGTATTTAATGTGTTCAAAATGAAAGTTTTTGGGACAAAGACATGCATTTTCTATTACATTGGTTCGAACGTATTATTTGGTTTCCCTAGTTCATCTCACTATTTAGTAAAAAAAAAAACAAAATCGATTACTTCCCGCGCGGGAAGTCCCGTCCCGGGCGGGAAATTTATGCTTTGTCCCGCGTCCCGTCCCGCAAACCATTTTCAAGTCCCGTCTCGCGTCCCACGCGCATCCCTAAGTGCATCGTGGTCTCCTCGACATTCAAGTTGCACAGGGTGCAGGCTCGGGACTCTCCTTGTCTCCAAGGAATTACATTTAAACCCAATAGCTCCCCTCTCAATTTGAAGATATTCCTCGCTGCACATAATGCAACTCGGTCGATGTAGACATTTCCCTGGTCAATATCGAGCTTATTATAGAGAGCGTGATGCTGCGCTCCCTGAGCCATCAAGACAAACTCATCACATAATTTATCCCTTGCTTGTCCCGCACTGAGTGGCGTATATCCCCCAGCTCGAACTTCCTCTCCATGTTCTTCCACCCTTTCGCCCCGAAACAGCCCTTCTCAAGAACACACTCTGCAAGAAAACCCGGCAGCCGCTCCTTGCGCATCGTAAGAACTCGTGAAATATACCTCAGGTGTGACTCCAACGTACCGCTATACATAGAGAGAATTTAGTTTAGTTTCCAATATAATGATGTAATTGGGAGCGCATTTTGGAAGCCAAAAAACCTTTTTGACGAACCACCGGAGCAACTGCTCCACGAGCTCAAACGGTTCGTACCCCGATATTTCTGCCGCATAACAAGCCACCGCCCTAGCCGTCGTATTGAACACTTCCTTCTTTCTTCTGAACGGAATCACTGCGTTATCTAAAATCTTGCCCCAAACTGTCCCTAATGCAAGTTTCGCCGCAGATACCCTTTCTCTTAAATGTTCGTAGAATTTTAGATTGGGCGTGAGCGTCACTCCCAAATACTTATATTTACGCACCACTTCCACTCTTTCTCCCTTGTAAAACCACTTATTGTTTTTGGCGAGTCTTCCCCCCCTCTCCCTGCAAACCATAATTTTGGACTTGTCCAAATTGACTGTGAGGTTCCACGTCTCACAGTACTCTTCTAGCCTACCAATCATTTGTTGAAGCACAGTAGGGCTCTCTGCCATGAGAACAACGTCATCTGCATACATCAGGAGGTTAATCCTTCGACTCCTTACACTCAGCTCGCCCTCCAAATGCTCGGACAAATCGTTCAGGAACAGTGCAAAGAAAGTAGGGCTCATCTGAACCTTGCTTCACACCCATCTTGTATTCGAATGATTCAGAGAGACCCTCCCTAGAATACCGCCGTCCTCTACCAATTGGTTAAGTCTGTTACTAAGAACTCCGGCAAAAATTTGTGCTAGCGTGTTCATAAAGACTATGCCTTTGTAATTTTCTACTCTGCTGTCCTCTCCTTTCTTAAAGAGCGGAAATTATTGAATAAACTTACCAAGTTTTCTATTAATTGAAGGGGCGCACCCTTAAAAAACTCATAAGTGGAAGTGGTATACCATCCCATCAGTTTGGATTCAGAGAACAACACTCCACAATAGATCAGGTCCATCGGATAGTGAATGCTGTGGAGTCTACTCTAAAAGAAAAGAAAATCTGTTCGGCTGTCTTTTTAGACGTAGCTCAAGCGTTTGATAAAGTTTGGCACAAGGGGCTTGAGTTCAAGTTGAATAAACTCCTTCCGAAAAAATTCTAAGAAATTCTGAAATCTTATTTATGTGGTAGACACTTCCAAGTGAAACACGAGAGTGAATGTTCGCGGTTGCGTAAAATTTCGGCTGGAGTACCTCAAGGAAGCGTCCTTGGACCAGTGCTTTACCTATTGTACACGAGTGACCTACCCGTGAGAGAGTACTCAATCATTGCAACGTTTGCCGACGACACAGCTCTTCTTGCAGTCGGAAATGTTGTTGAAGAGGCTGCTAGCAAAATGCAAACCGCGGTAGAAGAAGTGAACACCTGGGCAAAAAAGTGGAGAACAAAACTCAACGAGGAGAAATCTGTTCATGTAAACTTTACAAATCGCAAGACCAGCCCAATCCCCGTGCAACTCAATGAGAAAATAATACCTTTTGCAAACACGGCGAAGTACCTAGGCATGACGCTGGATGCTAAACTCCGGTGGAAGCCTCACGTCAAAAAGAAAAAAGAGGAACTCAACACCAAGCTCAGAAAAATGTACTGGCTGCTCGGGAAGCATTCTGAGTTCTCGATGGCCAACAAGCTCCTGCCAAACCAGCAAGTTCTGAAGCCGATCTGGGCCTACGGGTGTCAGCTTTGGGGCTGCACCAAGAAAAGCAATGTCAAAGCCATACAAACTTTTCAAAACAAAGTTTTGAGAATGATAACAAATGCACCCTGGTACGAGGGCTTGACCTGCATCGTGACCTGCAAATTGAAACGGTGGCAGAAGCTATCAAAAAACGAGCAGCGGAGCACGAAAAAAGGCTCCACAAACACCCTAATGTTGAGGCACTCGTCTTGCTGGATACTGCAGGAGACCTTCGACGACTAAAACAGACCAAACCCCTTGACTTGGTAGCTACATTATATGTGTAGTGAAGCCACAAACTGTGCAAAATGTGAAAGTGAAGTTGCTAGATGTTATTTAATTCGGCATGCGCGGTTGACGGAATAAATTATAACCGAATTTAGTGGGTCGCGAGCCGCAAAAGGTTGAAAACCACTGCTCTAGTGTGTAGAGGCTGTTATATTGTTGATTCATAACAAGAAACATTACCGGCAGCCAACATTTTTTTCTTTTTTTTTTTCGTGTAATGACATACCACGATAGCCTGGAGCCGCCTTTAGGTTAAGAATGACTCCTAGGCGGAACACAGCGTAAGCTAATCCGCCACTCCACCAGGGCCACAAATGACGATAATTGTGCTACACGGGCTGTATAAGTTAAACGTGAAGAAACAATAAAAAATAAAATAAAACACTCCTCCGCTTAAGCCATTTAGAGTCTCGTCACTCATACGGTACCTCAAATCGTGGCAGAGATACCCAGGAAAAGGAAAAAGCTCTCTCAGACGTAATCGACAGCCTTCAGTCGATATAGATACTCATAGAACGACGTGAGGTATTTCTCTGTCACATCAGCCATTAAGAGGTGCCAAAGGTGGCTCCAAACACGCGATATTCGCCGAGCACCGAGCAGATGCTCGTCGAATTCCTAGTGGTGGGGGGGGCGAATGCCGAATACTCGTGCTCGGAGATGCTCCGGCCAGTGTCGGTTTTTTACCACTTCAAAGGAGACGAATGTAGGAGGATGCGCGGAATGAACTCCGAATGTGTGGATCAACGAGCTCGCCACTCGCCGATGACCTAGACGAGTAGCTCGGCATTCGCCTAGTTGCTCGGTGCTCGGCGAAAACCGCATGTGTGGAGCCGCCTCAACATTTTGGAATTACTAGGAATTGAAGCGCTTTTATTACGGGGGGCCGATAGTGCGCCCGATATGCCAGTACTGTTGATCTGCATTGGGCTCAGCTATAGCAAAACGCAAATAAAGAGAGACCTAGCAGAATAGAGCGCTTCGCCTCATAACGGGTGCACCAAAGTTCGCCAAAAACACTGTTCTCCACAACCATCTAACACCTGGACGCCAGAGGGACCTCCTGCTCGATGCATGGGTTCATCGGCGCCGCCTCGCCCAGGGAAACTTGGGCTTGGTACGGTGCCGTGAAGACTGGGCCGAGCGCATTGGTATTATGGTCGATGAATGGGGGGGCCGCTTGGGGCATCCGCCTTCTCGATGACCTAGTCGTCGAGGCTTGGCAGGCGCGTTGGGCTAGCAGTCCAACGGGTAGGCGTTTGTTCGAGTTCGTGCCCGATGTTCGGACGAGACTGGCGGCAACCTAGTGGTTTACCCTTGAGCACGCTGCCACTTCTATCTTGACGGGGCGCGGCTCTTTCAACGCCAAGTTGTGGTTCTTCCGGCGGCGGGACTCTCAAATATGCTCTTGTGGCGTCGAGGAGCAGACCGCCGACCATGTGCTTCGTCGCTGCAGCCTCCACGGGGATCTGCGGCGGGCGGTATGGGGTAGGACTCGGCTCTCGTCAGAGACCGGCGGGCGTACGGCCGACTCCTGGTTTTCTCGCGCTCCTGGTTGGAGCGCAGGGGACTGGGACCGGCAATGCCCGAGTAGGTGCACCTTCCCTACTCGGGCAACCCGGGCAGGGGCACCTTCCCTGCCCGGTTTCGGTCCATGGCGCAAGCCAGCATCCTCAGCTCCGAAAGACCCACCTCCACGTGTCTCGGGCGCGACTGGCTGGCCACCAGTCGCGGCTAACGGGTCGAGCTGAGTGATGGGACCGACTCTGCTGGGGAGTCCGGGCCAAAGATGGGGTACAGGCCAGGTAAGGGCCGGGAACGGCCTAGGTACTTATAGAGAGAGAGGGAGCCGGACCTGCTCAACTGAACGGTGATCTTATTGTCTGATTTAATCATTGTTACCTAATTATGAATTGTTACCTAATTTATTAACTGTTAAATTGACAGCTTGGAAGTGTTATTGGTCAGAAACCCTCCCTCAAGTTCTATTATAGTACTCCTGCACAAAATTAAGACCCCAAATCCCTAGTAAGCCCATCACATAGTATTGTAATACTGCAAGTATTTAAAGAACATGGAAGTAAAAAAATAAAAATAAATATAAAAGTAGAAAGGTATACTTATATTTTCACCCCCTAGCATTCGGAACTGAAAAAGATGCGAGATCCCACGGACCAGCAATGCCAATAAGAGATTGCGAACCCTAGCAGAGTAGTAGAGATGCAATAAGCCTTTGGAGAATACAGTTATAATATCCCCTAGTAGGTAGGGCCTATTTGTACCCCCAGAATGGTGCTGCGTTCACCTGGTATAAAAGCTAGGGTTTCAAGTATTGAGTGGTGAAAATAAAGTCGCGCGACCCACAGGAACTTGCGACAGCATTTCGAGTGTCGCCAGCGATAATTGGTCGCTGCGACACGTGTGCATTGCCAATTGAATTATATGTTTCTGTATGGTCGCGGCGATAAGTGTCACAATGACCCCGCGACACTGGTCGCCGTGGCACGTGTGCATTGCCCCATTGAATTATATGTTTCTCTGCGGTCACGGCGATAATTGTCGCGGCGACCGCGCGACACTTATCGCTCGTGTGCACCGAGCTTTAGAGAAAGAAGGATGTAGAGCATGTGTGTTATAAAAATAAATGAGAAGTTTTTGAGATTGAAAGGAATCAAATTCTTTACAGCTAGTACCTCACAAGGGGCTATCAGCGCTCCGTAAAATGTACGTTTCTTGTTATTATTTCGCAGGGCATTCAATTGCCTGGCCATCAACCGCGGGAAAATGTATGGACTCCCGGAAAACGGGCCAATAAAGTGGCCCAAAACGCCAGAACCACAGGCAGAATTCCTACACAACGGCCGAGGGGCCGGCCGTTTCGATTTTTTGATTACCCGTCGCGAAAATCCTCAAGGAACGCTGTTTTCCCCATTTTTTTTTTTCTTCGAAAATCGTTCAGGTGATGGGTAGATTGAGCAAATATTAAGCAAATTTTACAAACTAATTTTTAACGTTGACTGTTTTTCTGCCGATAAGTTCATTATCCCAGCGCGACGTTTCGTTGGATAGATTGCATTTTTTTTTTTTATTTCGATTTTCTACACTTTTGTCACATTTTGAAAATCAAAAGGGGATCTAACCGACGAAACATCGCCCTGGAATGAGTGGGATAGTAAAATTCGTCAGGAAAACGGTCAAAATTAAAAAATAACCTGAAAAATCTGTCTTGAAAGAGAGACAAAAATCGAAGTGTTCTGATTTGAGGCGGATGCGACTTCTATGAGTCCCTCGGACAACTGTAAACCCTCAACATTTTTCCATACACAATTTACAACCATTTTTTGGGCTAAAACAACAGGTTTTTCTGCTGCATTGATAGGCTCCGGACGAGCCTACATACTAGATTTCCCCCAGTTCCTTGACTTAATGATCTTGTTTTGCCAGTTCAAATAGTCAGTTTGCAGAGCAAAATTACAGCCCCCTCTCGTCTTTTGTCTTTGTGTTCAGGTGTTTCCAGGTAGCCATTTTGCCACTCTCCATCTCTCCGCTAGTTTAGGGGAAAGAACCAAAAAAATGAACGATGTTCCTGCAAGTCGCCTAGAGGCCATAGGGGCATTATAATCTCAGCCTCCCTCCACCACCATATTCAACTCACGCTTACCTCAAAGCTCCTTCTCTCTCATCGAACTTCGTTCACTTTGATTTACAACTACACTTTACACTATTAATCAAACGTAACAGATCGTTTTTTCTTGACAGCTTTGTCTTAACTCCTTCGGAAAATAGGCGAAGAAGCCGAAGGGTCAGGTCCTAATTGACTTGAAGAAGGTAGGTATATCATGTATAGGGGAAGAAATTATTGTCCAATAGTTAAACCTTGGATTCTTAGACGAAATTGTTAATCTAAAGCGTGAATTTCAATGGAGTTTGAACTTCGACCAATAGTGAAAAAATGCGAAGGTCACGATCTAATGGGTCATTTCAATAGGTTTGGAAAAAAGAGGGGCGGGTTCAACCGTGGGGGCCGCGTAGCGCCAACAACAAAAGGGGTATTGAAATAAATTAAGACACATTGAATGGGCTAGACGGCGGAAGGCGGACACTTAATAGAGACCTGAAGACCTTTAGAGGTGAAGATGTGGTTGAGGTTGAGGCGGAGCAGGGTCTGAAAAACTTTTGAACAGGTTACTAGCGGTCTCGAGAACATCGAGTTGCTTGTTTTCGTTCTTTTAGAGATTGATTGTCCGCTCCTAAAAGATTTTCTTCGTGAGAAAGCACATCTCCGATAATCCACTTTAACGCCCCCGCCCACCCTGTCAATGTTTTTCTCGGAGACAAAGATCTCCAGGGCTAGTCTTGCATAATTCATGTCTAGATTAACGTCCTCTTAACCGCTAAAAGAAAAAAAAAAAAGGAATAAGCGGATGGTCTCTTTGGAATGGCCAAAAACATTAACGAGGGTGTTTCCTAGCTGGGCCCACGCATAGGGATGGAAAAGTGGTAGTCTGTTCGTCCAATTACTATTCGACGAATTAGTTCTTTTGTGAAGAGGCACAAAAGTATTTAACAGCCCCTGACACCTTGATGTTTTTGTTAATCGTTAGTTAAGAAAACTTTCATTTCTCACGTCGGAAATAACGTCCTTCGCCTGAACGTAACCGCACTGATTTTGTGTCGAAATAGGTAGCCGAGTGACCATAGAAAGGTTGAAATCATTTCACGCCAAAGGTCCCCGGTGCAAGGATTGGTGCTGAAGCGTCTGGCCAGTGTTTGGTAGACGAGAAGCCCATGAAAAAAAAAAAAAAAAAAAAAAAACTCGTCCCGAGAAGGCAACTTATTTTTTTCCCCTTCATTTAGCCGACTTTTTTGCCATTGTATCGGAACGTCTTTATAAAAAAAAGATTGGCTCGGATAGTATAGTCATTTAAGCCTCCTCCCCAGCCATATTCCTCTCTTCGAATCCTTATCGCCGGATCGGAAAAGAGCAAAAAATTAAACGCCTCGCTAATTGCCTGAAGTCGTAACCGGTGAATAGGAAAGGAAATGAAGGAGAATGGAAAGGAATGTATACGAACGTACATGGTTTGTGAAACAGGTTCCATAATACACCTTATACCCTTCGACGTCGGTCAACATTTTTCCCCCTATTATAGTCCAAAAAAGACGTTACGGACGAGAGTGCCGGCGGTACGCCGTATACTCTTGCCGAGGCGCTCGTAAACGAGATCACCCGTGACGAGGGCCGCGGCGCGAGACCTGTGCACACCTAAGGTGCACGCAAGTGCACGAGTGCTACAAGTGCACACTCGCTTTAAAAAAGGTGTTGTATTGTATACGAGGAACGGCGAGCTGGGAAGGAGCTAGGATATATTTTAAGAGTTCTCGTTAGATTTTTTGGGAAGTGTGATGAAAAATAAGAAGCCTAAGACCGTGCATTAGCAAAGGCATTACCAGCCATTTTTCCAGTAGGGGTCAGTCAGACCTTATTCAGGTAGAAGGGTAGATTCACCATTTTCCACCAATCACCATCACGCGCCTATAACTGGCAAATATGGGTCTTATCAACTCTCAGAGTAGCCAGGCGCGGATCCTGAGTGACTTGAGAGACATGAGTCACAGTTTCCTAACTGTTGGGAAACTTTCAGTTGGTAAACCAAACGCTGAAGATGGCAGCCGAAACCGGTTCGTTTTTGATGATCCTCAACGAGGTTAGTCAGACAATGGATAGGCTCCTACGGCTACAGCTTTATGCATGCTTTAGATACCTGTGTTGTTTTGACATGAGTCAAAAGCCCAAAACATGACTATAGCTCCATAAAAGCCCGTGGGCTATGCCGCTGATTGTGAGACCTTGGAACATGTTGGCAAAGGGGGGGGGGGCGTTCTTGGTGGAGGTTGAAGATCAAAGGTTTTGAAAATTCTTGGTCTCTCCAATAATGTGATACTACTCCCTTATCCCCCCTAATCCCTTCCCCAGGGAACGTTGACAGCATCGTTAATAAGTTGGACGCTGGGATACGAGCACGTTTGAGGACCTTATTTTTGCAGCACAAGCGTTGAAAAATTCACTTAACGCTTATCGTAGTCGACAGGCCTCACTTCACTTCCACCCATTACGGCAAAGCTCGAGGAACGCTCTATTTTTCCATCACTACCGCATGGGAGACCGATTACTCAAACTTTTATGTGTGTTGATGGCTAAGTGGAAGGTGCTTGAGAGTATGTTGATGGTAAAGTGGTTGGTTAGGGGTCGTGGGGAGGTTGTTCCAACAATGGACCTATAACCCTGTAGCAATAGGAGAATTGGAAGGGTTTACCTTTGACGAATACCTTCTAATTGCCGCAATGAGGTTGTTGAGAAAAAAAAAAAAAACATGGTCCCCCAAGGAATTTCACTTCTCTAACCCGTTAGAGAGAGAATGAGAAGGGAGGACAAAATCACTCAACCAAGAAACGACAACCCAATCCTATGGCGGGTCTAAACCCTCTATTATACCTCAGAGGGAGGAGACAAATGACGTTATTACCTTTAGAAAGAACAATAAACAGGGCCACTGGTCAGGAAAAATAATATTGAAGCTCGGCATTTTTGTGCAGGCCTCTAGATTACATCCTGCCTTTTCTTATTGTTTTGTTGTTGTTTTTTTTCAACTTTTCCACGTAATTTTCGGACGCAAATACGACGGAACTTGCTTTGAAACTTGGGAATACAAGGAGTTAGCGCCTCTTTCCCAGATGACGATAGTCAGAGACTAATGACTTTCACATTGAGTGAAAGAAAATCATCAAAGCCCGCAATGGTAGTAAGAGCCTCTACAAAATAATTTGTCGTAAATCATGCAAGCTATAAGTGCTGACGCAGGCGCGTAATAGTCCCGTAAAAGAGCAGTTTGATGACGATTTTTGTTTATCTTCTTACCGTAAATGGAGACCCTCACGGATTTTTTTGTGTCCCAGTTTGAAGGAGTAATATTTATACTGGTCGACCATAAACCATCTGGCCAACAGTCCTGGAATGAATGGTGCTGCAGCACCATGAGTTTCAAACGGAAGGGCGGATCGCAAAACAATTATACAGCAGAGCTTCCAATACATGCTAATTAATTGCCAATTACACACACCAAGAAAATTTTCTTTAGAGGTCCTTCGCAGTGGGATTAGTCTTCGTCAACCCCCTCCCCCTAAGAGTTTTTTTTATTTTTACAGAAAAAAAAGAGAGGAGTACCGTGAGAAAACATGTATAGTAAGACGTATAGCGAGAGTGAGACGGGATGGCAAGGGAGGAACATGTCGTTCATGTTGTCAGAGGTTGAAGTCCAACAAAACCCCATTGCGTAAGTTGGTAGGTCATGCACGGACGGGTGACTACAAAAACGAGCAAGAGACAGACACAGTGAGGGGGGAGAGGGTGAGAAGGATTAGAAAACCTTTAAAAATTATATAGTCGTGATTTTATTCTTCTTTCAGGCGACGTTTTGAAGAGAGCAAGCAAAGAATACTACAAAAGAAAGTTAACAATCCTTGGCATTGGCATCAGGGCATGAGAACGATTTGCTGTCTTTATAAATTAGTTTACACATCCGACATTGGCATCAGGGCATGAGAACGATTTGCTGTCTTTATAAATTAGTTTACACATTCGACATTCGGAGCCAAGAACAGACCTATTGTCACCGAAAAATATCATTCATGAAACAGGAAATTTTACCGAACTGGACTGTTCTGTAAAAAAAAAAACTGCGTCTCTGCACGCTGAACACGTTTTTGTTTGGCTCCTTTTAGTTTACAATTTGGCCGCTCTTCTGTCCAACATTAATGTCCGGCTACAACATTCTTAACATGGAGTAAATTGGGCAAAATCTGTTGCACCCTCAAAGTCTGTCTGTCGGTACTCGTCGATTCATGATAAGAACATTTAAAGTTTCGATTATCTCTGCGGCCACCTAAAACCAAATTGATTTGAGAAGATGCGTTGCATTGATTGGGATAAAACCCACTTGATATTGAAATCGCTGGAGTTGTCTCTTTCTTCTGGAAGCCACGTCGGCAAGAATGAGAGCCACTTCGCCATCTGATGCTTTCTACGGATGTCCTTTTCCGTCATTCCGCTTACAAATCTTATGTTGATTGGAATGACTGGTGGTAAACAACCGGGATTGGGACAGTATTAAAGGACGGGGGAACAGGGATAGATCTGCTTGAGTCCCCCAACGAAGATCATTGCCGATATGCAAGCCAAGAAATTTCGTACATTCGGCAGAGGGCACATCACTTTTTTTTTTTTTTTTTTTTTTAATAACACCCGAGCATTTGGCAATTTAAGCCATTAAACTCCTGGCGGCCCAGTATAATTTTGCCAATTTCTGGCTCTCGCTCATTGTGTCAGGTGTTCTGACATCTGTCAATTGGGGGCATCGTGGTAGGTGGTCGCTGTCCATTTCTTCAAGATGGCAGAGGGGGCATATGGGGGAGTCGACAACCCCAATGCGATGGAGATGTTTCTGGAGGTAGTCGTGCCCTGTTGTCATCCGGAAGGAAGCCACAAACTCGTCGCGGGGCAAGGTGGAGGAAAGTGGCGCGCTCAAAAGCTGCCGCCATTGCCGGCCCTCGGCCAGAGCTTCCCAAACCCTCCTGGCCTCACCCGCAACCCGACTGTAGCAGATTCTCTTTGCTGAGCTGAGGGATATGGCTGAGTTTGGCTGTGTCTCCATGGACCCACGTTTCGCCAGTGCATCGGCTCTTTCATTTCAATGGAGATCACAGTGACTGGGGATCCACTGGAGGGCGATCCTCCCCGCCACCCTCGATCAGCTGGTCAATCCGGCCCCGAGCCTCCACAACTCCGGCGTGGTCTGACGGCCGTCTCGAGCCAATGGAGAGGATCGCTGCCTGGGAGTCGATAAAAAAGACAACCCGCGATGGACAGTCGCGGCCGATCCTCTCCAACGCAAGGCAAACTGCCTTGACCTCGCCGTCAAAGCTTGTCGCCTGGCCACCAACCGGAGCATACAGCTCAAAATCTGCACAGTAGGCCCCAGCTCCTGCGTTCTTGCTTGCATCCAGGGCTGACCCATCGGTGTAGATGTGTATAACCACTCGCTGCTGGGGTATCGTAGGGTTATGGTTTCCTGAGCTAGGCTTCGTAATATAAGAGTGGGGGTTTCCCCTTTCTTGACCCTCTCAACTAGCTCAGTCTCCGTATGGGCAATATTTATGCAGGGGAGTCTGCGTGGTGGGATCGGCTGCCGGGGCCGTACTTCTCAACTATGTCCTCCACTTTGCTGCTTAGTTGTTGCTGGGTCACTAGGCGCTGCGACGAGGTCTCCTGCGTATCCCAATATTCAACTCCGAGGCTCTTCATGCGGTCTACGAACTTGATGGCAGCAATATCCCTTCGGACCTGCAATGGCTCAACATCCGATTGGATTTCCATTGCCGCAATGGGGGCTGACTTTGCTCCACCTGTAATCAGCCTCAGTGCCTTATTTTGCAGTGTGTCGAGGGGCTTTTGCGCACAATCAGAGGCGGTTACCAGGACCTCAGCTCCATATTCTATGCAGGGTCGCACATACGTTTTGTAGGTCAAGGCCAGGAGGTCCTGATTGGCTCCCCCCTTCACTGCTGCCAGTCTCCTAAGTAGTCCTAGCCTCTTCTCTCCCTGTTGTACGAGCTTCTCGACATGCTTCTTCCAGCAGAGCCTACTATCCAGCTGGATGCCCAGGTATGCGGCTGAGTCTGATTGGGGAAGTGAGGCGCCGTTGAAGAGCAGATTTACTTGCGGGCGTCTAGTCGACAGGCTGAAAACCTGAAATTCCGATTTTTGTGGGTTTACATCCATCCGATTTTCCTTTACCCAGCTGTCTAAAGCCCTCAGAGCCTCGTCCAGGCACGCCTCAATCGCTTTCAGGTTGCTGCTGGAGGCCCATATCACCAAATCGTCCGCATACAGCAGTGCACGAACTCCCGGTATGGCCTCCAATTTCGCCACCACGTCGTCAATCTTGATGCTGAATAAGGTGGGACTTAGCACTGCGCCCTGGGGAACTCCAAGGCGGGTCTGCCGGTACAGTGAGCAAACGCTTCGGTACTTCACTCTGATCCACCGTTGTGAGAGGAACGAACGAATGGTCTCATACATATTCCCAGATATGCCCAATCCCAGAATCTTTTCCAGCAACCGCTCCCTCCAGACCCGGTCAAAGGCAGTTCTAAAGTCTACAAACACAGCTATTGTACTTTGCTTACGGTGTAATGCATTTTTAACTTCCTGGGACAGGTAAGCCACATGTTCAATGGTATTGCGGTACCGTCTGAAAGCTGCCTGCTTGTCTGATAGAAGTTGCCGTTTTTCCAAGTACAGCTGCAGCCTCTCGAGGACCATTTTCTCGTATAACTGCGAGAACATGCTTGTCAGAGCAATTGGTCTGTTACTCTCGGGGGTATTTGCGCTTTTTCCTTTCTTTGCAATGGGGATTATGTCAGCCTTACGCCACTCACTGGGAAGTCCTCTGATCCAGACCTTATTCATAAAAACAAGGATCTTCTCCCTGGCCTTTGCCCCCAGGTGTTTGATAAACTCTGGCAGAATCCCATCAGATCTCGCACATTTCCTCTTGGGCGCGCTCTCGATGGCTCTCTCCAGTTCCACGAGAGTGAACTCCGAATAGAAGAGGTTCATCTCAAGTTCATCCGGGCAAGAAGATGGCTGCCGGGTATGCAGCTTGCACTCACTTTGGCATAATGGGCGCAGAAGTGCCTAGCAATGTCCGCATATCGTGTGAGAGTTTTCCCAGACTGAGTGACCACAGGTTTGTTTTTGGGGGCTCCCCGTTTCCCACAGAGTTCCGAGACGTACCGGTGGGCCTTCACTACATCTTTCCTGTAATCCAGCTGCTCCATGAAAGTTCTTACTGATCCTCGCTTGGACTGCAGGATCTCGTTCTTAAGCTTGGCGGCGGCAGCTTTTAGTTTCGTTTTGTTGTCTTGGGTAGGATGGGTTTCATACAGTGTGTCGGCAGCATTTTTTGCATCCCTCAATTCCCCTAATCTTTCATTCCAAAAGGGCTTTGCGTTTTTGACCCAGCCCCGCGGAATGGAGTCCATTGCGCTTCTCAGCACTGCAGTGCTCAGTTTGCGATAGCGTGTATCAATGTTTCCTGAAAGGTCGACATTACACAGCAATTCCTCGAATTTTACTGTAAACCGCTTCCAAACAGCCTTCTTTAGGTTCCACACTGCAGCTTTTGGTTGGGTATCCGCGCGCGATCCTCCCTTCCAGGCAAGGTGCATCAATTTGTGTCCAAGGACGCCGGGCGCCGGCCTCACATAGTGTTCCAGGCAATCCCTGAGTGCGGAGTGGGCCAGGATGAGATCCGGGTGACCAGTTCCCCCGTTGTACGCATGAAAAGTGGGCACGCTTCCCTCGTTCTCAATCACCTCAACCGGGCTATCGTCAATGAATTCCTCAATGGCTCTGCCTACCACTGTTGTCCTGCTATATCCCCATCTGCTGGAGGGGGCATTGAAATCGCCGTAGACAACTGTGTTGGACGTCCAAGCAGTTTCCAACCATCCAAGGTTGGGTACATTGGATGGAGGGTTGTACAGGATCACTATTAGCCGGCGGCAGGCATCCATCCAGACATCCAGTCCCACGGCTTCGAGGCCATCATTTGTGTCCGCCTCTTTCAACACGGTGAAGTCGGCTAATAAGGCCGTTTTCACGCCAACAAGAATTCCAGAGGCCACTCGCCTAGCTCTCGGTAGCGCAAAGATGCTGTATCCTGGTACCTGGTAGGACTCCAGACGGTCTGTACATGCTCCAGCTTCGAAGATGTCGGCTTTGTTGGAGTGTTATGATATTCGTCAGCTCGATAAACTTGTCTTGAGTTAAGCCTCCTGCGTTCCAGAAGATCATCTTCAGCAGGATGTTGTCCACGCCTTGATAAAGGCCATTGACATCAGACCTGTTGACATCACTATCACCTACTCGGATTAACGGGTTAAGGTTTTCACTAGCTGCATAAGACCAAAGTTTAATATATTTGTTTTACCATTACTAATTTGTTTCCTTCTGCCAACAAGCTGTACACTCAATAGGAGTTTTAGAAACTGCGAGAAGTACAGCACCGTTAGCGCAAAGACTATAAGATTATCTAACGGTAGGCATTCGGGAAAGTCACTAATACAAATGAGAAAAATTAGGGGGCCAAATATTGATCCCTGAGGGACACCACATTGCACAGTCCTTCTTGTCGAGCAGTGGACCTCTCGAGTCCCATCATCAGCGTCTGTGACTACCTGCTCTCTATCTCTAGACAGCATCTATTTTAGATGGGTTGGGATCCAATTCAGGGCATTATTACAAGGCATTCTAGCTTATACTATATCACATTGTGGTCAAGAGTGTCAAACGCTTTTCGTCAAATCGTAGGAAGTCAAAAGATCACGAATTCCCTTCGTGAACACATTTCGACAGATCCAATCCACGGATTTTGTCATATCCATCGCCTTTTCTACTCACACAAAATGAGCCCGATATTCGGGGAGGAGATACATTTTTCTACCCTTCTCCCTTCCAACACACACACTCACTTCATAGATAGAAACATGTCTGTTCTAACATAAGCAAAAAACCTCTGGCGATGCGACAACATAACCAGCCCGGAAAGTTGCGATTGAACCGAGAAGAAGAAATATCCCTTTAAATGTGATCGCGAGTGAATCGAAAAAAATAACAATGGGTTGAGTAGCAACAAAGTGGTACTAAAAAGCGTTGGAAGTTGGGTTGATGATGACGTGGGTCGGTGAAGAGGGGTCTTTTTTTTTAGATGGGATTTAGATTAAACTTCTTGTGGAACAATGGAGCATTCAAAGGCGGGGCGATAAACTAAAAAGATTTAAATGGATCCCACCACGCGGGTTTGGGCCAGGAGAGGGCTGTGTGGTAAAGAAGAAGAAGTTTTGAAAGAAAAACATGGAAGCAGAAAGCAGTCCTCGAAGAGGCAAAAGAAAGAAGAAGCTGAAGAAGAAACCGAAAATAAGTAATTAAATGGTTCGCCTCGTGGAGGACTGTACTCTCCTTTGCCCCCTCCCATCCACACTCTTGAAAGGATGAAGAGGAAAACCGGTCAGAAGAGGTTGCCCTGGGGTTCCTGGAGTGTACCTATGTTAATAAGGTCCCGTGAGTGGTTAGCTGTGTTCAGATTAACACACTATCAGCCGGCTTGGAGCACCATCAGCATCCCTGTCTCCTCTTTTAACCCCTTCGCTCGCTATCTTCCTCTTTCTCCTTAATCCACCAAGGACTAACACCTTATATCCACGGGTTTTTTTTAGAGACAAGTTTTCTCCACTTCTTTCCTTCGCCAGTTACAAGGGTCACGACGCTTTTCTACCCCGGTGATTAACGCGAATAATATATCAAAAAAAGGAAAAAAAAGAGAAGAAGTTGTTACTTAGCTTATTTAAAAAGAAGGTGTGATCTCGTTATATCAGAATGTAAATGCGACAAAACACTTTAATTCAATTTCGTTCTTCGAATATGTTTAAATGGTCATATTTGTCGTGCTACAATGGCGAAGATTATTCGTAACTAGACCGTTATCATCAAGACCTGCTGCGATGACTCCTAAAGCTACAACGATAACTCTTTGAAGTCTGTCCCCACTCCCTATGAAGGTTGAAAAAACCAAAGCCGGGAACAAAAAGGGTTCAACAATTTGAAAGGCTTGGAATTCCCTCTTCTTCGACCCCCTCGTCGGCACAGGTGACGTGGGAAGAAGTCCATTGGTGAGGGAAGGAGTTGGGGGAGTCTTCTGCTCCTCCACTTCTTTGCTTTCTTTGCTCACACTCGTCGATCCAGGGACCGAACTTCGAAGGCTTCTTCTAATGAGTGGGAGTGCATGACTAAAGGAGAATAGACAAGAATTAGCCTTGGAAAGCGAAGATTCTAACAACTTCATCTTCTCTCCCTTTCGAAAGGGTTTTTTTTATTTACTCAGGCGAGCTTCCTTCCTTCAATATTTTCTTAGCTTTGTGATGGGATCATGCGAGATATAAAATAAACGAGTGTATCTCCATCTGAACGAGTTATTTTAATTTACCAATAAACCTACAGAAATTAAAGTTTCACTATAATTTTATTTAAGGAACGAAGAGAAGCCACGCAAAGGATAAAGAATGAAGGGGAATAATATAATCATAAATGTCAGAACCGAATTATATGTAAATCAGGCAGAAACTCGACGAAAACGGCGAAGCAGTTTTTCGAACTCGTCCATTCGTGGTGGAACGAGGTAATGCGATCAGTCCTCCAGATTATTATGGGGCCTGTTGAAACCTTCTTCGCATTCAGAAGAAACCAGAAGGATCACCGGACAGAGAAAGAAAGATAGAGACACTCAGAATGAGTTGAAATATTTCCAACTCCATTCTCCGGGGACGAGGGCGAAACGTTTGTTCCCCCCCCCCACCATTTCCCCTTGCCCAATGTATACAGCAAGAAGAGAAGTCTGGTCTCATTAAGGTATTTGTGCAGAGAGGCACATAATGAAAAGAAAGAATGTCGGCTCATCCCGCTCTTAATAAGAAATCTGCATTCCTGGAATGGAAATTTTCCTCCACCCCAGAAAGTCTTTTTTTTTTTTTTTTTAAATAAAAAAAGGTTATTTATGATCAAACGCGGATTCAGCATGTACAGAACCTTTGATCGTGTGACGTCCGACGTCGATCAAATGCGTGACAAGAGAAATCTGAGACTTAATTTTTTGAATACAAAAGAAAAATAATTAAATCATTTCGAGACAAACAGGTCATTCATCAGACGCTACCGCGCGAGTTTCAATCTCGACGATGTTACGCAATCAATCGACTTACCGAAAACTATTCGACTTAATCAAAGAATAATTTTAAAACTGAAAAGAAGGACGCTTCAAACAAAAGAGATCGAGAATAATGGTCGAAGGAGAGCTTATAAACAATTACACCGGCTAAGCGGGCGGCCTAATGTCAAATGTCTTTTGAATTCCATTAATTAGGTTGTTCAACTTTTAATTCGAATAAGAATCTCAACAGTAACAAAAATGTAATACTTCAACGAGTGTTAAGATTCAAGGTCGTTTCCCTCATTTTCCCTCAACCCTTAACTTCTTGTCTTTCTCCTCGACGTCTTTTTTTCCTCCTCTTCCAATCACGAACGAAGAAATCTCAGCTCATATTCAAACCCCCGTTATACCTCTTGTGCGATGTTTCTCGAATGGGCTGTACCTTGCTGTGAAGAAGGTATAGTGATATAGACATTAAGTCTCTCAATCCGGTTCAGGGCCTACCAATCCTCACCTGTGGGGATGCTACGAAAAAAAAAGGAAAAAAAGAAAGAAAGGTGATGGTGAGATATAGTTGAGGGGCAAGGGGGAATCTCCGTAGCATGTTTTCAACCGAGTTAGTACTTAATGAATATTTAAAAACCCGTGATACCCTCAGGGGACTTGTGCCCCGCGCGGAGGACTTTGAAAAACGTTATACACCAATTTATTCAAGTATAAAAAAACCCGAATTTGAAGATTAGAAGGAGAAGCCCGCATCGCAACCCAACTCCTCAGCTTACATCGCCATCAGTACAGTATACCGAAAAGACGAATAAGAAATGTTTCATATTGCGTTAATTTTACCTTAATAATACGCGTCCTTACCCCAATAAACGCTCTATGTATCTGTTCTGAATAAGCAACCTAAGGAGGAAATTCCTTAAAGTTCAGTCATTGCAAGTTTCAGAACTATCCCAAAACTCTTAACACCCCAGGCCGAGGGTGTGTTCCCCGGATCCTGTAGCTGTCACAACAATTAGCTTTTAGCCTGTTAGCCTGGGTAATATAGTAATGTTACGATACGTATCGTACGCTATTTTTCCTACACCCAAATTATTGAAAAAAAAAAACAAAAAAAAAACAAAAAAACAAACAAACAAAAAAAACGTTCTGCCCCAACACTACACTCGTAAGTCACACTATGCTATTATTATCACTCGTCTGATATTGTTCATGCCGGCTACCGATTTGATCGAAGAGGTTCATTGTTTAAAGCGCCTTTATTTTAACATGGTGGCGACCAAGGGCCGGACTGAGGTATCGAGGCGCAAGGGGGTTGCCTTAGTTAAGGGGGCGCCGGTAATTTCAAATAGTTCTTGATGAATTAACCATTCGCAAATGAAATTATTCTGGAGCCATGCGTGAGCTTCAGTTTATGACTGATAACGCAGTGGTGTATCTTGGGGGGGGGGGGCAAGCAGGCCATCGCGCACCCAACTGGTGTATTGGATGGACAAAAGTATATTTTCGGCCCTTCCCCAACCGTATTTTCACTGCATTCTCGATAAATTTATTCATCAGAGGTTGTTCCGCGGCAGCGGGTGCCCATCCCCCCCAAGCTGAAGGGCGCATCTCCCCCCCCCCCCAAATCACCCGCCACCCCTCTTCATCGCCAAATCTTAACGGGGTGAACAAATTTGCGCAAATTGATCAGATGTATTGTCAATTATAGGACATTACCGGTGGTACCGCTTTACTTGCGGTCATCGACCTGACATCATTAATTAAAACGTTAACTCGTTAATTGTTACCAAAAAAATTACCTCTTTAACGCGTTAGGAACTCGTTATTGTGTTAGTAATCCTTTCCCGAAACCAATCAGTAAGTCTATGGGCCAAAATTACCTCACATGAGGTCTGTTTTTCGGGTTGAATTGATGTTTCAGGATTTTGGAATGAAACATCCACTTTGTTGCTGCTTGGGAGGTTCGAGTGTAATTTTGTCCCTTCATACTACCATGTTACGGAGTAATATGTTTAACTTTTTACTTATAATGGCTCGCTGGATCCACCACTACTCGAATTCTCTCCTTTGCCCACACCACCTTGAGATACCTTCACTATTACTTATTAAATTCTTATTATTAAAGGGATGAAAATGAGCCTTAAGCGATTTCGTTAAGCCGGATGCACGCATGCGGTCATAAACGCTTGAAACACTGGAATGCCCCGTTTCAACGGATCGTCTGATCGAAAATGAGCAGTTGATTTTCGGATTCCTCGTACCGTCAAACGCAGTATCGTCCAGCTTGTTCAAGAATTCTTGTTTCGCCCAACTTCAAGAAAAGTCATAATGACGTCACATTGAGACGTGTGACTAACATTTTTAACGTTGCTGCAACGTTGCAGTAACGTAGATATGTCCGCCCACTGTCACTCCCTTTGTGACGTCACGGAGAGGTCACATCGTGACGAGTTCGAAGGTCACTTTGTGACTTCACACTGAGGTTACAATGGGACGTATGTAGCGTTACGTCGCAGAGACGTCGCAAATACGACACAACGAGACGTCTGACCTACACGTCACAATATTGCTGCAACGTGACCCCCTTGTGACTCACTTTGTGACATCACAGGGGATTAAAAGGGTGCAATAATTGGATTCTCCGAGAAAACTCAGAGCTTGGGCACGTACTTTAGGACTAAAATGACTACGTCTCAGGGTTTTCTCCGAGCATCTCGTTATTTTGCACCTTGTTGAAAAGAAAAGAAAATAATTATTTAAAAATAAACATTGTTTTATTGGAAGAAAAGGTGTGGGTTTTACTCCTTCAAAGCAGCTTCCGAAGTGCGTAAATGTGTCGCATTCAGATCCTGTTGGATGAGCAGATGAGACAGATAAAAGAAGACTGATGATTACGTCGCGGCACCTCTGCTCTGTGATGGGGCCGAAGCTGTGGAAGGCTCTGAAATTTTGAAAAATGTACATAATGCCCCCAAAGTCGCCACCTCAATGGCGTTCACACTTAATAGTTGGCCGCGTCGAACTTATGGCGCTATTCTCACCAGAGACTCCAAAGTGGCCATCAGGGCGCACCTTCGGCGTTTTTGGCAGTCGACTGGATCATCCACTGGTGGAGGGCTGAAGCGTTGCAAGCCAAGCGTAAGCGTTTTGACCGAAAAGAACTGTTCAAGGCTTGGAAGAGTGTAGTGATCACCTGGCTCAGCACATTAGCCACACACGCCTGACGCAAATGAGCACTGCTCGTTGAAGTGAGTCCCAGCCGTGTAAGTACCTAAGGAATGTTGAACTCATGTTAACAAACTGCCGTGCACTGCACCATGTCAGGTGCAGGAGTTTGGGCAAAGTGAAATTTACAGCATCGAAGAGCAATTTCAAACTGTTCCTTTCTGAAATAGGCAAAACGCATGACGGCTGTGAACTTGGTAGTTAAAAATGCGTTTGTTTCGTTTAGAAAAGAAGTGTTTTTGGCACAGTATTCTGTCATACATAGCCCAACAGTCATATACGTTCAGTTCTACATAAAAAGACCCACGAAAGGAAAGCAGGAGATTGCAAAATAACAAATTGATTGGATACACAAAAACAGGTTTTGACCTCTCGCCCGTTTGCTTCGTAAGCGTACATGTCAAGTGTCTCAAGCCTCTGAACAAAAATTTCATTAACTATGATTGTTGACTCGGCAAGTATGAAAATTTAAACATATGTTAGTACGTGGTATCGACACCACAGCAACAAAAAATTATCCTACAAGACAAAAACGCCCGGGAAGGACTCGTTTTAAGCCCTGTTCACACGATGCAATGTTTGAAGCTATATTGCATGCTGGATTTTTAAAAACATCCGGTCACTACCAAGGAACATATGTTTTCAAAAAACCAGCATGAAATATAGTTTCAAACATTGCATCATGTGCACAGGGCTTAATCCCAGTTTTTATGCAGTTTCGCCCCCCTCCCCACACACCTTGTGTTAAAAATTACCAAAAATGTGAAGCCAGGGAAATAAGCTTTCTGACAACCTCTCACCTTTTTGAATCTGTATGATTGGGTTACGATGCAATGGGATCATAATGTGACGTAGCAGAGGGGTTAAAAGGTGACAAATACAATGCACATCAACATATATTCTTCACGTCCCAAAACCTCTGCGGAGGCTTATTGTGACGTCATCCTCTCCGCGACGTCACATTATGGTCCCATTGCGCTGTGACTCAGTTGTGAATTTGCAACGTAACTATGACGTTGCTGTGAATTTTGTGCTATTAGGGTATCGTTTTTTAGTCTAAAAAACGCTCACGAGGCTAGGCGGCCGGCGGTGTTAACGATTTTCTCCAATGCTTTGATTTGAGCTGAACGTGGATTATGAATCTTTTAGACCATTGTCAATCGCGAAAATGCAGTCGGTTCTGGCTAAAACTCACCTATAGGGGAGCGATGAACGTATCGCAATGTCGTTAGTATCGTCTGACCTTCTCGAACGGAACTCCTAGCCGTCACTGCACTCATATAGTAGAGAGTTACTTTAGCTGCAGCATTAGTGTTTGTGTTTGACTCAAATTCACTCACCTCAAAGGTGAAATAGACCTTGGAAAACTCGTTTGGCCAGCGAGGGACTATGCACAGGTTATTTAAAAAAAAATCCCCCCAAAAATTTTCATGGCGCACCCCGCGCCATTGCCCCCCCCCCCTTGTGGGCACCCCTGCTCCGCGGTATAGTCAGTTTTTAGGCTGAAATCCTGCTCGTTTTCGAATTAAAAGTAAGATTCTTTGACACATTTATGGGCATAATCGAACGGTTTTAGGGCCGAATGGCCAGTTTAAGCGGCAAAATTATCATTATTTAACCAGTTAATCAGTTCAAGTTGCTTGTCCTTTGAAGGCGACATTTGCTCATTCATATTTGCAGCATTGTCAGCCGCCTGTTGAAATTTACCCCCCCCCCCCTCAAACTGGAACCAAACCTAAACTCAACGCCTCTGCGTGATAAGATAACCAAAAAGGGGACAGATTCCCTTTTCTGAAACTTGATTTTTGTCGATTCCAAAAACATTATTAGTTTTTAATCCATTATTTATGAAAATCTGACGATGCTATGAGAGGGGCGCCAAGCCCAAGGGGCGCGGGGGTGGTTTGGACACCCACCCCTCCCGGGCTAGTCCACCACTGGTGGCGACTATCGTAACTGCGGAGCGTGCGGAATGACATCAATTCCGCACGCTCAGCTGCCTTTGAAGGTGCGTAGAGGCTGATTATAGATGGGGTGTTGGAAAAATTATTTTCAGGCCGAAACTAGTACGTCGTTGTGGGCCAATTGGTAACATGGGCAGCTTACTGTAAAACCGACAAAATTGAATATTATCGTCCCAAAGCAGGTCAATTTACGTCAGAACGTGTAGTGCAGCGAACAAAACTGAGCAAAATTGCCCCTAAACCAGCAATTATGGAAAAACCTGACCATGTTACGACAGGGAATAGAAAAGATGAATGAAAGGGGGGAAAAAAACTGCTATTTGAACTCTCAAAGCAGAACTCCTAAGTCGAATTACTAGAAGTGATGGGAGGATTGGGAGAGACCGGAGGGAGTACTATTGGCCCAAAATTGGGCACTATGCGGGGTTGACTAAGCGTTGTAACTCGCAGTTTATCCCGCGCAAAACTTGAAATCAATTGCCCGCAATTGGCTGGTGTAGTAAGCTAATTGACATGCTAGACTGGAACCTGGTAGTTATATTGAAGGAAAAAATGGCACTTTGAGCCCTAAAATAGTCGAGAAACTGCAAAATCCATACTAAAATCTGAGAAATTATGTCTCCTTCGCGTTGACCGACTTAATTAAAGGCAATAAAAAAAGTATCAGGTAGCCGTCTGTAATGAAGCGATACAGGGCGCTTACCATCTGTCAAACTCAGCCCTGTTGATAACAAAGGTAATCTTTTCACAGCAGTAACATTTTCCATGACAAACTAATTCGACAACGCTTAGCAATCTTTCCTAAATGTTGCCTACGCGTGTCTCGTCATTATTCTCGTTATCTTATGGGAAACAAATGATTATGGAAATGACAAAAAATGAATGAATATAATAATAATAATAATAATAATAATATAGAATGAATGCTTCATTGTTTAGTTTTGAGTTCTTGTTTAGAGCCTTGTAAAGGATTATAATTAAACGATCTCTGTCTGAAGCGTTTCGAAAGGCTATTATCATTGGGATGGACGAAGGGCTTGAGGGGGCGATTCGCCCTCAAGTCTCACGATGGAGCCATATCGACACATCTCTCAATTAACAACTTCCCCCCCAGGTGGCCATGTTAATTCTTTCTCTAGCACCTGCCTTCTGTCTCTCTCCCTCGCTCCGCCTCTGTATCCTTTTGTTCTATTCTCAATCAGTACGGATTCTTTATTGCTTTTTTTTTCTGTACTCCTGTTTGGTAGAAATCTTTAAAAGAAGAAGATGAATAACACCATCTAGTCTGCAAGACTGAAAACTCAACCCTCGTTTTCCCGCATGTAAAGAGAGAAAGAAGAACTCCCCCCCCCACCAATCTTCTCATTGATTGGGCTTAACAAAACTAAAGACAAATTGGACCCTTACAGAAAAGTCCACCTCTCCATCCTTCTTGTACCCAACATATTCTCGCCGGTTTCATTTCCAGTTTATCCCAGGAAAATATAAATATGTAGAATGTTGGATGATGGAACAATTTTACGAAGGAAAAATTAAAGCAGAATGAATGGTTCCGTACTAATGAACGATTAAAGAATGACAAACTTGATGAAATTGTTTTGAAAAAGTAATAAAATGAAAGGAGAAAAAGATTATGACGCCATCACAGCCTAATATACTGGCCTTCCTCTCCTCCCGTCGTGTCACATCAGGTAGGTAGTTGTTTTGTTGTGCTTGCGAGTTGATTTTTTTTTTTTTTTTTTTTTTTTTTTTTTTTTAATGTCTGGTGACACATTCTCTCAGAGTTCAGTTTGTCACCGTTTTTACGCATGGAAAGCAGGTGTTATATATATATATAAACTTGGCGTGATAGGAGGCTGAAGAGGGGGTGTTCAGGAGGTCTGCCTCGGGGAAATCCGTTAATCACTCGATTCAAAGCTGTCACCTTCCACCGAATGTGTGAAACTTAAGCTGGGCCTCCTTGTACTCAGCAGGTAGATCACCTCTTGAAAACCGAGATGCCGTTCGCGTCCTTGGGAAATGACCGGACCCCCGATGCTCGGCTCATGGTCAGACAAATAAGAAGAGGGGGAATAGAGAATAACACATCCGATATGGGTTGAATTGGATGAAGAAATCACGATTCGGTGCCTTCTGCTGGTTCTGCTTGAAACCAAAAGATTAAAACGTACACGTCAGGTGACAACATGGAGGAATCAGCCCCTAATAGCGATGCGTACTCTGTTCTGTCTGTACTTCGGGTCCAAGCAGGCCCGATGTGGGTTGTGAGGCCTTCCACTCATCCTCTCGCTCACACCCCAACAAAATTGAACTACGCAATTCTAGCTTCAGGCATCGAGCCTCCACCCCTATCCAGCAACAAAATTGATCGTGATTGAATCTAATCGCGGCTGAAAACCGATTTATTAGAAACTTGATCAAAGATCACTCATACAAGAGCCCCATATCCATATTCGTCCCTCCTGCTGAGTCTTTCATTACTCAATTTGAGTGATAAGTGATAACTATGAAAACGGGCCTTGATGGAAGCAGAACGATGCAATCCTCAAATGCAACAAAAGCAGGCAAAAATTAAATTATAAAGAAGCGGAAAAGATGCATGAGGATTGGGCAAAAAAAATTGTTCCTAAAAAAAAGGGGCAGACCTCAAAATGCCTCTTACGCAGAGTGCTTGCGGCTTGCTTATGAGAGTCTACTAATAACCATGTTCCACAGTACAGTGTATGTGAAGATTCAAGACGATCCGGAGGCTCGAAGGTGAGGAGAGGACTGAAATAATGAATAATTAATCGGTTAAGAGGGAACTTGAGTACAACAGAAGGATTCAGGGCATTTTTGTGCAAAAATTCATAGGACAACACGGCAATTGGCGTACTCTGCCACTCAGAAACAGGCAGTCCAAATGGCTGATGAGCAGGCGTGGACCCCAACTAAAAGTAAATCCCGTTGACCAAATCCAAGTTGAGAAAGGCTGTTACCTTGCTGCTCGAAACCGAAAAATTATTCGCTAAAAAATAATAACAAATAACCAAAAAGAGCAAGAAACAAGAAAATCGTAATACCCAGAACCGCGGTTTTTCAAACATAGCGCCACGTGGATTTTGCTTAATTGAACCGCAATTTTTGATCGCACATGAAACCATCCGCTAAATTGGACGTTCAATGAATGTTTTGAACAGTCACGATTTAAAAATTGTCAATAAATCGGGAATCAATAGTGCTATGTTCAAGTATGGTCTTCAAAGCCTTAGCTAGTCCTACCTTGCTGTCGACAATCAATCAGTCTCCTGAAATAAAAAGAAAACACAATTCTTATTATAGTATGCGGCATATTCGTGAAAGGAGAGGAGTCATCTCGCAAGTCCCCCAAATATTCCACCGTATACATGTAAGGCCGGCCTGCCTCAGGCTCTTTAAACAAACTCTTCTGCATGGGTAGGAATTGAAGGCTTATTTATATATTAAGGCTCCATTTGTGACAAGAGAGGTTCTGCTAGTGACAGGGGTGGTTAAAGTCCCCTATTTCATATAGGGGGGGGAGGGACTTAGCTGGCTTGGCTTGCTTGGCATCCCAGAATATTGGATCGTATTGATAACTCTCGAAAAAACTTGACTCTTTCTCATTATCACACATCTTGTCGGAGAGGAAAATACCATAAGACACACAATATTACAAAAGTTGTAATAACGAAGGTTCAGTTCTAATTTATAACTGACAACTACAAGGCACATCGTTGCCGAAGTGCCAAAAAAAGAATAGAAGAAATAATAGTAAAAATGAAAAACTGATGGTGGTGCGAAACGCGAATTTGGAGGGTCTTTTCTATTCACGGCCGCGAACCCTTTGAAGCGGGGAGAAATATCGCCTCAAAACGGGGGGCTCAGAGCGCGAACACCCGTGAAAGACCGCGAATAGCCTACACACTCACATTCGCGCTCTTCACGCTCGTTCACGGGGTGAGTGTGGAACCGGCTTTAAAAAAAAAAACAAAACAAATCCGCTAGTTTGGCACTTTCGAAGCCAAAATAGTTCACAGATTTGGCACTCACAGAGCCCAATTTCACGGGTTTGGCTAATTCCATAACTCAATTCCACCTCTGGAATCTTGTAAAAAGCAATTTACTCTTGGCTCCTTCTAAAAACAATTTTGCGGGGTTGACTCCCTAAAAACGCCAACTTCACGGCATTTTTTTTTTCCTCCAAAGTTTAAATTTCATTCATAAAATCATTTCAATTCATTTGAAAGAGCCATTTCGTTGGTCTGGTTCCCTTCAAAAACAAAATTTCGCGGGGCTGTTCCATTCAAAAAGCAATTTGGCAAAGCTCTCTTGTCCAAAAAAACAATTTCACGGGTTTCACTGCTTTAAAAAATAAATATCGCGCTGCTGACCTATTGAAAAACCCATTTCGTTGGAGTCAGCTCGTTCAAAACCAAAGTTGCAGGGCTGGCTCCGAGAAAAAACGAAATGTGATGAAGCTGGCTACCTGAAAAAACAGAAATTTAATGGAATGGGGTCAGTAAAAATTAGTTTCGCTGGACAGGTTCCCCAAAAAAGTAATTTCGTTGGTCTCGCTACCACATAACTATAATTTCGCGCCGTTGACAATTTCAAAATGTAATGTCGTGGCGTTGGCTCATTAATATGTGCCATTTCACGGGGCTGGCTCCCAGAAAATCCCAAATTTTGTGAGGTCGCCTTATTGAAAACCAAAAAAATCAAATTTCGTGGGGTTGCAGGCTCACCCAAAAAATGAAATTATGCAGGTTTCGCCTTAGCAAAATAATAATAATTGCGAGCTTTTGGTCTGTTTGAAAATCAATTTAGTGGGGCTATTCGAAAAAATTAATTTATTCCGGGACTGACAAACGAACGGAGCTTTAATTTTGTGAACTTTGTCACGTCATGTGCCGTGAAAAACTGAAGGGTCATTTTCTACAAATAATCTTCGCGGGGCTTTGTTGAAAAAATCCATGGTTCTAGCATTCAAATTTTCTTATTTAAGGGATAATTATTCGGTTTAGAGCAGCTCAGAAAGCCATTTGAAATATAGATGGTCTGAGCCAGTTTGTGGTCGATGCCAGGCCATTAAATATTTGGATTTCCCGTTTATGAATGGATGAGTGCGGCCATTATAGCTTTGTAAATTTTTTCTATGGGTTTTCACTCACAAAGTAGGTCTTAAACCGTATTGGCTTGTACAAGAGCTCCGTACACCTCGAGGAATCATGTGTGCAACACTTCCTTTTAACTCTGACGTGCGATATGTGGGTTACTGAATGTGATGGCTCGACATAACATTAAACTCTTGAACGTGATCGGCTTTGATTCTTTTCTATTGGTCCATTTTTGTTTGAATAATTCTGTCAGGTAAGGCCCAAAAACGCTCGTTTTTACGAGATAACGTTCGATTTTTTAGACACAATAGACGAAACGTCCGTCCGATTTTATTTTTTAATGTTATGCTCGAGATTGTTTTACTTTGTCTCTACCAAGTTGCCACCTTCCTGAGCTATACAGAACAATTCACTGTTTACAATTTTAGATCGTTGCCATTGCAGAAAGGTTTTTTTAGGGGCTGGCAAAAATCCATTTTTAATAACAATCCTCGCCGAATATATTACTCACCAAAAAAATGGGGTTTCAGGTTGTCGACTAATAAGTGACGTTTTCACCCTCGGCTGCCACGCTAATTATGGGGGGGGGGGCGCGACGGGGGTTCTTTCGGTTGATTTTTGAAGGGTAATAATGCAGGAAATAAAGCTAAAAAAAGGCAGAATAGCGGCAAAATTCGGCCCAACTTCAAACGTGGCTTTGAAAATTCCTTTTGATGCATACTTCCATGATTCGAAGAGTCCGCAACGATAAGGAGTGGCAAACATCCTTTTAAGGGAGGGTAGACGTTGGCCAACTCATCGCTGTAAGGAGTGAAGAAATTTGCCCGAACGAGGTGTCTACTAATCCTGTGTAGTTTTGCGTGTGGAGTCGATAAAAATCAACCACAAGTCCGTGCGACGATTAGTTTTCGAGTTACGACGTAAATTATTACCAAAAAAATCCTCACGTCTAACGCTTAGCAATGTAGTTGAAGTAGATGTGATTTCTGAAGTAGTTTTTGGTCCTGAATCGAATGCATGGTGACTCGTTTCCCTGCGATCAATATTCTTTGAGTTACTAACGAAAATACCTGAAAGAACTAATAATAACATTTTGTTAAATCCTGAAAAAAACTAGTTTTTTCTGATACTTTGATGTGCTATGAAAATGTTTATCAAGATTTTGGGCAGGACTAACCATGTTCCCTGATCTTACGTAGTTTTTTGTGCTGAATCGAATGAGCGTTTGCAGGAATCGCTGGGATCAATACTTTTTGAGATACGCCCACAAATATAAGAACAAATCGTGTTTTTTCGGGTATTTTCGTTCATAACTCAAATGATATTGATCTCTGAGAATCGAGCTACCATGCATTTGATTTACCAGTTACCACCAAAAACAGCTCCAGAAACTATATATGAAACGACTTCATCACTAAATGCAGGTCGTGAGGATTTTAATAAACTAATCAAACCCAAAACAACGTTTTTTCGTACAAATTATGCCGTAACTCGAGAAGTAATCAGCCCACGGACTTGGGGCTCATTTTTATCGACTCAGCACACTCAACTGCATAAGTCCAGTCCAACAGCGGTATTTTTCGATTTATCAGAGGCCTTCGATGCCGTCGATCATCAATTCTTGGTGAGGAAACTGAGGCTCTATGGAGTGGCCGGAACCGCATTAGTCCTGCTCCAATCGTTTCTTTCAGGAAGGTCGCAGGCAGTTTTCTTTCGGGAGCAGTTGTCAGGCCGGAGAGGAGTGACCCTTGGTGTACCCCAAGGATCGATCCTCGGGCCCCTGTTGTTTCTCATCTTCATTAACGACCTTCCAGGCGTCCTCAACGCCTCTCTTGGGTGTGTCTCTCTCTCTCAATGACAGCAAAACGCAGTCTGAAATTTCGCTCGGGCAACTGTGCCGCTGACGGTGGTGTGGCCCACGTTTCGGGATTCGTTCTAGACTCGTCTTTGAGCTGGAGGGACCACATCGAAACTTTATCGGGAAAATTAGCCAAGGGACTATTCATTTTGAAACGACTGAAACTCTCTGTGGACTCAGCAGCTCTTCGGACCGCATACTTCGCTTACTTTCATAGCCACCTATCGTATGGGACGCTGATCTGGGGCAGTTCCGTGTCGGTAAAAAGAAACGTGCACTTAGGCTGGTATGTTGCCTGAAGCCGAGGCAATATCGTGTAGATATGCCTTCATCGAACAGGATGTCTTGACGGTCCCGGGACTTCAAGTGTTTCAGTGCGTTCGATACGCCAGGGAGTCCTCGTTCTCTACACTGAGTCAGCAGCACTCCTACCACACGAGAGGTAAAAACAATTTGGTGCAGCAACGGTTTTGGCTGACCAAAACATGTAAAAGCTTCATGAGCGTTGCCAAAAAAGTTGTATAATCATATTCCCGAGAGAATTCGAAGCCTAGACGCGGGACCTTTTACTAAACGGCTCCGAGCAACTTCAACAGGGGCGGCCCTATACGAAGTGCAAGACTTTTATAAAATAAGTCGTATTTTAAAAATTCAATGTTGACGTTGTAATGCCATATTATTATAAGATTAGTCACCTCGTGTGGGCAATTTTTTTCATCCCTTGTAGGCAGTGGCGGATCTAGGTTTTTGTCTCGGGAGGGGTTACACACCATAAATCCACTCTTGCGGAAAATGCGAATTAACTCTATTTTTCTCTATTTTCCATCGGATAAGCTCGTAAGTCCGATTAACTCTCTCTTAATTCTGAGTTTTAGCCCGAAACTTGCCTGTATAGTAACCACGAATTGGTGTTTTCCCAATTTTTGCCGCACCTTTTCACAATTTTAGCCGTGAATTAACGGGTTTTCTCAAATTGATCCGCGATTTATTCGTTTTTCCCCGTTTCAGCAGCGAATGATCGCGTCTTGTCCACTTCAGCCACGTATATTCTCGAGTTGAGCAGCGAATGAGCTTTTTATCTACATTAAGAGATATATCTTTGAGCAGACGGCTGATCCAGGATTTTCTCAAGGGGGGGGGGGCTTGGGGGAAATTGTGTCCTTCGCTCTACTAAAAATGACTCAACAGCGATTTATTACTACCTGGAAATAGCTATTCCCACCATAAAAACGGCTAAACTGACTATAATCGCGCCCCGAAATAGCAAAACTGACGATTTATGCCTTTTGAAAACGGCTAAACTGCGACTAAGTATACCCTAAAAATTGGCAATTAGGTACCTCTCTAAAAATGGCCAAACTGACTCCAAGTGCAAAAAATTGGCTAAACTGACGGTTCACGCCCTGAATATGCCTAAACTGATGATTCCTGTCCTGAAGGCTGCAAAATTGAACATTGGCGCGCCAATAATGATCAAACTATAACCTTCATGAGACTAAGCACGCTAAAAACAGCCAAACTGGTGGATGCGCCGCTTTAAAGGTGGCTAAACTGACTTTACGAGCTCCAAAAATGTTTAACTGACGTCATTCTTGCCCTGAACGCGCTTAAATAAATTATTATCCCAGCCCTGAAAATGGTAAAATCGACCAGTATTTTGCCAAAAAATAGCCAAACTGACTATTCTCGCCTTGGTATGACATCGTATTCGCGGCTTTTAAATGAAAAAAAAAACTCATTGACTATGCGCCCTAAAATTGGCCAAACTGGCTATACAAGCAATACTATTGGCAAAACCTGCTCTACGCTTTCTAAAAGTAGCTCAACTGACGATTCGCGGCTTGAAAATATCACGCTGACTATTCATGCCCTAGAAATTGCCATATACTGGCAGCTTGACGTATTCACGCCCTAAAAATTGCTAAAAATAACTCTATGTGTTAAGGGTTAAACTGACGATTCGCGCTTTGAAAATCCCTAAACAGATTATTCATGTTTTGAAAATCGATCATTTGTGCGTCAAAAACGGCTAAACTGAGATATTTTCACATGTTTCACATATTTCACATATTTTCACATTTTCACACGTTTAAAATGTCTGAACTGACGATACGTGTCCTAAAAATAGCAAAAACCTGTCTATTAAGACTCAATAATGGTCAAACTGATCAAACGCGAAAACGCACCCCTTTCCATCACCACTGCCCCAAAGGAGGGGGCTCGAGTCCCCTGGTTGTGAGGAAACTTTTTTTCTTTCTTCAATTCTTGAATTTTTTTTTTTTTAGTTCTTATGTCATGACTTCATGTGGATTGGCGTTATCTTCATTTTAGCCGCGAGTTACCGCGTTTGCTAAATTATAGCCACGAAATAGCGTATTTTCTGCAATTGATCCGCCGAGCTAGCGGTTTTCAATTTAGCTGGGCATTACTTCTAAATTTTAGCCGTGAATTATTCCCGGCAAAAAAATCAATTTCACCCGCGAATCACCGCTCCTATTGAATTTCAGCCCCGAATTAGAAAATCCGTGAATTATCGTTTTTCTCCATTTTAGCTTCACAGTCAGCGCTTTTTCTCAATTTGTGCGGCCAATTTTATCGGCGCAGTCCTCAATCTTAGCTGTAAATTAGGGAATTTTCTTAAATTGATCCGTTTTCTCCTTTTTAGCACTGCCCTTCTTAGTCATGTGGATTAGCGATTTTATGGAGTTTCCTCAATTCTAGCGATTTTTATCTATTTTTTCCTCTTTTATATATTTTTTATACAGCGGAATTTTATGCAAATGGAAAACGCTATCAATTTTATGGCTGCCCACCTCTTCACCCCTTCATCGATGCACTACTGGCTGCATTGTAGATGAGGGACGAATACAGGGGAGGAGGGTCTATAGGAATCATCTGTGCCGCGACCCTTATTCAGCAGCCTTGGTAAAGATAAAAGAAATCTTTCCAATGACCATCAATAGCATACGCCATCTTCTTAGGGGGGGGGGGGTTTAAACCCCCAAAACCCACCCCGTAAATCCGCCACTGCTTGTAGGGGTGAGTTGGCCAACATCTACCCGCCCTTACAAATAGGTTCGCCACCCCGTACGGTTGCGGACTCTTCGAATCCTCAAAGTGTACATACAAAGGCATTTTTTAGGCCCCGTTCGAAATCGGGCCGAATTTTGCCGCTATTCTGGTTTTATTTCCTGAACTATAAGTGAAAAGAGTATTTGCTGTACTAGAGAAATGCTCGATTTTGGTACCGTCTTATTTCTTGTACTTCATTTGTGCTGACTTTCTGACTATGCTAATCCAACAAAACCACAAAACCAGCCACCTATGATTTTGGGGGAGTTGAGTGCAATCTCCATGTTAGCAGGAAAATTTAGTTTGGTATTAACATATAGTGCTGGTTTTGACCGCTCCCATTTGTAAATACTTTCCACCGCGAATTTTGTTCTTCCACCTTTCGAAAACATCGACAAATCTGGGTGTCTTGATGAAAACGGTGGGCTACGGTGCCCCGCCTCTTTCTGATGAAGCACTCTGATCACAGAGGCAGGTCCATTTTTTTATTCATCATCATCTCCTCCTCCTTCTTCTTATGTCATACATTTTTGTTGAGTCAGCGACAAATTCAACCCCCCCCCCCTCATCTTTATAACCGTGGCTTTAACCCTCACTCTGACACCCTATCTCTCTCTCTTCCACCAATGACGAGGGTTGTTATTTCTAAAGCCAAATGATTCCTCATAAATTTATGACCCTCTTCTTAATTTTCGTTACCTTACGAGGGTGTGTGTTTTCCCCTTTCATAACAGCCCCAAGAGCGACAGGTGTCTTCAATCAAGTGAGATTTTGAACACCGGCACAACTTTACACGATGAAAAACGAATGGTTGCCTCGATATAGTCTTTTTTTTCGGCCATTACTGGCCTCTGCAGGTTTCTTGGAAGCTTTGAAGGGTGGAAAAGACCGGAAAAAAAGAAACAAAGAATGCCAAGGAGCCACCCCCGCTGTTTTTTTTGGGGGTACCTGCAGCCTTCTTCGTACAAACGATCCACACCTGTGGAAGTTGTGATACCGAAACTCGCCTTTGCTTGATGACTAATCTCTGGATATTCCGAGGATGTATTTTTCGCCATAAGAAATTTAGATTCAGAGAGAACAATTCCAGAGAAGATAACTCGATAGTGCGGCTCATAATGAAAACCAGTGGTTTTACTCCTACTCATCCCTTCCTGGCCCCTCATGAAACCCATTTATAAAGTGTTCTGCGTCTCGGGTCGCGCAAGCCATAAGGGTTACAAATGAGGCTATTGTTGACTGGAGAAAGAAAAAAAAAACCAGGAAGAAGAAAGAGCATTTGGGCGTGACATTAAGATATGTAAACAGAGGAGCATCAGTCAATGGGGAAAATGTTTAAGGTGTAAGGATCAGATCGGTGTCGTTAGTCTTAATGATACGCTATTATCTTCGGTGTCACCCGCAGGTAAAGCTCCCGTTCCATCATCTTTTAACTAGGTAGACTGGTGGGGGGGGGGTGAGCTCAACTTACACCCCTCCTGATCCGACTACACGATAAAAAAATATCATACTCTTTTTTTTTCCTCGTCCTCTAACCACTATTAGTTACTTTTAATTCAAATAAAACTCGTTAATGAGCCTCAGTTTGATTTTCTATTCCTTCAAGAATCAAAACATGTTATAAAACGAGAACTCTACCTTCCCCCCAGGCTCTCACGCGTCACTCACTTATCGTGCCTCTTTCACAATACTGACGTGTTTGTTACAAAAGAAAAATAAAAATAAAAAAGAAAAGAAGTGGCAGTCCAAATCGGCTCAAAAGAAAGCCGCAGAATCGATTCCATATGCCGTCTTTCCTCGTCCCTTTTTTGGGGTCGTTTGGAACAACCAATGAGCTGTACAAAAAGGGGAACAAGGAAAAGCTTTGTGAAAACCCTCCATCCAGACTTCTCTTTTTGAAGGGGACATGAAGAAAAAAAGCAAATGAACACATTAACCAGAAACCTTTGCTTTTGTATTGCCTCCAGGTAACGTCGAAAGAACCTTTTTCCCCCTCTCCATAGGTAAAAATCCTATTGAAAGACCCCCAGTTTTATTACAAGACATTTTACGCCACCCCTACCCCCTCAACCTCATTGAAACCATCTAGTCCGCACACTAAATACCACACGGTTCTTTTATATGTGAATTCGTTGCGGAGTGCAAGGTGTGAAAGAACATGCTCATGTGGATTAGGATGTTTAAACACCTGCACGCAGTTAATTTTGTTGCCCCTTTTTTTGAGTTGTGGGACGGGTCTCGGCCAGTGAATTCAAGTCTTTCTTCCTCCTTAGTATTCGACTTCTTGTTCGATTAGTATCTCATAATCTACTAAAAGATATTTTTGGGCCACAGTGCCGGCGGCTCGGCGGTACGAATTTTGCACGTTTACTGTAATTATCCCAATCGAGCCGTCGAAATCTTATACAATCAGAAACTATTTCGGATTCTCGCGAGAATATGTATAGTCGTGGGGATTCCATCCAGGTAGCCCCCACATACTCGTGTGGGATGCCTCTGTTTCTCTCACTCCCTCTCTCTCTCTCTCTCCTGTTTCTCTTTTTTTCTCTTTATAAATAAATAAGGGTTGACTTATGTAACAAGGTGTCAGGAGGAATCGTCGCACAGCATGGTCTCTCTCTCACTCCGCCTGGTGTCTCCCCTTAGCAGTGCCTGTCACACATATACACGGACAAATCCTTTCTCAAGAAAGAGCTTTCCGATTCCAAGGAAAGGTTTCCTTCGGCTTCGTTAAAAATTCGAATATTTCTTATGCGGACGTCTCTCTTGATGATGAAGGAGGGAAGGGTTATGCACGAAGATTACAGGAGTTGTTAGTTCGTTTAGCTCAAGGTTTTTTACGCCCTTAGGAAGTGTCGGGAAGGAGGAATGCGGCGGGGAATTAAACTGAACTGTATGTGCTTGCTCACTGAAGGAAATCTGTTCGGGCGCAAACTGACTTCAAGTGCCTGGTGGTCCGAGAAAGTCACCAAACAAGCACCCGACAGCAAAAACGTAAGTGATGCAGATGCGTCACCAACGCGAGGTCAAGCGGTACTATTATTATTCAGAAACTCTGTTTCGCGGGCTGATTTTTGAATTGATTTTGTGGGGTTTGCTTTGGTTTTGCTATTAATAAAAAAAAAAAAAAAAAAAAAAAATATAGTAAATTGTGACCCTGTTTGCCACTAAGAAGACGAAACCAACGGTGCATTTTTCACATACCTACATGAAATACACTAATGGTGAAGAAACGACTTGATGTGTTCATTGTAACAGAGGGTTTTAAGTCCCACAAGTTTCCTCTCCTCGACCAAACAGGCCACTCGATGCTTTATTCATGAGTTTGACTCGATGAATAATTCGGCAGTTCCCTTTTTCCGTGTCCCTCGTCCAGGCCCTTTGACGATTTGCTCCCATCACCCTGGGACTTCTAATAGGAGAGAAAATCCGCGACGACCGGTTGTATGTACTTCTCATTTAACTTGTTGATTTTTCCTTCTTGTGTGAGTGCTCAATTTGAAAAGGGTATAAGGAGTATTGTGCTTTTGTTGAAACTACAA
Organism: Corythucha ciliata; assembly: GCA_038030265.1. NCBI lineage: Eukaryota > Metazoa > Arthropoda > Insecta > Hemiptera > Tingidae > Corythucha > Corythucha ciliata. The sequence goes on along the minus strand of CM075938.1, from coordinate 48,548,545 downwards.
TTTTTTTTTTTCATATCTGGCACCGTGTCAAGTTTGTTCAAGATTACTCTAAAACCAATATTGGGCGTCGTGTACAAGTAAAGAGACCCCCTCCTTTCCAGGGGGATTTATTTCTGTTTACAGTGTACACAATCATAGTTTAAAGAGCCTTAGGAAGCTCCTTATACTAAGGTTTACTCGTTATTAAGTAAGCTATTATGGAATTCTTGATATACTGCACCTCCTTATAATTGATGTCGCTCGCCGAGTCGCCGGTGAATGGTCACATCAATATGCATATCGGTAGCTTTCATTCTTATTTCAATCTCTATAATGGTTTAGGTATCTTTTTAGCCGGCAGTAACCCTTAAAGTGGCCAAAAATGACATTTCCGCGAGGTCGTTGGTTTCGGCAGATTTTCCTGACTTTATAGTGGCCAAGCCCACGCCTGTGAGCGTCGCGGCGGGGCAAATAAGACGACACCTTCAAGTTTGACTCACTTCCTATAAAATAACGTGTCACGACCCCTAAGAGTTCCCATGTTTTTTAATGCGCCTCTTCTCATTAAACAAGAGAAAATTAAATCATAAAAACTGGCGCCGGAGGGTCTTTATTTATTGGTGTAAAGGAGGCAATAGTTATGAGTTTTTGAGGTTATTAAAGCAAAACAAGCTCCTGAAATTATACGTCTTAAATCGACTCCTCCCTTTCCGCTTGTCAAGCCAGGAAGGGATAAAAAGGAATGAGCAAGAACCGCGAACGATTTATTTACAGATAAGGGGAGGGTAAATTGAACTTTTAAATTGCTAATTACTGCGTAATTAAGTTTTTCAACTTTGGGTTTCTTGAATTTCTCAATACACGCTGTTTCTTTTTATTTATCTTTTGTTTCTTTTTTCTCTTTATCCATCTTTCGTTGAAACCGAACAAAGAACAAACCCATCCGAAATTTAAAAGTATAATACGAAGGGATCGTTACCTATTGGATGGGTTTTTTGTTTTTTCAAAAAAAGCCTTTAGGTGAAAGCTGTGCTTTTTACAACGGGAAAGTTGCCTAATTCAGGTTGAAGAGAGTCCAAAAAAAAGGAGTGCCGCACACTTTTATTATTATTTTATATTTCTTCTCGTTACAATTATGTATTTACAATTCATATTAGAACCATCAGGGTCGAATCACTTTCCTATTTTTTGAAATGTGTGCTTATTATAAAACTAAATCTCCTCATGCCTGACAAAAGGTTCAAAGAGAATGAGGAACCTTCACTATATACTTGCTTGTTTTTTCATTGTTTTATACGCTCTGGAGTTTAAACAAAAGGGCTCCGAATGGGGCTATTTTTGAACTTTTTTCCCAGCTACACGTATGTAATATGGAAAGTTTAAAGCTTCTCCATTCGCCGTGCGTTGCTCAAAACATTGTTTTCAGTGAGTTTAACTTCCTCAGTACGCGTATACAAAGTTTTGGGTGACTGCCAAGAAAGCCCCTCGCTATTTCATTCAAGTGTAAGTTTTAAGAAGGGAAAATAACGCTTTAAATGGGATCATAGTCTGTAAAATAGTTATGAATGGACACTGCAAGTCGCAGCCTTTGAGAAATCATTCCGAGGCGATGTTAAAACGTAACAGGCGTGAGAGGGGGACCCGTGGTAAACCACTCCAAGATTTTGACCTCGACCAGTGGCGTAGGTAGGAATTTGTCCTGGGGGGGGGGGGTCAGATTGAAATCTCGTAAGGGTGAGGGGAGGGGGGTAATTTCACATTTTAGTCATCATTCCACCCAACCAGCACACTCTTCAATCTGGACATCTTGCTTGCCTCATCATTGCCTCAATCTCTCTGTTAAGGGCGAGTTTTGGACTCTACTCGCAAATTAGCGCTTTTCTCAATTTTGGCCGAGTTCTTCTCAATATCAGCCGCAGATTAGTGGTTTTGACCCACTCCCTCCCATAGCCATGAATTTGCGCATTTCCTCAAATTTAGCAGCAAATTATCGTTTTTATCCCGTGAGCGATTTTTCTTAATTATCCACGAGTTTTGGCGTTTTCCTCAATTTTAGCAGCATATTACCAATTTTTAAATTTTTTTTACCAGGGGATTACCACTTTTCTGTTTTAGCTGGAAATTAGCGTTTTTCTTAAATGTTTTCCTCAATATTAACGGCAAAATAGGGGGACTTTTCACGAATTAGGATTTTTTTGGTTCACCATACGCAATGCACGAGCGATTTTTCTCAGTTTACTCGCGAATTAGCGGTTTCTTCACCTATTGCCATAAATTGGCGCTTTTTTCAATTTTAGCCTGAAAAGCAAATTGGCGTATATTCAGTTTTTGGCGTAAATTAGAATTTTTCTCAATTTCAACCGCGAATTAGCGCTTTTTTTTAAATTGTAGCAGCGACGCGTCGTAGCGTTTCAAGCCTGTGAATTAGCGAATTTTCTCAATTTCAGTCACAAATTGGCGTTTGGCGCAATTTTAGCTGTAAATCGGCGAGTTTTTCCATTTTTAGCCGCGAATTATCAATTTTCTGAATTTTTAGGGCTTAAAATTAACCTTTCTCTTAATTTTGACCAGGCTGATTACTTTATTTTCTAAATTAATAAATTAATTAGACTAATATTATCCGGACGATGATGGAAGGGCATAGCCCAACACGATTCGAGTTTCGAGAAAAAATGGCTCCCCGGCGGGATTTGAACCCGCAACCTCTGGATTACCAGTCCAGCACGCTGCCATTTGCGCCACGGAGACGCCTATGGGAGTCGTACTCCGAGGGATAAGCTAAGCCGAACCCCACCCAGGTCCATTGTTTCTCGAAACTCTAGGCGCTTCTCCTGATCGGTAATTCTCCTAATCGGCTGGTGCGCCTATGGCGACCACGATGGGTCGAAGGGGGTGTCGGGTTTGTGCACCTTGGGTACTCCATATATTTTCGGAGGCACTGCTGCGCTAGTCTTGAGCCGTACAGCCTGTCCTGCAGTTAATACTTCAAGACCGACGAGTTCGTTGACAAGTTCATTGCTTGTTCGCTGTAATTTAGCCGTGGGGTCGTACCGGCTGGGCTCGTATACACTTCTGTCGTTAATAAGAGCACTCATCTTTTCGTCGTATTCTGATCGTTTCATAATGACATTGATGTTTCCCTTATCCGCTCGGGTCAACAAGATGTCGGGGTGTGCTTTTAGGAACCCTGAGGCAGCTCTTCTGCTCTTCTCTAGTGCGTTACATGTGCTGGGCGTACGTTTGACGTTGTTTCGGAGAGTCACGGTGCATTCAAATCGGATTGCTGCCTGGAGATGCCGCTCTTGCGTGGATTTTGCTATAGCGTCGATGTCGGTCAACAGTTCTGCAACCGGAATGTTTTCTTTGTCGTATACGGCAGATTCACAGAGGGGGAAACCCCGAGGAATGGCAAGGCCTCCAACGGGGGGTTGTGGTCGGTAAGATTTACAAGGTGGGACGCAGGATCAGAGGATTGCGAAACTAACGGCGATTGCGAGCTCATTCGATCGAATTTTGAATTTAATTTTCGGTATGATTTTTTGAAGAATTCTTCTTGCTTTTTTAGAAAACGAGTTAATAAGGGGCCAGGGAGTCTCTCTTGACAACTTCTTAGGAGCCGGTCTTTTTCTTCTTTGAGTTTCGTTTATTTCCATATAGTTATTTTAATTTCAATACTTAAGACTCGCGCTTTAAAATCTTTGATAGCATTAATAATAAGGTGATTGTACGGGGATTTGAATTCTACTAAATTTAAGACTGATTTTAGGCTATTATTAATATGATTCGGCGTGATTTTACGCTTGCGGCACTTCAGCAAGAACCATCTCCTATCTTGATACGAGTCAGCTTGGCAGCGTAGCATACTGTTTCAACGTTGTTGTTGCTTCCACCCAGTAGGCAACGGAGATTTCCTCGTAGAATCCCATGCTTCTAAGGTGTTTTTTGTTTATCCCAACGGTGGTTGTTAATGAGGCGGGTATGCTTTTTCTAAATTTTAGCAGCATGGTAGCGTTTCCAACCCGTGCATTACCTACCGAGTTTTGCCAATTTTTGCCAAGAATTGGTGTTTGACTCAATTTAAGCTGAAAATTAGAGTTTTTTTCCATTTTTAAACTGAGAATTAGCACTTTTCCCCAATTTGAACTGAAAATCAACGTTTTTCTTAATTTTGGCTGTGCTAATTGGTGATTTTTTCAATTTTTGCCACGAATTAGTGATTTTATTCATTTTGTATTCGCGAATTAACGTTTTTCCACAACTTTATATCTGCAAATTGCAAATTAGCGATTTTCCCAATTTCAGCTGTGAAATAGCGTTATGTGCTAATTTTGCGGCCATTCAGCATCCTATTCCTTTCTTCATACGCGAATAGGCGATTTTACGCCATTTCAGTGTGAATTTGCCATTTTTGTCCAATTTAACCTGAAAGCATCTTTTATTTGTCAATATAATAGCGTGTTTTCACAACTTTAACCGCGTGGTTTGCCAAAATACAACACTTTCGCGTTGATTTCCACAATTTATTCGAATCAGCGATTTTTTTCTTAATTTTAGTGTAGAAGTTGCATCGCGAGACCACGAATCATCGCTTTTTAGCAGTTATAGCCACGAATATTACCTATTTTTAATTGCAAATTAGACGACCCTTGTCTTAGGACTTTTCAAGGGATTACTCCCCCCTCACCGCACCACCATAGTCACCCTGCAGTGAATTTGAGGGAGTCGGGAAACTAGGAGGTCGTGGGTTCGAATCCCACCCTGAGAGCAATTTTTTCTCGGAACTCAAAACAAGTAAAAAATGGTAAGTATTTAGCTTCAATAAAGTTTAATTCTTTATTTTCAGCCTCCCCACTCCCTCGAATTCACTGCAGGGTGACTATGGTGGTGCGGTGAGGGGGGAGTAATCCCTTGAAAAGTCCTAAGACAAGGGTCGTCTAATTTGCAATTAATTAATTGCTGGGACACATAAAGAAAAAAGAACAATTACCGATTTTTGTCTGATAGAGGGAAAGGGGTGAACCTTTTCGGGCTGCTTTAAGTTCAGAAAATCTGCTAAACCTAACTTCAACGTGAAACGCTCATTTTTGGAGATTTGTTATGGTACTAGTGATCCTTCGTTCGTATACTAGTAGCTCTGGGGGGGGGGGGGTATCTAACCCCCATATCCCCCCCGTACCTACGCCCCTGACCTCGACGTTTTGTAGAAAAGACATGACCATCGAAATGAAAAAAGCAAACGGTTCAGTAAACAAAAATCGTGTACAAGGAAGTTCCGTAAGATTCCAATGTAAAGTTCACTGAAAACGAGAAATTTAGCATTGTAGCAACTGTTGTTGCTTTTCAGTCTTCTAAAGGATATGATTTTCCTATCCGGCCATCGTGTGGAAAGATCAATGCAGGTTAGGGCATAAGTCCTGTGAAGGCGTAAGAGTTTCAACAAGATCAAAATAAACGTAGAGAAAGTGATTTTAGCGAAGAAAAAAATTCACCAATTGGCGATTACGATCACGTCTGTCGTTGAAATTTCCATTGTTGGCAATCAATGCACGTTTCAACCCATAATGCACATAGTCATTCACCACAGACGACCAAACCTCCCTGGGATTGATGGTACCTTATCCCATAAATTGAGAGCGCTGAAAAAAAAAGTGTTGGAGGTTAGCCAAACGTTATTTCTCTGACTAACTCGCGACAAGGTAGTCAATCGACCAAGATGTGTCGTGGCCTCGTTGACGATCCATCGACACATCTCAGCCGCATTGCACGCAGCCTGAAGTGAACACGCTAAGCGAAAACTCGATTAAAATGATGATGACAGTTTTGAGGAAATCCTCGCAGGTGCTGTCCGTCACAGCACCGATCATGACATTGATCGCGTTCTCACTCGTAAGCACACTTAACTGTTGAAAAGTGTTCCTACTCTTCATCATATCGAGCCTTGGTTTTATTGCGCACCACGCCTCATCGTCTGGCACCAGACATCGACCTGTCAAAAAAACTCTTCTAATTCTAACAACCCTTCCTGCTGATGAATGCTAGGTCATTATTCTGATTCCTTGGCTTGCTGAGCGCGACCCTCTTTATCCAAAGAATGTAACAAACTCGAAGTCTTCCACCTCAGAAAAATTAGTTTTCTGAATTTATCACCTTTGCCTTGAGGAATTCTTCACGGCGCCACTGGCGGTGAAAGCGATAGGGCTCAAAGGGCTATTAAGGTGGTCGGTAAAAGGTGCGAAATTGGAAAACGGGTATACGCATAATGGAAAGACATTTCTTGGGCTCTAAAGGAATAGCCCTATTTTTCCGTATTTACATATATCCTTGTCCCTTTTATTGCTTTTCAGGAAAAGAGTTAAGCTCTTTTATTTGATTTGTGTTGTTTCGGACCCTCCCTTCCCCCATCTCTTTCGCACGGCTCCACAAAATAGTTGTCAACAAACCTCACGAACCGCAATTACACTCTCCCTGTGACCATTCGAACCATGAAAACAGAAAGGAAAGAGGGAACATTGCTGAACAGCTGTCGTCCACTTCACGATTTCCCTTCTACGGGAAAATTTACGCACTGTGGGTCAGGCCGAGCAGAATAAATGTTATGGGGTTGTCGAAGCGTGAGTTATGGCTGATGCGGTTTTTCCCCTACGTGAGGTTTACCCACCACTCCTTCAATAATTGTGGACAACCTATTCACCTATTTATTCCAGTATTTATAAGGCAGCCTTCAAGGAATTTTTAAATTGTGTAAGGAACACAGTTGAGGTTGAAACAGGAGAGGGGGAAGCTTCACACTTCCCGAAGTCTTAGCGGTGATTAATTTAACTTAATACGTCGGGGAAGTTTCGACTCATAATAAACCTTATCACCTTATCATCAACCCCTAGGACAGTTTGACATTATTGATACAAATCCCACGTTTTAAGGCAGTTCAGTGTTTTTCATATATTTTTTTAGTTTCTCTACGTAATAATTAGTGTCGGGAAGACCTGATTCGCAATCGACAGGGGCTACTTGATTTTTTGAATCCGTCCGGCTTCAGATGAACATTATTTTCCTCACCTCTCTCTAGAATTCTAGATAACCAAAATGTCTTTTCACTCCGGCGCAGCTCACGGTAAAAACACTTCGTGTAGTCAAATTGAATCGTTTATTTATGAATTGATTATAATAAATTATGCTTTTGAAGTCATAAAAGACGTGTTCGACACATTTACACCCTCCAGAGACCACCGTCAAAAGCACACGAATGTCGGGTTTGGTGTCTTCCGGGATTAGTCGAAATTGATGACTTTCGGGTGACAAGCAAACTCGAGACACAGGGTACGGTGTACAGGACTTGTGAAACTGTGAGTATCACCATCACCCATGAAAACTTATTTTCTGGCCGTTGAGCTCACTACACTGTGTGTTTTTTTAAAGTTTTTGGTGGGATTCAGTGTTCGGTGTACCAGAAACGACTGCCCTTTCTTCTTTGACATATTCGTATTAAATTCAGCCGCTACAGTTTTTCTGCGATGACTGCAATCTACAACGATCACCGTAGAACAATATCAACATGGTTTTTTTTAAAGCTGGCTTCTCCTTCTTTGTGAGCCTTTACTTCGCCGGGCACCAAGTTCACGAACCATTTTTCTAATCTCCGAAAAAATAAATAAATAAAAAGGCGAGGGACTATTCACTTTAACCAACACAAAAAATATGTAAACGAAACGGTAGAAGTTGGAGACTAGACTCCTCCTTACTTCTTCTAAACATTGAAAGGGGGTGAGGTGGGTTCTAACCTTCTTATTTGTTATGAGTCGAATTACCTTTGAAAAATCGAACCTCGCTTCCCCATCGTATTGTTATGTCTGTTGACAAAAAATCCAATTTCATTTAAAAAAAGAAACACAGCCACAATCCCCTGCCAAAAGTCTCCTTTTAAAATAATGCATCTCCATTAAAGCGCCCACTCGCTCATTAAAAGGAATCCTTCCTTTAACTCTCCCCCGCACCCGTGTCTTCATCAGCTCTATTTTAAAATGTCTAATGAACAAGCCTGTAATATGCAAATGGACGCTTCGACAGGACCGTCTGCTTTCGGCTTCGAGAGACATTTCATACCCCCTCCCTTATGTTAAGCTTTTCAGGTTCACACTCTTCTAAAAAGAAAAAAAAGAAGACTTTTCGCATTTGCATTTATTTACGACCTGCCCTTTTTTTGACGGATGGTTGTTGAGGGATCGGATAGGGGGGGGGGGAGGTAGATATTTTCAAGAAGACGTATAGTGCGTTACCGAGCTCTCTGTCAGCGAGAAAACCGACGGAACTCGCAAATCGGCTCGAGCAATGTGTTCGTTGAATCCGAACATGGGTTGAACGGCGATGATGAAAGGATGCAGGGCGGGGTTGTCGAAAATTGACCGAATCAGACTGGCCAATTGAGTGAAGAACATGTCGTCGGCGTCGTCAACGTCAACGCTCTCTGAAAATCTGGAACAGGCGTCCAAAACTCTTTTGAGCGAAGCGTACACCGGTGGTGGATTAATCATACAACCGACGAGACAGCCGTGTTGAAATGAATCGTGAGCGTCGCGGAGTTCGTCAATTGACTCGATTTGGTCGACCGTGGCGGTAAAATGAATCCAATTATTTCGAATGACGCTATCGACGGTGTGAAATGACAATGATGAGACAAATGAAAGCATGCAGTGCTTTAGCTGGCACTGAGCGTTCGTCAGTTGTTTGAAGAGAGAGTGGACTTTACTGAGTTTATAGTTGATTAAACGGATTTGTAACACGTGCCTAAAAAGTATTTGGTATCTTTCAATCGCCAAATCATCCAAAATTATACAGATTGGCCAGGAGGCTTCTACTATGAAAGCCAAAGCGTCCAGTACTGATATTTCAGTTTCAATATCACGCCTATAATCCTCAGTACCATTTAAAATATTATCTTCCACAGATCGCCTTTTAAAATGTATTTTAATTAAATTGTGATGCGACATTTTTGACATTGTTGATAACGTCAAAAATTTCTTGATGTCTGAAGCCATTTTAGAAGCATTTGAATTGACTGGTTTGAACAAAATATGAGGAGATATGTTTTCTACGAGACGGATAAAAAAATCACTAAGGTTTTCCCCACAGAATGCCACGATCGTCTTTAAAATTTCAAGAAGTTGGAGGTCAATTAAAATGATTTTGCGCAGACAACCGTCAGCCCACGCGTACGCGTTTTTAATGACGATCTCGTATGGAGAGTTGTACGTCATCCAAACTACTTTTTTTTCCGGTAACACGCCTTTCTTGTCGTAACTTTTATTGTTGGCGTACATGTACTTACCAGTTTTGAGTATTAACTGAGCGTGAGGCTCCATGAATGAAGGCACGTGACGATGATCGATTGTGAAAATCTTATCCCAAGAGGCGTTCGACTTAATGGAAATCATGAAATCTTGGAAAACGTCATCTACTTCGCCCCAGTACAGGAAAGTACAGAGAGAGTCGAAAAATGGTTTACTGGCGGCTCGAATCGCTTTGCCGTACAGAGGGCTCGTTTCTCTGCTAGCGAGTTCGTGAAGGACGCTCAGAGTTTCTCCGCCGTTTTTTCCTTGAACTCTTCGTATAATTCTTAGCATTGCTTCAAATTCCTGGGAACTCTCCCTGAACTCAAGAAGAATGTCCCGCAAGCTAAGCTCTCGACTGTTATTCCAACAAGATTCTATCGTTTCAACTGACGCGTAGAAATGTTTTAAAACGTCCTCCTGAATTAATGTCGCCAGCGCGTGGTTCACTCTACCGTGTCTTAGATCACTGCAACTAGCGACAAATTCCGCCAGCACTTCATGACTGTCGATGAACGTAAGAAAATTAACTGCCAAGGGTTTCAAGTCATCGCTGATGCTCTCCGTGAGGCAGGCTCTGTTATTGGTGTCGCGCTTAATCGTACCCCCGTAGACTCCCAATAAACCGTTGAAAAAATCCGAGAGAAAAATTGTCTCCTCGTGCTGTCTTTTCGAATTTAGACTCGTCTCGGAGCCATAGTCCAACTGGCGACGGGTTTCACATTTAACCTCTTTGTGGTACCAGGCTCGCATCCAGCTCGACGTGTGAACCGAACATACGGACGCTGACAATTCGTCTTTAAAAACTGATCTTTCGTCGAGGGATGTTCTCAAAAGGTAGAGAAGTTTTAAAAACGGATTCAGAACGCTCACCTTTTTCGTTTTAAGACGAGTCAGCGATCGATTGAAACCGCCAGAGTCGCTACTTTTGAGCGTCAGTTCCCTTTCGATAGTCTCAATTGACACGGTCATACGAAGTCGTTTTCGCTTGACCATTTCCATGAGAGCCATCGCTTGGTTGTCGGTTATATTTGAGCCGAGCGCGTGTGCCAGATGGCGGAACATGACCACCGTTTGCATGGTGTGGCTGGTGGACATGGTTGTCCTGCTTCTAAACCGACGGATCTCCAGTTTTATCTGGAAAACAGAAAGATTCCTGAATCTACTGATGCAAAAAAGCGGTTACTAATTTTTCATTGTTAAAAAACTGAGAGAAAAACGTTACGAGAAAAAAATCACGCCTGGAGAGTTGTCCCTTTGCCAGTTGCCTTCCCTGCCGTGTTTTTGTCAACCTCCACTCGACCCGAATTATTTTCCACTCGCCAACCTTATTTGCACTCATTCCAATTAAAAGCTTTGTTCGCTTTATTATTATTCACTGCACGTCGATCCACTTCTGTTTGTTTTTCTCTCTCTCTCGCTTCGTTCATACTCAAACACTTATCCCCCCCTTTGAGAAAACATAATTGATGCCACGCTGAGGACTCAGAAGAAAAATAAAATGAAAAGGACCCCGTTGAACACCCTGACCATGTCCATCCCAGTTGGCCACAATAAAGACTCTCTCCTTACCCCCTTCCGATTATGTTGCGCACACACAAAAAAAAATCTTTTCATTATGTGGTGCGTGAATTGAGGTTGTTTTTGCCGTGAAGGAGAGGAAAAGGTTCTGTCCCCCACTTCCACACTTCGATCAATTGAGTGCCCACAGCACGCGCACTTTCAAGTTCTCTTCCGCTAAATGAATACCCCCCCCCCACCACCCCCCTCTTGTCATCACCAACATGAATCCTACTAATCAATTTTTTTTTTTTTTTTAGCGTGTATGTGTACAAACAACCCAATCATTTGTGAGTCAATCGTCGCAAAGCGGGACGTGACAGGACTGCTTGAAAACACCAGATCTCTATTTAAGGCCCTCTCGCTGAGGTTATTTTTCGAGTTGATTGTTTGAACGTTTCAAGAAGTATAAAGAGCTAAATATTCTTTTTTTGGAGGGTGGGGTTTTTGGATGGATGATCACGAAGGGGGTGGGGTGTTAAGGACTTTCAATTGATTTCACAGTCGGATGGACCCTGCATTTTTAATTTTTTTTTTTTTTCAATAGTTTGTTTTGTTTTTATTCGAGCGTGAGAGAAAAATGTAAAGAGTAGTCGTACAAAATAAAATAAAGAACACTAACAAAAGGCTCCCAATTTTGTGGTACAGAGGGGGTAATTTCTATATGACGTTTCGTACGGGAATTCCGAATTTATTTATTTTTTTTAAATAAAAAAAACTAGAGCTCACCTCGATCTTCCAATCCAATAAAAAATTCTAAAATTTTAACACGGACCTCTTTGAAATTTTGTACACTTCGACACCATTTTAGTTTTTGTTGAACACTTCGAAAAATAGTCACTCCAGAGAACATAAATTGAAGTGTGACTGTGAGGTGTGAATCTGTCCCTTCGTTAGTCTTCTTTTTGTCGATCGCCTAATATCAGATAACCAACACGGCAAAATCGGGATTTTTAATGACTAAAAACCTCGCGAAATGGGTTTTTGGGAAAGTTAAAAACCTGAAATTGGTTTTCTAGAGGACGGTGCGGCGCCCAGACAATTGACAGTCTTGAAGTCCAAGGAGGAACTTCGACAGTATAGCCTGTAGTCCAGTCTGGGTGTCGAATAAATCAGTCAAAACCGAAGACATCGACAAACCCTCATTTTTTCCCAATTCAAATGGACATGCTGCCCCATTAGAAGCGTTTTGACATGGACCGGCTGCATTCGGCTACTGGCCGTAGCCTCCCTGGGGACTCATAAACCGCGTCCGGCACAATTTGGAACATTTTAAAAAGATTACCCAAAATCGTAGGCAACTCGCGTGACACCCCCCCCCCCGTAACACTCACGCGCAAACACGAGAAATATTTTTAAAACAACGACCAAGAATTCAAACTAGGCACTTTCAGGACCTAGGTACTCAGAGGTCGAAGGGTTCGCTCTCTGTTAACGCTGATTATTCCTATGGCCGGGAGAACAGAGAGAATCTTATTCTGATCGAACGACAACATCCTCCGAAAGGATAACGAACCAACTTATTGCTCCATCAGTAATTCAGAGGAACAATAAAACTACAATCTGCGGTTTAAAAGTGCTTATTATCACGACGAGTATCAAGCCACTCGGTTTTATTGACTGTTGACAGTTTCTAGGGTCGGAGCGTTTTTTGCGATTTTTAGACCGTTCAGGGAGAGGATAGCACTTCTTGAGATTGTTCTCGATCCATTCTTGAAAGTAAATCACGCGAGTCCAAACTATTGGGCGTCTCGGATGACATTCTCCCACGTCAGAGAGCATCATCATGACTTTGTTTTTTGGGTTGAACTGGTTCGAACGAAGGGAGTCGAGCAAGGCCTGGAGCTCCCTCGCTACCGAGTGTTCTCCGCTGATATTTCGAGCATCTGAGCAGTAGAGCGCTTTCCAAAACGACGGGTGTTCCGTATTTCGTGCATTCCAGCATTCTTGATTAGTGTAGAAAATAGAATTACGCGTATTGTGATCATGCAGAGGGAAAAGTATCACCTACTGCAGGCAATCCTCATTCGGTGATGGAGCGAAATTATAATTGTAGTGTAATGTTGTAAAGTAGCGGGCTGCGAATAAGAAGGTTATAAAGGGGCAGGTGGTTGCGTGGTGGGTGAGAGTGTGGAGAGAGCTGGAGGGGTTGAGAATTAATAAAGAAAGTGGTCCCCAGTTCAAGTTCTTGAAATTCCCTTGTACCGATTCCTGTGAAGGACACAACATATTTGGCGACGAGGATCGGCATTTTTACAACATGGGAAGAAAGAAACAATCTACCCGCCATGCATGGACCGAAGACGAAGAAGAAGACGAGCAGTCCGGGAAGTCATCGGGCACGGGCGCGAGAGAAGCCAATACCGTAAGACAAGCAGGTAATAAGGAACCAGTGGCTCGTCATAATGTGATTGGTTCGATGGAACTGTACGCAGAGGCGGTTGAACCTTTCGAAAATTATTTGGAAAGGCTGTACGCGTTTTTTGAGATCAACCGGTTATCGGACTCGGAAAAAGTGTCGACATTTATTGTACTAATTGGCCCGACTATGTATCAGAAGTTAAAAAGTTTAGTCGCTCCCTCTCAGCCTGGGCAGATGTCATTCGAGGAGAATATCGCGGCCCTGAAACGTCATTACTCACCCGTCAAATGTGAGATAGCAGAGCGGTTTAAGTTCAATCGCCGAGTACAAAAACCCGGAGAGTCAATCCAAGATTTCATCGTTGCCATTAAAGAACTCGCCACGACGTGTAATTTTGGTGATTTTCTTGACCAAGCCCTCCGAGACAGACTGACCGTCGGCTTGTCAGAGGAGAAAATGATTCATCGCCTAATAGGGGAATCAAAACTCAGTTTTGAGGAGGCCTGTAAAATCGTTTCCGACATGGCGGCCATTCAAGAGGAGGTCAAAATTCTACGAGAGGTTCACCCTGGAACTTCGGCGTGTTTCGCGATTGGTTCGTCGAGTTCGAATGCACAACATCAGAGAAAATGGCAGCAGAGGACAAACCGGAACCAGAACCGGGTGCGTTCGTCGAACGTCATGAGTCCACGCAACGAAGAGACTGACGGCACAAAATCGTCGGCTTGCCAGAGGTGTGGGCGCCAGTGGCACCATAGTGCCGCCTGCCCTGCCCTTGAGTGGGTTTGCTTCACGTGCGGAAAGAAAGGACACGCGGCAAAAATGTGCCGTAGCTCTTCAGCATCAGCGGTCTACGTTTTCAGCAGTGACGACGACGTTAAAGGTAAGAGTACGGCTTTGGTCACAACTGTTAATATCCTGTACTGTAATGCAGAAATTGACTTTGAGGTTGACACAGGGGCAGCACTGACCCTCATTCCTCACAATGTTTTCCGTCAGAAGTGTCTGAAAATAAGAATTGTCCCTTATCCTTGTGTGATTTCTGCGGCGAATGGTGAACAGATATCAGTGGCTGGTAAAGCGACTTTTAAGGTCTTAAAGGTCTATGACCAATCGTTTCAAAATTTAACGGCGGTTGTTACGGACTCAAAACTGGTACGACCTCTACTTGGCCGGGACTGGTTGGACGTTTTTTCGCCGAAGTGGAGACAAATGCTTTCTATTTTCAAAAATCCTGAACCCTAAGTGCCTGGTTGGTCCAAAGAAATTTCGATCTTGCTCAACTTCGGGCGCGGTTTCCCAATATCTTCCCTGGGAGCAATGATGGTCCAATTAAAGGTTACGAAGTGAATATTGAGTTGAAAGAGGGGGCTACCCCAGTGTTCCATAAAGAGTATAACGTGCCTTATGCACTGAGGGATGCCGTCAAGCAGGAGTTGGAGCAATTGGAAAAGACCAAGGTAATCGAACGGGTAAATCAAAGTGAGTGGGCCTCGCCTATTGTGTGCGTTCAGAAGAAATCAGGTGACATTCGTATCTGTGTTAATTTGAAAAACACAATTAACAAGTGCTTAAAATTAGACTCTTACCCCCTTCCTCTGGCCGAAGACATTTTCCAAAAGTTACACGGGTGTAAATACTTTTGTAAAATAGATTTAAAGAATGCATATTTGCAATTGCAGGTCGCTGAAAATAGTAGAAAGTTTTTGACTATCAATACGCATGAAGGTTTATTTCGATACTTCAGACTTGTTTTCGGGATGTCTTCGGCCCCTTTCCATTTTCAATCAATAATTGACAAAGTCATTCGAGGAATCCCACGATCGTGTGCATATCTGGATGATATTATTTGTGGTGGCTAAACCCCTGAGGAGTGCCAGCAAAACCTTCTTGCCATTTTAAGTAGATTGAATGACGCCAACATTAAGATTAATATGGAGAAGTGTGAATGGTTTAAACAGTCATTGTCATTTTTAGGTCTTGTTATTGATGGAGATGGCCTACGTCCGTGCCCCGAGAAGGTTAAAGCTATACGAGAAGCCCGAAGTCCCCAAAACGTTTCCGAGCTGAAGTCATTTCTGGGTCTTTTGAATTTCTTTCACCGTTTCATCAATTGCCCTGCTGACATTTCAGAGCCACTTCACAACTTACTTAGAAAAAACGTCCCCTGGAATTGGACTGCTCAATGTGAGTCTGCTTTTCAAAAATCGAAAGTTATGGTATCAGAAAAATCACTTTTAGTCTTGTTCAATCCCCAATTACCAGTCGTGGTTACGGCGGATAGTAGCTCGTATGGAGTAGGAGCGGTACTAAGCCATGTAATTAATGGAGAAGAAGTCCCTGTGGCGTTTGCTTCGGCTTCACTTTCCCCCACACAGAAAAACTATAGCCAGATTGATAGAGAAGCTCTGGCGTTGGTGTTTGCGGTGACTAAATTTCAGAAATTTCTGCTGGGTAGACCGTTCGTCTTAGTGACTGACCACGAACCTCTCAGGTATTTATTTAATCCGGACAAAAGTTTACCGCAGACCGCTTCTTCAAGGTTGCTGAGATGGGCCCTAATCTTATCTGCTTATAATTACTCCATTAAGTACGAAAAGGGACAAACTATATCCCACGCTGATGCTCTGTCCCGCTTACCTCTCCCAGAGACAGATGAAACGGTTTCGTGTCTTGTTGTCGATGTAGGATTTGAAAAAAAAATTGTTTCGTATAAAGAGGTCGCGGACGCTACTATGGCGGACCTAGATTTGAGCCGAGTTTTAAAATATGCCAGAGACGGCTGGCCTGCATCGATTGACAAGTCTGCGGAAAACGCAGGTGTGCGTTCATTTTTTTTGAAACGTCCGGCCATCAGCATAAATAATGGTTGCCTCCTGTATGGTAACCGCGTCATTGTGCCCCCCAGTTTAAGAAATAAAGTTCTGCGATTATTACACGAAGAACACCCGGGTATAGTACGGTCAAAACTTCTAGCTCGATCATTTGTTTGGTGGCCCAGAATCGAAGAAGATATTATCCGTCAAGTTCAGTGCTGTGTAGAATGCCAATTAGCTCAGAACAATGACGAACACAAAGTTTTTATTCCTATGTCAAAACCCCTGAAGAGTTGGGAACGGCTCCATCTGGACTTCCTGCAGATTCGGCAAAACTATGTTATATTACTGGTGGACGAATATAGTAAATGGGTAGAATTGGAAGTTATGTCATCTACAGAAGCTGAACCAGTTCAAAATTTTCTGTCTTCAGTTTTTTCCAGATTCGGATACCCCAAAACTATAGTTACGGACAACGGCCCGCCATTTTCTTCAACGAGCTTTCAAGAATTCTTAAAATCTAAAAATATTCAGTTTGTTCTTTCTCCCCCATATCATCCCGCAAGCAATGGAGCCGCCGAAAGATCAGTCCAGATTGTTAAAAAATCCGTCTTGAAATTTTCAATCGCAGGTAATAATTTATCTCCAGTTTCTCTTCGCAATCATTTGTACAAATTTTTATTTCACTACAGAACTACCCCTTGTTCCTCCACGGGCGTTAGTCCAGCGAGTCGTATGTTGTCTTTTAATCTGCGCACTGAGCTCACGATGATACACCCCGACGACAAAAGTATACATCAACCCGCTCCAACCATGAAAAAAAATTGGGCTCTCCGTTCTTTTAATATAAATGACCAAGTTTTGCTTAAAAACCCGAACAGTTCGTTACTAGTCAAGTGGTTACCTGGGCGCGTTATGCAGAAAATTGGGGCCGTAACGTACCTCGTTAAAATGTTGAATGGAAATGTTCGTAAGGCACATGTGAATCAAATGAAAATAAGCCACTTGTCAGAGACTCATCATCCGCCCAGGAGACCAATCCTACTCGACGTGGAGCCCCATCTTTACAACTTGTGTAGTTCGAGTGCACCGCCCCTGAATCAACCATCACACCCTCAGTCCTCAAGCTCCCAATTCCCAAATCCAGACTGGACAATTATTGACCAGAACAGCTCATTGAGCCCTCCTCGGCGGTTCCCCCAAAGAACGCGAGTAGCACCAAAGCGGTACTATCCTTAACCATTATAAATATAATATGTTTTTGTTTTAAACGGTTTTGTTCTTTTAATACGAATTGTTCCATCGATGGTTTTTGTCGTTTTTTTTTTTTTTTTTTACTCTTTCGTTTTTTTTTCGGTTTTAATTACGATTTAGCTCATGTTTCTTGTCTCACATTTATGACCCAATGCATTGCATATTTTCTTTGTTACGTATAATTTTGTATTTTGTTTGTAAGGGGGAAGAAATGTAGTGTAATGTTGTAAAGTAGCGGGCTGCGAATAAGAAGGTTATAAAGGGGTAAGTGGTTGCGTGGTGGGTGAGAGTGTGGAGAGAGCTGGAGGGGTTGAGAATTAATAAAGAAAGTGGTCCCCAGTTCAAGTTCTTGAAATTCCCTTGTACCGATTCCTGTGAAGGACACAACAATAATTACTTGCAGCCGTTACTATTTGATACGTCCTAAATCATAATACGAAAAGTTATATCAACATAATTAGTATATAATTAGTAAAAAATTAAAGTGTATTGAGCAACCTAAATAATTGAAAACCTCACTCCTCGTCAGTAATCTTCAGGGGAGGGGTATTTAAACCTCTCACCATCACCAAACCCCGACTACCAACCTTCATCACGATCCTTACTTTTGGAACGATTTAACTGGCTCAATGCGGGGGGGGGGCACTTGTATTCATTCAAGTTGGAAAATTCGGGCTAATCGGGCCCAGCCCGGTGTTTGGGCCGGGCTTCGGGCCGGGCCGAACCACTGAGAAAGTCGGGCCGGGCCGGGCTGGGCCCGACTCAAAGCCCGGCCCGGCCCGATTCCATCTCTAAACGAGGCATTTACTTTTCGTAAATATTGGGTCTACTCTATCCGAGCGAAATAGTGCTAGTTGAGGAACTACCTCCTCCTCCTTATCGAATACAGACGGACATCAGCGAAGAAAACCCATTTGATTCTACGGCACTGGCCGTGAGGTATCGCCCAGGTAAATGTAAATACCTTCCGATTTTTCGCTCTGCGATCGCACAAATTGTTCACTCCGAGCACGATTACCCTTATGCACTCCTTACTCTGATCATAAAGGTATTCAAGTCCCGACACGGGATGAACAACATAGCAGCAGCTGCAAGTCGTCAGAACTTTCCACGCCGAAACAACCATGCCCATTACACAAATGATTGTACATGTGATCTTCGATACTTCCAGTGAAACCCGACCACTACTGTTGCCAGGTGTCTTCATTTGACCACGACTGCGTCGGTGGTGCAGCGGTCAGCAATTCTTTGTAGTCGTAAGCGGGGTACGAGTTCGAATCATTGATAGTACTTAGTAAAGCTTGATTTCGAATAACGAGAGACCATAAAATGACGAGGAGTAACATCGCTGCCATGACGTCCTTGATTGCCAAAATCTCATAAAAAGATAGGTAATGCTTTCAAACGCTTTTATTGCTCATCAAAAGTTTCCTTGTGATTAGACAACGCATGTGATTTATTTTTGTTTTAAAGCCATTTTCCCCATATCATTTCGGTTCACCGAGACTTTTGACAAGCAATGACAGTTTAAAGAAAACTTAGTACGGCATGACAGCGATGGTACTTCCCGTCATTCTATTTTCTCTCGTTAGTGGAAATCATGCTCTACGAAGTACTATCAATGACACGAATACGTACCCTGTTTACAACTATAAAGAACTGCTCACCGCTGCACCACCGACGCAGTCGTGGTCAAATGAAGACAACTGGCAACAGTGGTGGTCGGGTTTTACTGGAAGCATTCAGGATCACATGTACAACCATTTGTGTATGGGCATGGTCGTCTCGGCGTGGAAAGTTCTGACGACTTGCAGCTGCTGCTATGTTGTTCATCCCGTGACAGGTCTTGAATACCTTTACAAGAAGGCGGATGACTACATAAGGGTCATCGTGCTTGGTGTAAACAATCTGTGCGATCGCAAAGCGAAAAATCGGAAGGTGTTTACGTTGACCAGGGCGATACCCCACGATCAGTGCCGCAGGAACAAGTGGGTTTTTTTCGCCGATGTCGGCCTTTATGAATCTGAAAAACAGTTCGGATTCGATGTAGTTCCTAAACTTGCAGACTTTTGGCCGGCAAGAGTTGACCGAATATTCACGAACAAAGTAAATGCATCGTTGAGTCAGATTCTCGAAATTCCTTTAATCGATAAGTCAAGCATGGTTTACTATCACTGGAAAACATTCGAAGAAGATCGCTCATTTGAATCCATTCCTAATTTGATGAATTTTGAAGACTGCGCCCTTCATTTCGTCATACCGCCTCAAGAATACTGGAAGGCACGAAATGCGGATCACCAGTCGTTTCATAGAGCGATCTACTGCTCCGATGCTCGAAATATCAGCAGAGAACACCGGCCCTGTTTCGGGAGCGAGGGAGCTCCTGGTGTCGCTCGTCTCGAGTCCCTTCGTTCGAACCAGTTCAACGAACTGAACAAAGTCATGATGATATTGTCTGACGTGGGAGAATGTCATCCGAGACGTCCAGTAGTTTGGACTCGCGTGGTGTACTTTCAAGAATGGGTAGAGGACAATCTCAAGAAAGGTCTTCCTATCGAACCAGAACCAGAAACAGAAAAAAAGAGTTCTGGTTATGACTGTGAACTGTTAATAGGGCCGAGTGGATTGATACTCGTCATGATTATAAGCACTTTTACTCTGTACACTGTATTAATTATTTTCCTCTGTATTAATTATATTCCTGGGGGGTGCAGAGTGACAGGAAAAATACAAATTCTACAGAATGATGCACTGATCCAGATTTTTTTTGCTGCCAGAATCAGTGTTGTGATCGTTGTGGCGTGGCATGCGGGGTCAAATTTGAGCCATTTGCATAAGTTAAAAAGCCATCCGCTGTGTTTCCCCCCCCCCACGACATCTTATTAACGCCCACGTCCCAATTGGCTCCTGCCATTCGACGTCGCGCAGCCCAGTAAAGTGCAGCCTGCAACTGAAAAATTCATCAAGCAATATCAAATTTTTTTTCTGCGTGGATGCCTTGAAAATGTGGTACGTGCCCCGAAACTAGTCGGCATAGCTTCAAATAAAGAAGGTGTCAACTCAAATAAGCATTCAAATTACCTAGCAAAATTTAATCTCATATTTTGTTTTTAAATTTGTCCGTTTTTCCGTTAAAGTTTATTATTCCGTTTCATCAGATGAATTTGCAACGTTAGCGGCGGTTTTTTGTAGAAAGCCAATTGGCACTTCCTCCCCGGTAGCCAATACACACTCCTCCTGAACTTGATGTTGAGCTCCTCTTTGTTCCTTTTGTCCATCAACTGCCATCCATAAATATTTTAATGAATCGGCAATTCGGCATAAGGAATATTACTCGAGTCTATATTGACCTCTAAAGGCTCAATTTTGCGCATTTATTGAGATTCACATGAGCTGATTTGGATTTATTCAACTTCACTCCCCATTTTTTAGTCCACAAGACAACAGCCTTGATAACCTTGCCGACAGTTGTCTTGAGTTTCCTCGTAGTGTGCTCAAACTTTTTTCCAACGGCTAGAATGGCTGCATCATCAGCGATGGTGGACTTAAAGTAGGTCTCTTGATTATAGTAAGTCAAGGACTGGTCCGAGAACGCTGCCTTGAGGTACTTCTCTCTGAGATGGACATCAAGTCCGAGTATTGGTCGTCTTGTTCACCCCCGTCTATTGGCAAGATACGAATTTTGGGGTAAACAAAATTGTCTTTTGAAGTCCCTGTATAGCTTGTATTCCAATCCTTCGTTTAATGTTTTAGTTCAGTAAGGACGGGAATGGAAAACGCCATCATTTTCTCATTCTCACCACGAGCTCTTTCATTTTATTTCAATTATTTCTCGATTATGAGTTTCATTATTGTTGATGGTCAGTAGTAATATCAAGTAATATTTCAAAGAAATGAACATTTAAAAATCCTAAAAACTCATAAAAAGGAACGAAAACCGCGTTTTCTCATTGAAGCCTGTGGAGAGTCTACCGCTCTTCCTACTTCGGCGGGGCTGCCACCAGAGCGCATTTGGTTAATCTGAATCGCCCATAATTATCAGTTGCTAATAAATTATTAACAGTAAATCGGTGATTTTATTATAGCTATTTCCATTCAACGCACTGCACATGTGCAGTGGAGCGTCCTCTCCATAAACACATGTTTCAATTCAGAGAGGACGGGTGGAAAAACTTACACCACACTAGAGTATTGTTTTGAATGGAAAACGCCATTAAAGCCTGGCTCCCACGACGCGACGCTTGGCTTGACGAGTCTCATCCGAAGTTTAACAAACCTCGTGCCGGAAGTTTGTGAAGAGGCGAGCAGACTTTTGCTAGCTCGTTCAAGATCGATCGACTGGCTTGACAGATCACGAGTCAAATTATACACAATACAGTATAAACCAACTATAGATCGTAGTATATAGTACTAGAAACTATAACAGTGTAAAATATAGATTCCGATCCACCAACGCCTGTTGCAGGCTTCTTAAGGATAGGTGTGGGGTGTGGGGACCGTAATAGGCGTTAATACAGAATAATTGACGGCTACAACGCTTCTCAGCCCTCTCAGATTGTCTTTCCAACCCCAATACGGTCGAATCGTTGCGAGGGTTTCCACCGCCTCCGATCCGACATGCACGATCGGTGTCGGATCTGAAGCGTGCGTGATAGGTGTGAACCGGGCTTTAATCACTGACCTCGCAGCAGTACGTAAAAAGCCGCTGTGGCACACACTTTTACATAATCACAACCAAAATCATAGTCGAAACATTTCCGGCTAATTGTGTACATGACGTTTTTTTGTGTGTACTAAGAAGTACGCACTAATATCGCCTCTCCAATGTAGTTCCGCAAAGGGCAGCATTAACTAAAACGATCGTAACCAAGTAACAGCTGAATAAAGTCAATATAATAGTCGAAAAAATTAGAAATTTTGTCGACAATAATCTTGTTGACATTGCTGTCTTAGCCGCTGGCGCCGACGTCGGCGGAGCATGTGAAACTTTTTGTTGATTGAGCCATGTAACGAAATACTGGATCCGCGTCCAAACTATCGGTCTATCTGAATGACAATCACCGACGTCCGATAAGATTAAGTGAAGATATTCAAAGCCCGATCGCCAGCCTTTAGAAAGGTATCCTGGAGCGCCCTCGCTTCCAAAACACGGACGATACGGTTCGCTCACGTTGGTCACGTCAGAACAATACAACGGAAACGTCTGCGGACTGAATTCAACGTTGATGTTGTAACGATTCCGACACGCCTCTAATGTTTGTAGGTTGAGTGACTCGACGGCTCTCTCTTTACGGTAGGTGCGCCATTGAATGTAGACAACTGACGTGGACGGCCCAAAATCCCAGAGCTTTTGACTCAGTTTTTTGGGAGCTGGGGCTGGGAGTGTAGGTAACACAGGGATGTCGTCCGTTGAAATAAAGTCTTGAGTCACGTACAGGGCGACATCAGCGTACCATACGTCGTGCCAACCCAAAGGAGTACAATCCGGGTGGTGGACAGCATGATGAAGGATATATTGTGAACGGCTGGGAGCTTTGAACTCGCATAAACTATTGACACCGAGGACGAAAGATCGTTTTTTCACAGTCTTCATCGTGTATGGAGTGAAAACGTGTTCTTTCGGGTGGAATACGTACGCACATTTACAAGTCGTGAGTATTTTAGAGCGCCCGATTACTGTGCCCATGCAAACATGGTCGTTCATGAAGTCCTCAATGCTGCCTGTGAGCGTTAGACTCGTTTTCATACCGGTCCATTGTTTCGTCGGCGGAGGAGCAGTATTCCACAGTTTGTAGTTGAATTTGGGCTGACCGTGGCACAAATATGCAAGAGACAAAATAGAGACAACGAGCATCATTGTGAGTGAAGTGACGTTCGCCAATTTCAGGAGGATAGAGCTAAATATTGAGTAGGAATTGCGAATATCCACGAAACGGAAATATGACAAAAATGCTTTATAAATAAATGACGCCAGACAAAGGCTTGTATTTTACATCACTGTCTGACGCACGGAGTGCCTCTGCGGTTTCATATAAACACAAAATGATTCTAGGATGGCGATTGTCAAGGTAAATAGACTAAAGAGGTATGCTCTTAATTTTCAACCAATTATTATTGTTTGAGCTATGACGTCATGGGATGACAAATTTTTAAAAAATTAACAGGTGGGACTTTTTTCAATAGAACAAAATTATTGACATTTCTGGGGCCACTTTTGAAATCGGGTGAACTACGCATTATTGCCAGCAGGACAATGTTCCTGTGAAAGAAATGATTGCAGGGGTAATGGTTGGAGCAAATAAGAAAACTGCTGCAGGTGCAGGGTATCATCTCAGTTGTGGAACTTTTAGAAATCATTTTAAGATAGAGCTAAGTTCAGCAATTTTATCGTTAAACAATAAGTTTTCGTGACGACTCATCAAGCTAGAGACCTCGCTACCGTTTCAATCAACAGTAATATAAGCGCCCCGAAACACTTGGCTTCGTATTAAGGGTTCTCGACGGTGTTTGTACAACAAACCGCACATCGACCAATACGCTCGTAAGGTGAGGGTGTGAATCGCACTACTCCATCCTGGGTATGCGGCCAGGGGCTTTAGTATGAACGGTCGGGGAAAAAACAGCATGCAGAATCCAAGGACGCCGAATAAGAAATAACATTATCCCGCCATAGCAATCACGTCTGGCGCCATTTTCGCACGAGTTCGTACTAAGGCTCCAGATGAGGCAAACAAATTCCTCGATATCGACAGCGATTCAATACGGCTAGGTTCAAGGCCGGGATTCTGGTCGAAGGACACCATTAATACTAAATTACTTCTACTTTTATACATGACAGGGAACACTTTTAAACTTCAGCTTTATTGTCCAACCTATCTAAGAAATGCTCGTGAGCGTGTTTGTCGCGGGCAGCAGGGAAGCCCTTCCTTGCTCCCTCATGAAGCTTACTGGTCGTTTCTCACTGATACACATAATAAACTCGCCCGTCACGGCGCCGAGAGCTGCCTGTACTGAATAAACGGGGCTTCACGTGGTACGTATCAATTAACTGGGCGTTGAAACGGTACATAAGGTCTCAGGAACAACTCCGCCAAATTATATCGCTTTTAAAAAAATTTCCAGGCACTTATTATGGCTTTTCATTCATTTTTTGCTTGATCTACAAAGAAATTCCAAAGGAAAAACCATTGGAGGGGAAGCTTCATTTTCCTTAGTTACGAGCATACCTCTGTAAGTCTATTTACCTTGGGCGATTGTAGCTATCACTAGCGGCGCTAAGGCTCTATAAGTTCCTACGAGTACTGACAGTCCACCATGTTTGGTCCCCCCTCCACATAGGGATCAAATAGATTTGATATCTCTCATTCGCTGCTCCGGTCATGTAGGTTACGCTCACCAGCCAATCACAAGCCCTTCCCTCTCTAAAGGACCACATATGGCGGGTAATATCAGTACCTGTAATCAGACAGGTAAAATCACAGACGCCATGTTCGCTCTTATCAATTATCAGTCTTTAAAATCCACCTTTTGTTGTTGTTTTGTGGCTGTCAACAAACCACCCCCAACCATTCTTATTAAACTGATAAGAACGAACATGGCGCCGTATGCGTCTACTCAAGGTGACTAAACTTTACTATAGGTGCTACAGATTTCCCCCTGCCCATCGGACGGGATGGGTGGAGACTGACGTCACCAGCAGTCGTTTGCTCCCGATTGCTCACCGTAGAGCAGCAAAACAAGTTAATTTTGAAGTTGACGGTTATGAATGCTCGAAAATCACAGCCCAACAACAATTAATAATGTACTGGGTCCAGCGCAAAGGAAATTGGGACTGCTCGTGACGTTGATGAAGGACAGTAATGACCGAAGATCTGCGGCACCTATAGAAAGTTTAGTCACCTTGGAGTATACCGGACTCGGTGCTTCTCTGAAACGCCGCCAGACATCGTATCCCTTAGCTACAATCGCCAATAGTCCGAAAAGTCTATATTCAGGTAATTCAAGGGCTCGAAACTGGAGGTACAAAGTTGGTTTGATAATTCCTTCGTAGTTACCTGATACTTTCAATGAATCCTATGGCCGAGAATTTTCTATTTAAACCTCATTTTCAAATCAGACAAAAAAGGGGCGCGAAAAAATAAAAGGATTCTTCAATTCGCCCGCATTTAAATGTTTAATTAATTCAAAAAGAAAGAAAGAGCTATCGAGATTGAAAACCCATTTCACTCAGCGGCCCACAAATTTGCATCGCTGTAAGGATTTTTGATTCGAAAGGAATACACTTGAGGGAAACACCCGCTGATGGAGCCGATATTTTCATCTCACTTTGAATTAAGTAATTTCCTTTTCTTTTTAGGTATCCGACCTTAAAAATCGACCCCCCCCCCCACAGCACCTGCCCTTTTTCCTGAAAAATCCCACAGCCTTAAGCGTGTGCACACATAGGAAGAGAGGGCGCCAGAGCTCGTTTCTGATGGTCCTGTAGGGTGTCACTAATGGTACCTTGTTAAAAGAAAGATGATGATGCCCGGTGGAAAGAGTGAGGGAGGCCTGATAGTCATCTTCGCAGGGAAGTGGCGAGGAAGGCAACCTCGAAAAACTGTAGGGCCCTTCTATTTAGGGAAATAATCTTTCCCTTTCTAGAAGGGAAGCGGTCAGGCAATGATGCCGAGAATGGCGGGGAGGGGGGGTGAAAGCGGAGAAACCTTATTGGTTCTTTTCTAGCTCAGCGGGAGAAATACAAAGAAAAATCTAGAAGGTGCGTTCATCAGATGTCAAGTGGGTGGGGAAAGAGAGATAACTTTCCAAAAGTGGTCGAGCCGCCACCACTGTCATCAATACTCTTTCGTACGACAGCTTTATGTTCTTTTTCCTCTAAAAATTTGATTCCTTTGTTAAGTTTTGCAGTTGGTCAGGTTCTTGTTAGCCATCGGCTCAGAGAAATGTCAGTGGATGAAAGGTGAATAAAAGAGGAAAGAGAGAGCCGAATAGGATTGAAATCTTAAGGTCGGCACCGCTCAGAGGTGAAAAATATGATGAACTGTTATGGGATGGGTGAAAGATTGGAAAAACTTCACATCATTCCTTTCAAATCCAAAGGAAAACTAATTCTTTAACGGAAAAACGTTTGTCAGAAGCACGAATGAAACACAAAAATACCGTAAACTCATCGTGTTGAATATTAGTAGGCCCGGCTTTTGGATAGAGCGGGTCATCCAGGTTTAAAATTTGATACCACAATCCAGATTTTTGAGCTGAAACATTGGGTTTGACCAAAGAACATAAATTCATTCATGGGAGGAGGGGTTGTATTTGTTTTTTGGCTAACGAGCGCGATTATAGATTTTCTAGAGGAATGCAAGGCGGGGAGGGGGATGGGTGATTGCTCGTGTAATCGTGCCACACTCTTCTTTTTTTCTGAACCTCGAGCTATTTATCAGTGTTCGATAAAGAATCGATTGGCGCGAACACGTGCACAAAAGAAATGATTGGGCCCGAATACCAGTGGCGGCGGAACCGGAGGGGCAGGGTGGGCGGCCGCCCCCCCGGAATTTAGTCTGGGGGGCGTCGCCCCCCAGGCTTCAATGCCAATCTTCTATCCCGAATACTGCACCCAAAGTTCTTATTCTATCCTTTTCGCTTCTTATTCGAGGACCAAGCGACCCTCACTCAGATCGAAAACCCTGGATCATTTGCGAGAAGATGAAAAATAGCAATGCCTAGAACATTCGCCCCTCCCCCATCTTTCACTTTTCTGCAGACTTTTTGTTAGGTATATTATTGATTCTTCTTCTACACTTTACCCCTGCCATCTGGCAAAGGAGGGCGATCCACCTATCGGCCACCCTCCCCGGAGAGGGTTTTAGCCCAAATTTAAGCAATATGAAGCACAGGCGTAGCAAGGGGCGTGCGGCGTGTGCGGTGCGCACCGGGCATCTCTACCCTGGGGGCATCAAACCCGCTGTTTTGTTATGCGATCACCGCTACCCAGTGGCGGAACAACACTTGTCCGGGGCCCGGGGCGGAAATCTCTAGGAGGCCCTTTAGTCTCTAATTAAACCGTAAATATACTTTTTTGCAGCTTTGAAGTATATATTTTCCTCAATTTTAGCCACGAAATTGCCTCTAAAATGCGTTTTCTCAATTTTTCCCGCGAATTAGCTCATTCTTAGCGGCGAATCGGCGCTTTTTACAAGCTCTTGCCGAGAAGTTGCCTTAAGAATCCGCAAATTAGGTAGCGTTTAAGTGCTCTTTCCCAATTTTATCCGCAAATAAGCAATTTTTCTAAATTTAAGCCGTAAATTCGAGCTTTTCTCCATTACAAAAAAAACCATTCGTGTTTTTCTCTATTTATTACCTTCGAATTAGCGCTTTTTCACAGTTTTAGCCGCTTGAATTAGCGCTTTTTCTCAATTTTATTCCCAAAGTTCCCCAAGAATGTGCAAGTTGGGGTATTCTCAATTTCAGCTGTGAATTAGCCTTTTTACCCCTAATTTAGCAGTGAATGGGCACATTTTTTAATTTTAGCTGGAAATTATAGCACTTTTTCTCGATTTTATCTGCAAAATTGAAATGTTTTGTACCTTAGTTGTGAATTAAAGTTTTCCTCCACTTTTAGACGCAAATTCGCGTTTTTCTCTATTTCACGCCGTGAATCGCAGCGCTTTTTCTCGATTTCAGTCCTTGCCCCGAGAATCCGTGAGTTGGCGTTTTCTGTGAATTCGCGCTTTTTCCCAATGTTTAAAGCTGCCAAATTGTAACACTTTATCATAATAGCGTGTTTCTCTATTTTTAGACTCGAATTCGCGTTGTTCTCTTTTTTTTCCTTGAATTAGCGTTTTTCTCATCTTTAGCGCGTGAATTAGCGCTTTTCAACTTCAGCCTTAAAGTTGCCCCTAAGAATTTTCCAATTGGCGTTTTCTCTCATTTTCAGCTGTGAATTAGCGTTTTGTTTCTTAATTTTAGCAGTAAATTAGCACATTTTCTTAATTTTAGCTACGATTTTGAGCGTTTTTTCTCGATTTTATCCGTAAAATCGTAATTTTTTATTCCTTAGCTGAGTTTTCCTCCACTTTTATCTAGACGCGAATTCGCGTTTTTGACTATTTCACCCGTGAATTAGCGCTTTTTCTAAATTTTAGTCCCAATGTTGCCCCGAGAATCCTTGAGTTGGCGTTTCTCCCTTTTAGCTGTGAATTTGCGCTTGTTCTAAATTTTGAAAGTTGCTAAATTTTAGCACTTTATCACAATTTTAGCTGTAAATTAGCGTGTTTTTTTTCAAGACGACGCGAATTTACGTTTTTCTCTTTTTCATCCTTGAATTAGCGCTTTTCTCAGTTTTATCTGCATAAATTAGCGCTTTTTCCTAATTTCGCCCCAACAATTCGTGATTTTGCGTTATCTCAATGTCAGCTGTGAATTAGCTAGCGCTTTTTCTTAATATTAACAGCCATAATTTTCAGCAATTTTTCTCAATTTCAGCCGCGAATCAGCGTTTTACTCACTTTTACAAGCGAATTTAGCCATTCGTTTTCATCTTATCTACTTGAAAATCCCGATTTTTCATCTTCAAGCTATTCAGGGGCCCCCATCCGAACCCCGGATCCGGATTTCTAGTTATGCCCCTACCTGCATTCCCACACTTTGCTGTTTTATTTGAGTACGAATGATTATCGTTTATTATTAAAAACGAATACTTGCCATATTCTTGTGGCAAAAAAACAACTAAGAAATCAATAATAGTATATGTATACGCAGGAGCTAAAGTCGTGGCTCTAAAACGCCGTAAAATTTGCCGCGGTACATTACATTACAAGCCCGGCGGGCGAGGCGAGGTAAATCCCCTTCCTACGAGTGATGTACGACTTTTTTCACGCGACAGCAAGGAAATGATAAAACTGAATTTGACAAATTGACTACTGACTTCTCGTGTCTTTAGTTTAAGAAGAGCTTAAACGAGGTTATAACCCGAGTTCATTTACTCTCCGTACAAGGACGGAAAATATTTTCTGAACTAGTACAGAAAATTTCTCGAATGTCACTGTGCGGTAATGGTCAATTTCCCAGACATTTTTGGGTACAGAAAATGACTACTTTCGGAGCATGTCGCTTAAAAAATACTTTAGTTCCTAGGCATGAAAAGAGACACTTTTGGGACTCATTTGCGGCCGTAAAATTCGGTTTTAGTATCATGTGGGATAAAAATAAAATATTATTAGTCAAAAACCTATCAAGAATCAGGCCGTTGTATACCACATTCAAATCATTCCCTAAATGCTGAAAATTCAAGACTATTGGGCACCTCCATACAATACCTTGCCTCCTCTATTTACTTAAAATTGAGAACTACACTACACTTCACCTTCTATTGATGAAAACTAAGGAAGTGATGGTAGTGTAGGGAAGGGGGGAAGCGCCTTAATTTTCGGCCCCCCCCCAGAACCAAAATACTTCTGCCGCCACTGCCGAATACCGAACGTTGGTGGTGAAAACATGGTGGCTGTACAGAAGTTCAAGATTGCTTGATCCTTTAATTTTGTTCGAAGTTTTATGTAAAGACAGTACGCGGGAACTATTTATTGGTACCGAACATTTCTCAGTTTTTTGTATATCGTTTGTGTATCGTTGTGAGCGTGTTGGTTCGAGTAAAACAAGCCGATTTCGGAACCTGAATTTTTCGTCGGAGCAACAACAAAGGGGCCCCCACCGAAGCCACACTGCCATAACTCGTTCACCAGACTCGTTAAGTCGTGAGTTATTTTGGAGTTTTTTTTTTTGTGTGTAACTTTGAACATTTTCTTTGTATTTTATGGAACTAGCCCGGAAGTGCAGTTGCACTAGGGAATTAAAAGTAAAAAAATAAAAAACATGGTCCTCCGAGCCAGGATATTGTCCTGTTATAATATATAACACTTCGTACCATTAAATTTTGCTACATACTTTAATTTTGCAAATCGGCAAGGGTGAAGTAATATCCCCCCCCCCACTTCACCGCTCGTCTTCGCTAATATCCTTATCAGTTTAACAGTCGGTTTTACCCGCCGTTTAGTTGTGTGTTTCGCGGTAAACCGGTTTCCCCCGTCTTTTTCTTCACCTTTCGAACTTGAAAAATGGCCAATTCGGATTTGTTGGAGTGGGCTCACCTAAAGTTTTTGTTATCGAGAGCGGAGTACCTTTCCCAGCTTGGGGAAATGGTAAACGAAGCCGCCCGAAAAGAGTGTTTAGATATTATTGAAGAACGCTCGAACACAAAAAATTCGTTCCTGAAGTTGTCACTTTCGACCTCTTCATCCGGGGAAGTAACCCCTCAGACTGTACTGGACAGCCTAAATAAATTTGTCTCTTATTCGTATGCCATTGAGGCGAATGTCAAGCCGTCAGTTTCGACGCAGTAGGCGCGTTCTTATTCACCGACGCCTAGCCAAAGTTCTTGTAAGTCTTCCTCTTCGGACTCTGAGATTAAACAGTTGGGTGGCTGCCTCCCCTCGTTCGACCTTTCTCAAGAAATGGAAAATTTAAATTTCGGTGGTGGAACAGGCGTTCGCCTCCCAATAATTGAACTACCAACGTTTTCAGATTCTTCGTTTTCTTCATGGATTAATTTTAAATCCCTATTCCAGTCTCTTATCGTCGATAATTCAAAATTGTCACCAGTCCATAAGTTATTGTACTTAAAGTCGTGTTTAAAAGGCCAACCGTTGAAATTGGTCGAATCAATTGAACTGGAAGGAAAGAATTTCACGGTGGCTTGGTCCATCCTACTGAAAAAATATGACAATGCACGTCTTAGTGCCACCAAATACCTAAATGAACTGATGGATTGCAAAAATATCGTCAAGTCATCAGAATTGGAGAACCTGTTGACACATTTTACCACGAATGTCGAAGCATTGCGGCTCCTGGGTTTCCCTGTTGACAGCTGGGATTTGATCTTAACTAATTTAGTTCTCCGAAAAGTGGATTACAACACGAGACAGTCGTTTGAAAACAACAATGACCATGACCTTCCCAAATTCGAAGACCTGATCAAATTTTTAGAGAAAAGAGTCCGGGCTCTCAAATCAACAGAATTGCTTGTGTCAAAACCAATGTCGATCCCTTCTTCGTCAAAAAATAATCCGACAAGCTTGAAAAATCCATCAAAATCAGTTTTTTAAAACACTTCTTCGTCCTCGTGCGCCGCTTGTTCGGAGACTCACGCGCTGTACACTTGTAAAAAATTCTTAAGATTAAAACCCCTTGAAAGGTATAAGTTCGTTAAAGAAAAAGGATTGTGCGTCCTTTGTCTGAGCTCGGCTCATAAAGTAAGCAAATGTCCTCGAGAGTGGAAATGTAAAGTCTGCAACCACATGCACAACTCGCTTTTGCATTACAGCAACGGCAACTCAGAGGCTTCAACGCAAGAAGATTCGTATAAAACAACATCAATCGCGTCCGACCAGCGTCCATGGTCAGTAGCCAAGGAGGTTGTCACAAAAGGCATCCTCAGGTCGTTTTATTGTCGACGTTACTTGTCGCTATCAGAAAGCCGGACGGCTCCAAGCACGTCACTCGAGCCTTGTTGGACAGCGGCTCAGAATGCAGCTTCGTCACCACTCAATTAGCCAACGACTTAGGTTGGAAAAAATCTTTCAACGTGACATCCATTCGAGGGTTATCAAATAACACCGTCACAAAAGCTACTGGCCCTGTCAAATTCACCATAACCCCTTTTTTTCGGGATAACCCAGCTTTGTCGATTTCGGCTCTCTGCATCGAGCGTATTTCGGGAAATTTACCGTCTGTCTCGATCCCACCGACGTTCTGGCCTCACTTCGAAGGCGTCCAATTAGCTGACCCGGGGTTCGGTATTTCTCAGCCAGTTTCTATGCTGTTGGGGGCTGATGTCTTGCCACAGTTATTATTGTCAGATAGACGATTCGGACCGCCCAATACTCCACTTGCGGTAGAAATCACGTTTGGTTATGTTATTTTGGGTCCTGCGACAGAAATCGCTTCGCCTCAATCAGTTTCAGTTTTTCATGCGGTGAGTCACGAAACGTCATGTCAGCAAGAATTGAACGACATCGTTAAGTCATTTTGGGAAATCGAGCAGGTCCCAAACCAACCTGTAATTTCAAAAGAGGACGAGATGTGTGAAAAAACTTATCAAAATTTCGTCGAGCGAACCTCTGAAGGGCGCTACAAAGTTCCTCTCACTTTTCGGTCTGGCGAGACTGAGTTATGCGACTCGCGTTTAAGCGCACTTAAGCGTTTTCACTCTTTGGAACAACTCCTGACTGCCAATCCCGTACTGTACCAAAAATACAGCGATTTCTTGAAAATGTTTTTGAATCAAGGGTATATGGAGGGAGTCAGTGACGTGACAACAATTGAAAGTTCGTTTTATTTGCCGCATCATTGTGTCATTAAAGAAAGCACTACGACTGACCTTCGAGTCGTGTTCGATGACGCAGCGAGGTCCACAAACGGGCGCTCTCTTAACAATTGTTTACTTCCAGACCCAAAGCTTCAAAATAATTTGGCAGAGCTTTTAGTGAAATTTCGTACGTCTCCTATCGCGTTGGTCGGAGACATTCGCAAAATGTTCTTGCGAATTTTGCTGCACGAACCCCACACCGACTATCAGTTGATTTTGTGGAGATTTCATCAAAATGAAGACATAAAGACGTACCGTC
The DNA here is from genome assembly GCA_038030265.1 of Corythucha ciliata. Lineage (NCBI taxonomy): Eukaryota > Metazoa > Arthropoda > Insecta > Hemiptera > Tingidae > Corythucha > Corythucha ciliata. The sequence goes on along the minus strand of CM075938.1, from coordinate 48,515,574 downwards.
TCAAAACTGTTACTTTCGGTTTAAATTGTAGTCCCTATTTAGCAATTAGGACATTGCATCAGTTGAGTCGCGACGAGGGTGATAATTTCCCTCTCGGAGCTTCAGCGCTCGTCAATGATTTTTATGTCGACGACTTGTTATCCCGCATACCGGATATTAACACGGCAAAACAAACAGTTCGAGAACTTCGAGAATTACTCTCAAGAGGTGGTTTCTCAATTGAAAAATGGTGTAGTAATTCCGTCGAAGCACTGGACGAACTTCCGGAAGCTGCAAAAAGAAATGTCTCGGTTGTCGAGTTTGACTCCGACTCAAACTTTGTAAAAGTTTTAGGCTTAAATTGGGAGCCTATGAAGGACAATTTCTCATATCAAGTCCAAGAACTCACCGGACCAGAAACCAAACGAGGTGTTCTATCGAGCATTGCGAAAATTTTCGACCCTCTTGGATGGCTTTCGCCTATTATAATTGTTGCCCGGAGACTCACGCGCTGTACACTTGTAAAAAATTCTTAAGATTAAAACCCCTTGAAAGGTATAAGTTCGTTAAAGAAAAAGGATTGTGCGTCCTTTGTCTGAGCTCGGCTCATAAAGTAAGTAAATGTCCTCGAGAGTGGAAATGTAAAGTCTGCAACCACATGCACAACTCGCTTTTGCATTACAGCAACGGCAACTCAGAGGCTTCAACACAAGAAGATTCGTATAAAACAACATCAATCGCGTCCGACCAGCGTCCATGGTCAGTAGCCAAGGAGGTTGTCACAAAAGGCATCCTCAGGTCGTTTTATTGTCGACGTTACTTGTCGCTATCAGAAAGCCGGACGGCTCCAAGCACGTCACTCGAGCCTTGTTGGACAGCGGCTCAGAATGCAGCTTCGTCACCACTCAATTAGCCAACGACTTAGGTTGGAAAAAATCTTTCAACGTGACATCCATTCGAGGGTTATCAAATAACACCGTCACAAAAGCTACTGGCCCTGTCAAATTCACCATAACCCCTTTTTTTCGGGATAACCCAGCTTTGTCGATTTCGGCTCTCTGCATCGAGCGTATTTCGGGAAATTTACCGTCTGTCTCGATCCCACCGACGTTCTGGCCTCACTTCGAAGGCGTCCAATTAGCTGACCCGGGGTTCGGTATTTCTCAGCCAGTTTCTATGCTGTTGGGGGCTGATGTCTTGCCACAGTTATTATTGTCAGATAGACGATTCGGACCGCCCAATACTCCACTTGCGGTAGAAATCACGTTTGGTTATGTTATTTTGGGTCCTGCGACAGAAATCGCTTCGCCTCAATCAGTTTCAGTTTTTCATGCGGTGAGTCACGAAACGTCATGTCAGCAAGAATTGAACGACATCGTTAAGTCATTTTGGGAAATCGAGCAGGTCCCAAACCAACCTGTAATTTCAAAAGAGGACGAGATGTGTGAAAAAACTTATCAAAATTTCGTCGAGCGAACCTCTGAAGGGCGCTACAAAGTTCCTCTCACTTTTCGGTCTGGCGAGACTGAGTTATGCGACTCGCGTTTAAGCGCACTTAAGCGTTTTCACTCTTTGGAACAACTCCTGACTGCCAATCCCGTACTGTACCAAAAATACAGCGATTTCTTGAAAATGTTTTTGAATCAAGGGTATATGGAGGGAGTCAGTGACGTGACAACAATTGAAAGTTCGTTTTATTTGCCGCATCATTGTGTCATTAAAGAAAGCACTACGACTGACCTTCGAGTCGTGTTCGATGACGCAGCGAGGTCCACAAACGGGCGCTCTCTTAACAATTGTTTACTTCCAGACCCAAAGCTTCAAAATAATTTGGCAGAGCTTTTAGTGAAATTTCGTACGTCTCCTATCGCGTTGGTCGGAGACATTCGCAAAATGTTCTTGCGAATTTTGCTGCACGAACCCCACACCGACTATCAGTTGATTTTGTGGAGATTTCATCAAAATGAAGACATAAAGACGTACCGTCTCAAAACTGTTACTTTCGGTTTAAATTGTAGTCCCTATTTAGCAATTAGGACATTGCATCAGTTGAGTCGCGACGAGGGTGATAATTTCCCTCTCGGAGCTTCAGCGCTCGTCAATGATTTTTATGTCGACGACTTGTTATCCCGCATACCGGATATTAACACGGCAAAACAAACAGTTCGAGAACTTCGAGAATTACTCTCAAGAGGTGGTTTCTCAATTGAAAAATGGTGTAGTAATTCCGTCGAAGCACTGGACGAACTTCCGGAAGCTGCAAAAAGAAATGTCTCGGTTGTCGAGTTTGACTCCGACTCAAACTTTGTAAAAGTTTTAGGCTTAAATTGGGAGCCTATGAAGGACAATTTCTCATATCAAGTCCAAGAACTCACCGGACCAGAAACCAAACGAGGTGTTCTATCGAGCATTGCGAAAATTTTCGACCCTCTTGGATGGCTTTCGCCTATTATAATTGTTGCCAAACTCCTGCTACAAGAAATCTGGAAAAGGGAATTGGATTGGGACGATCCACTTCCGCCAGACGTCGTGCAGTCATGGAACAACTTTCGGTCAGACGTTCACCTCTGTAACTACGTTTCAGTGCCCAGACCGATCTATTTCAATAAAATTCCGCAGGCATACAGCTTGCACGGACTCTGCGACGCGTCTTTAAATGCTTATGCTAGTGTCGCATACATTGTCGTCTCGTACCCTAACCAGCCGGCCGAAACGTTTCTTCTGGCCGCAAAATCGAAAATTGCTCCTGCAAAAGGAATTATTTCACTAGCAAGACTGGAATTGCTGGGCGCCGTTCTTCTAACTCAGCTTCTGCGTTTTTGTTTGAAGGCTCTACAAAAACTGGAGTTATCAATCGTTGCCTGTTGCGTTGGACTCAATGATCACTATACAGTGGATCAATTCGGATCCTGCGCGGTGGCAAACATTCGTGGCCCATAGAGTCCAAAAAATACAAGAAGGGAAAAAAATACAAAATGGTGGAGGTATGTACCTTCCGCTCTAAACCCAGCGGATTGTGCAAGGGGAATAACCCCAAAAGAGTTGATGGAACACCAGTTGTGGTGGAACGGCCCTGAATTTTTGACCCATTCGTCTACGTCGTGGCCTGAGAGTCCTGTGCCTATTGGTTTCAACCCAACGGATCTCGAAGAGCGTAAAACAAACGCGGTGCACTGTTTAGTCTCGCGTAGCACCGATTTTGACTACATATTGCAATTTTATTCGCATCTTCTTCGTCTACAACGCGTTACAGCATAATTATTTCGAGCGGTCACCCTTCGTAATGGGCGAAATTCAGGTCCACTCCGAACGTCAGAACTAAAGAAATCGTTGACTTTCTGGATTAAATTTGAACAGGCTAAGCATTTCGCTGAAGTAATCGCGAACATTAAGTCGGGAAAGCCCCCGGTCAAAACCATGGCAAGATTTTCCCCATTCATAGACGATGAAGGGTTCCTAAGAGTCGGTGGTCGGCTGCAAAATTCCGATTTGTCGGTGGAAAATTGTCATCCCATCCTACTACCGCAAAAGTCTCATTTGAGTCTTCTAATCGAGCGATTTTGTCATACAAGTTTTGTTCACCTCGGACCCGGTCAGCTTCAAGCAGCGGTCATGCGACGGTTTTGGATTATATAAGCGCGGTGTTTAGCTCGAAGCGTGTATTTCAATTGCGTAGAGGGCTACAAACTAAAACCGAAACTCGCTGAAGCGATCATGGGTAATCTTCCAACATCACGAGTTTTGGGAGTTCGTCCCTTTCTAAAAACGGGTGTGGACTTCGCCGGCCCTCTTCTTGTAAAATCTTCTAACCTAAGAAAAGCTCCTATTGAAAAGGCTTATGTCGCTTTTTTCGTTTGTATGGCCACTAAAGCCTGCCACCTTGAACTAGTTTCGTCTTTGTCCACTCGTTCCTTTTTAAATGCACTCGACCGATTCGTTGCGAGGCGAGGTTTGTGCAGGGAAATGCACTCAGACAGCGGAACAAATTTTGTGGGAGCAAACAATGAGTTGAAAAAATTCCTAACAAACTCGCAGACTATACCACTACGAAGGAGATCAATTGGATTTTTAACCCTCCGTCAGCGCCGCACTTTGGCGGTCTGTGGGAAGCCACAGTCAAGTCGATGAAAACAAACTTGTTAAAAATCGTCGGAAATATTTCTCTCGCGTTTGAAGAACTGTATACAGTTCTTACAAAGGTCGAAGCTATGCTAAATTCACGACCATTAACACAACTAAGCACCGATCCTAAGGAGTTCGACATTCTCGCCCCCGGACATTTCTTGGTGTTTAGCCCTCTAACGGCTGTTCCAGGACTTGACTTTTCAGATCAACAAAACCTGCCACGGTTGAAACGGTGGGAGTTATTACTGCAATTGCAACGCGACATATGGAAGCGATGGAGCGCCGAATACCTGTCGTCGCTACAAGTTCGCTCGAGGTGGACGAAATCAAGCCCGAACATCCGAGAAGGAGCATTAGTACTCGTAAAGGAAGACAATTTGTCGCCGTTATCGTGGCCACGCGGTCGTATTTCAAAGTGTCACTCGGGAAAAGACAATGTCGTGCGCGTTGTGGACATTTTAACCCCCAGTGGAAAAGTTATTCGCAGACCAATTACGAAAGTCGCTCCCTTACCGATCTCATAAATGTTTAAGGTTTTTACCATATTTTCAGTAATTCAAAATTGTGTTTTTTTTTCTCTAATTCAATTTTAATTAGTTTCTTATTAGTTTTGTGTCCTGCTAGTTATTTAACTTAGCAGCAACTACCCAGTTTAATTAATATATGATTAAGTCTATTTGTAAATTCCATGTTCGTTTTTTTATGTTGTTTGAAGCTGTGCTGAAACATGCGTTTCAGCACAGTATGTTCGATAAAGAATCGATCGACGCGACACGTCGCGTTTTGGGATTACTTTGAAACAACTTCCATAACTAAAATGTTAGCGAATCGTTAGGCAAATTCAATTTTTGGGCTTCGTCAGAGATAACGAGAGCGTCTGGCAACAAATCTGAATTCTGAGGCAGGACGCATTTTCGACAACACCAACCGCCCCACGGGATTTGTCCCCAACTGGTCGCACGAGGGGCCCTGCGGTCGACCCCGCCTGCCTGCAACAACGGCCTGGAGTATACCTGCTAGGCATTAGGCACATCCGAACGACCAATGACTGCTGGTGAGACATCGATGCGATGTTTCCGAATACCGTAGAATAGACTATGCGTCTATGGGTTCCCTGATGTTGATTAGGAGGTCGTAAATTGTAAAAGCAATCCTACGTTGCGATGAGCCTAATGAGGAAGATAAACTCGGATTTGCAACACGACACGAAAGCACCTTTCATTTCACAGAGTATTATAAAAAATAACTTACAGAAAAATCCATTCTTTTTATAGCCCTACGAATGCAGCGTTAATAAAGGTTTAACGCCTTTACGCGCCCTTTCGCAATAAAACTCAATATAATAGTATAGAATAGAAGGATTGAGAATAGTTGTAGCGGAGGGGAGGGGGTTGCGGAATTCAAAAGGTTCGAAATGATAGAGGCCTTTTAAACCCCTCTAGCTTCCACAGGATTGATGGAATGGGAAGGGGTGGAGAGATGAAGAATCTCTTCATAAAGCAATTAAAGGAACAACTCATCCTCCTTCACTCTCCGGCAGTGCAGCAATCTCAAAAGCGAAGCAATAAAGACTTATTACTAGTTTCCCACCGTAACGACAACAGCGTTTAGGTTCAGATAGATTAAAGCTTGATGCTACTATAATTATTTAGTTACAGCTCTTGATGAAGATTATGCTGTAAAAAGAGTAAAGAAAAATAATAAAAGAAAAGATGTCCAAATAAGGCGGGAGTTTCTTTCTTTTAAATTACTTTTCTGAAACGTTTCCCGTTACGTTTTACAGCATCAGAAACAAATTCAGGTTGTCATAGTCAACTAATACTCTTCATACAGTGGTAGGTACTGCTAAATCGGAGCTAATATTTATGGTTTTTTGATTATCAAACTTATGTTACCGAGAGTCTCACGTACGTGATTTGTTGAAGCAAAAGATTCTCATATAAAAACCCTATAGGGGGGGTTCACTTTTGATATATTTTCAAGGGAGAGACTCTCCTCTCCACCTCCTCCCACCATAGCCACAAGTCTTTTTGTCAGGGAGCACAATGCGATGGAACAGAAGGAGAACCTTTTTTCACAGCATGCTTGAACGGACTTCAAAAAAAGGGACCGCAGCCGTCGACCGTCCCTAAGCGGCTTCTCTATGAATATTAACGTTAGATCACTTTGGGAAGAAAAAAAAAAGAGAGCGATGCTCAATATAGAAGGGAGGAGAGGTGAAAGCGGATATACGCGGAGAGGGGAACAGAATCCTTTCGCTCCACTTGGCTCGTGATGACCTTATGAAACCCTCCCGGCTTGGAAGTTCACGGGGCTGTACGTGCCCTTACTTTAATAGCGCGTAAGTCACCGAGTTTCAAGCCGTTTCTCTCTCTTTTTTACGAGATGTTTTCATCTTCGGATATAGAGAATAAATTAAACAACCCCCTTCCCCAACACTCATCACCCATTCGATAGGTTTTCACAGAAAGAAAGATCCGATTTCTCACGGAATTTTTTTCGAATCTTTACGCACAAAAAAAGTAAATCGCATTAAGACGAAGATGATGAGTGTCTGATGATGAGAAGTTGATGATTGATGAACTCGTGATATAGTCATTTCCTGGGCCGGTCTTCCTTTGCCCTCCAGATATTTTCTTTTTATCTAGCACTCTGTTTTCTTTTCCTTGCTTGTTATTACAGTGTTAACCCTGGTGTCATCAAAAAGGAACAAGTCAAGGTCAGTTGGTTTTTTAAAAAAGGCAATTGGCTTCTCCCTGGCATCCCCGTCCCCCTCACCATTCATCACGTAAACGTAGAGCTTCATCGGAACAAAAATTCCAAAGAAAAACCTTGAATCCCCCGCTATGCGTCGAAGAAAACAGCCCGCGTTTCATTTCAAGCATATTTTCGAACGAGCCGTTGAAAAGGTTCTTTCTGTGATGCTGCCGTTTCTGGGCCACGCGCCACGCCACGCTTGTGGGGGCCCCTGAAGTCCGACGACGGACCTAAACGTAAGCAGTGGCGTAGCGTATAGGGGGGGGGCGGTGGGGCGGCCAGCCCCGGGCATCACTTTGATACGGGACATCAGTCGGCCCGGTACCACCGGTACAAAATAATCCACATCTCCTCAACGGCCCATAGTTGCCAGGTGCTCCGTGAAATAAATCACGGCTTGAGGTCATGTCATGCCAAGAAGCATCAAAACTACACAAAATGGTCCATTGCAGACTAGGCCACCACAAGAGCTATCTATAGCAGTGAAACGACTTTCAGTTGGTGAGAGAAGGCTAATAACTGTACAATGAATTTGACCGAAAGCTGAGTCTTGGCGATGGTATTGGCTCTCTTGCGAGGCAAAACAGTCTAATAACTGGACAAAGTTTCCCACGGTCTGCGGGTTGCATCCCACAACCGGTCATTGTGCCGCGCAAACTTCACGCAAATTTTGTAATTAAAGATTCAATTTCGTCATAAAAACTTCAATTTCGTCATAAAAAGTGGCTTTCGTAAATTGTCTATTGGGAACTGTCAATTTCGTTCTACAAATGTCAATTTCGTCCTTGGAACTGTCAATTTCGTCCTATGAATGTCAGTTTCATCGTCCGAAACTGCCAATTTCTACCTCTTAACTGTCAAATTTATCCTTGAAACTGTCAATTTCACGCAGGAAATGTCAATTTCGTCACTTAAAACTGCCAATTTCGTCGTTCAAAACTGCAAATGTTGTGGTTCAAAACTGTAAATTTTGTCCCAGAAACTATCAATGACCTTTTTTCCGGAAACATTCCATTTCGTTCGAGAAACAGTCAATTCCGTCCTGGGAACTGTCAATTTCGTTGCCTAAACCCTCGAAACTGTCGATTTCGACTTTCAAAACTGTCAAACTATCAATTCTCTCCTACATTACCGTCAATTATATTTCTTCGTAGTGTCCTGGAAACTGATTATTCCAGTGAAAAAGTTGGCATTGAGCTTGTAGCATTTTGTTTCACAAACTATCAATTTTGTCCTGGAAACTGTCAATGTCGTCCTATAAACTGTACATTTCGTGCGAGAAACTGTCAATTTCGTCCTCTTAAGTCGTAACTATCAATTTCGTTCTTGAAACTGTCAATTTCATCGTATTATCTGTCAATTTTGCTCCGGAAACAGCCGATTTCACCCTTTTGGAACGTTGATTTTGACGTTCAAAACTGTCAAACTATCAGATTTCCCTTACATTACTGACAATTCTATTTCTTAGAAATTGTCATAGTGTCCTTTTTATCTGATTATTCCAGTGAAAAAGTTGGCATTGAGCCTCCGGAGCCCCAAAATATAGACTTCCAAGTTACTTATCATATCACCTCTTCGATCACGGACAAAACCCGCTACCCCACCCACCCGCTACCCCCTGGCCAAACCTGTGAGAATAGTTTTTTGAATAGCCTAAGACGCTATTGATTTTTGGAAGAGTAAGGCCCGCTTTATCAATCGTTGACCGTCGTTGGTCGTTGGTTTATCGTCGTAGAGCTGACTAAAAACTTCATCTGTATCTTTCTTTTCAGTTCTTTAATTTTCTTAATCGACAATTTGATAAAGCGGACCTAAATCCGCCAAATTTTATCTCTTAATTTGATATCCGTGAAATTGGTTTCTTGTAGGTTGAAAAACCACGAAATTGATTTTGTTTACCCAAACCCTCAAAATTTATGTTGCAAGAGCCAAACACACAAATTTAAGTTTTTCCAACGACTGAACCCAGTATTTTTTTTTTTTTTTTTCAGTTTCTTAAACCAGCTTAATTGCCTTTTTGAAGAGACAAACCCGCAAAATTGATGTTTATTGAGTCAAATAGCCCGCGAAATTGGTATTTTAAGTATGCTATGTTCCGTGGATTCTGTTGCTTGAAGATACGAACCCTCAAGATTGGTTTTTTGAACGACTTTTTTTTTTCGGGGGTGCCGTCCCGGCCAAGCCGAGCCCGGTGACGCCAAGGCCACCAATTGGGCCCTTAGGTCATACCCAACGGGTCCCGGACTCGGAGGGCTAGCACGGCTCCTCAAATCTCCTCACCCTCCCCAGAAAATCCAGTACTCGGACCCCTTGAGCCCTGGAAAATTCTAGGTCGGTCAACCTGTCCCTCCCAAATATAGCAAACCAGAGCTGCCACAAACCCCTCACACTCCCTCACTAAATGACCCGTTGTCTCCTCCTCCACTCCACACCTCTCACATGTAGGGTCCCCTACTAGCCCCATCATGTGCAAGTGTCTCTGAACTGCAAAGTGCCCTGTAAATATTCCTACTATCTTTCTAGTTTGCTTTCGCCCTAACCCTACCAACCACTTTGTCGTGTTGGCATCATACCTTTTAATGCCCTCTTTCGCTTGTCTGCAGTGATCTTCTGCTTCCCATCGTGTCTGGGCTTCCGCTTTCGCCCAACCCCGAATTTCACTGAGTCCTACTTCCCTTGCTATCCCCACCACCGGTTCTGGGCCGACATATTCTGTCATGGCCCCCGTCTTAGCCAGCTTGTCTGCTCTCTCATTCCCCGGGACGCCAGCATGACCTGGTACCCACCCTAATGTAACCGTGTTACCCTCCTCTCTCTCTCTCTGCGGAACTCCTTAAGATGTGGCCAGTACCTAGACCTTTTTGCAGGCCTTTACCTGGCCTGTACCCCATCTTTGGCCCGGATACCGCAACAGAGTCGGTCCCATCGCTCAGCTCAACCCGTTAGCCACGGCTGCTGGCCAGCCAGCCGTGCCCGAGAGAGACCACGCGGAGGTGGGTCTTTTGAGCTGAGGATGCTGGCTTCCGCCATGGACCGAAACCGGACAGGGAAGAGAACCCTGCCCGGGTTGCCCGAGTAGGGAACCCTACTCAAGCATGGCCGGTCCAAGCCCTCTTCGCTCCAGCCAGGAGCGGGAGAAGGCCAGGAGGCGGCCATACGCCCGCCGGTCTCGGACAAGAGCCGCGTCTCCCGGCGGGCCTCCACTCCCCCATGTCGCCCGCCGCAGATCCCCGTGGAGGCTGCAGCGACGAAGCACATGGTCGGCGGTCTCCTCCTCGACACCACAAGGGCATGTTGGAGAGTCCCGCCGCCGGAAGAACCACAACTTGGCGTTAAACGAGCCGTGTCCAGTCAGGATTTGCATGGCAGCGTGCTCAAGGGTGAACCACTTGGCCGCTGCCAGTCTCGTCCGAACGTCGGGCATGAACCCGAATGTACGCCTACCCGTTGAACTGTAAGTCCAACGCAGACCGAGGCGCTCTGCCCAATCTTCACGGCACCGTACCCGGTCCAAGTTTCCCTGAACCAGGCGGCGCCCGTGAACCCATGCGTCGAGCAGGAGGTCCGCAGGAGGTATCCCCGCCAGCACCTGAAGCGCGTCAGAACTTACAGTCCGGTACGCCATGGTCACCCTTACCAAGGCCTGCCGCTGCAAGCTGAGGACCTTCGCCCTCTGAGCTTTCGTGGGCCGGTGCCACCACCACGTTGCACCGTACAGCAGGGTAGGTATGAATACCGCCCTGAAGTAACGAGCTCGGCAGTGGAAGTTCGTGCCCCATACGTTGCCCCCCACCGACCTAAAGAGGGCAAAGGTCCTCTCCAGCTTCCCCGCAACCGCGGTCAAACTGGCTCTCGCGGTGCCGAAGACCCAAATGGTCCTAATGCGGGGTCGTCTCTCGCAGGGTAGCCCCCTGGTGGTGCGCTATCGGGGATCACGCCTTGTGGGGGAACGGCAGGGCCGCTACCTAGGGGTCGAGATTAACCCGGGGAGGACAGCGACCCCGCAGCTAGAGGCGGTTGCGGGGAAGCTGGAGAGGACCTTTGACCGTGTTACCCTCCGTCAGCAGTGCCGATATACTGGCTCTACAGCCCCCCACCGACCCCGACTTGACCACCGGCCTGGAAATGGCCCCGAGGGCGGCTCGGCTGTCCGAGTATATCGTTATTCGCTTATTTGTCTCACCTTTCTGTCTCAGTTCGATTGCACAAGCCTCTATGGCCGCAACCTCCGCCTGGAACACCGTCGCATATTTCCCCAACGTCAGGCTCTCTTCCACCCCCATTCCGGGGATGTATATGCCTGACCCCGCCTTCCCTTTCCCGGTTTCAATTTTTGAACCGTCCGTAAAACACTTAATATCTTCTGTATCCCCCCCTTGCCCGGTCTCCCGGGATAGTTTGACCACGATCGTCTTTACAAAGTCCCCTTGTTTAACCATTTGATCCGATCTCATGCCCGTGGACGGTGCCACTCTGCGCATGTGTTCTCGTATCCCCCCGTTTCCTTTTCTTGAACGACTAAATCCCTTGAGATAGGTTTATTGAAGTGCCAAACCCGTGAAGTTGGTTCAATTCAGAGGCAATGCTCGAAACTGGGGGTTTCAGGAGTCATACCCGTGAATGGGGTTTTTAAAAAACCAAACAAACAAAGCAGAGTCAAACCCTCAAGATTTTTTTTTTTTTTTTTTCAACGATTAAACCCCACGAAATCGGTTTCTTGCGAGCCATTCTCGTGAACTTGGTTCTCTCCGAAACATCCCCCCAACCCACCCCATCTTTAATCGTACATCATATTTGGCTCAATTACAGAAAATCTAGTTCACAAGGACTGTGAAACTTCTGATTTTTACCACCCAAAAACATTACCACACCCAGAATCTGTCAATCTGCACACTACGGTCTGATTATTCCGGAAAAAGCGGATACAGTTTGAGAACCTGCTATCCGCAGTTAAAATAGGGCCTGGTCCTTACCTGCTAGATCGAATACGATTTTTGGGAGAACATTTTCACGAGAACCCTGACATTTTCCCTTACCATGAGCGGCGGGATAATTTCCGATTGTGGCGAGTAGCACGGAGCGGGGAGGGGGGCATCTACCACGACCACCGCTCCGGGCCTTAAAATGGTCACGCTGCGCCCCTGAACGTACGGACGTTGTTGGACCGTTTCTAGAGTCGAGAAAAAGGGTCGAAACAATTTTAAATCATTCAACTCTTTTTCCGACCCAAAATCGGCAATTTGGCCACTCAAACCGACTGATTGTCCTAAAACTGGAACAGTCGGCTCTATACAAACTTCAAATGTTAATTTTCAATTCGAAGAAGAATTTTTTTTCAGCGTGACAACTGACTTTCTACATGGAACTAAGTCCAGTTTTCTTCAATTTCTCAGAGAACTTTTGAGGCTATCGGGAAAATCGTTGATTTTTACGCCCTCAAGAGGCTCAGCAGATCTAGATGATCCACAAAATTCAGTTGAAAGCCTCAAAATTCGTTGAAAATAGTGCCAATTTGGCCCCACAATGAGACGCCGATTACACCCCTCAGACGGTTTGAGGAGGAAATCATAAATTCGGCCCTTCAAACGCTTCTACTTGATTAATTCAATGGCAGATCACAGCGTCCATTGTCAGTTCGACCGAAAAAATGGATAATTGGAGTTTAAAATGGGTAATTTCCCTGATAATAATCATTTTCACTGAGATTTTGAAGTAAACTGGACTTTTTTGGGACGAAGAAAGCCAGTTTTAGATCCAAAAATAAAAATGTAGCTTAATTTTCAGTTTATGTGAAGCGAATATTCTAATTTCGGGCCAAGTAGTCTGTGTCAGCATTCAAATCGAGATTATGCATTATTGTTTTTTTCAGTCATAACGAGAAAAGAAATAAATTGAGAATGGCTGTGGGGGACAATTACGTAAATAAAGTAAAACAATATGAACTTTTGAAAGACAGGTCCAGTTCTTTCAAGTTAAGTTATAAACCTTATTATTATGCTCGAACGCTTCGGATAGAGAGAAATAAATTAGAGAGTGGACTCTTCAGAGAAATCGATATAATGACTTAATAGTGTCACCCCGCCCCACCGCACTCTCTCTGACGTCCAATTTACCATCAAAATCGACACACAAAGTATCACCCCACCGCTCCCATACATCGTCCTTTTTTTAAAACCACACAGGTGTGGTAGTTATGCGGTAGCTTCTTTTTTTCTCTACGCCCACTAAATATCAATCAAAGGAGGGGTGTACCTCGGCAACTATAAATGAAGCCGAATGTTGGCTGGGGAGGGGGGGGGGAAGTTGCGGCAAAAGTGAGTGATCCTCCCCTTCTTAACCCAGTCAGTAAGTCAAGCGAGATTTAAGTGGCGAAGTATCACGCAAGGTCTCAGCCTCGCGATTGTTAATTTTAATGGTTTTGGTTCTCTATAAATCTTTTCCGTCGGAAATGGTCTCGAATTTTTTAGGGATCGGTTGAATTAAAGAGGGGAGGAAACATGAATTTTTTGAAGCCTATTATTTGAATAAAATAAGAAATAAACCGGCCGGGCTTTTCCGCGAATTATACGATCGTAAAAATGTAGACGAAGGGTGAAAGAGAGTGTGTGAGCGTACGAAGCATATTAAGACATAAGCGCAAGGAAACTATAGTCGTGACTGCTTCGAGTGGAAAGAACAACGCGGCCAATCTGTTTAATGTAATTATATAGAATTATTGTAATTATCGGTATTAAGATGAGTGAGGGTAACTCCCACGGTGGTATAAATTATGACATCCTACGTATGGACGAGCTTGATAAGAGAAGGATGGGAAACTGAGTGAGACGGATAGAAGGAGAAGAACTCGATGTTATCTCCACAAAAAATAATAATCTTCTCCTACACTACCACCACGTCTGGTTAATAAGGGAGTAATTTCAATTTTTTCCAACAGTGCAAACATTTACACGTTTCTTTAAACGTGTAAATAACTCTCAGACTGAATTGTGAATGGGCACATAAAATGACGAAAAGTTGTACCGCACCCAGCATCTTCGAGAGGGGGAATATCGTCGCGCACCATCAAACCCTCCACGAAAGTATAATAATTGGCTGTTAAACATGAGGAGCAGTCAAGTAATTGTTACGCCGTGTTGTATTTCAGTAAAAGGAAGCGGCGACATGATTTAGTGCACAGGGAGGGTGGAAAAAAAGGTGTCACCGACCCGGTAACTATAATTAAACTTTTTCGGTCTGAGCTTCATTAGCAACACACGTGTCAAACGGAGGAGAAAGGGTCCTTGATGATGGCAAGGGGTGGAAGTGAAGGGGTAGGCTATTCGAAGACGGCTCGTTTTCGTCTGATACTTGCCTGCGGAAACACAAGACTTTAAGGATGTGCGGAGGGGAAGGGTGGCCCTGAGGAATCCGGTGAAAACGATCCGAGAAAATTTATGATTTTGTTACATCCTTTCGAAAACCCTCTGTGGTTCAAGTGGTGAGGCTCAAGAAGTGGGAACGACTAGAGTTGATTGATTAATACTACTCGTTCCCTCGGGCCTGCTCGCTTAATGAATAAGTGATCAAAATGCTAGGCCATTGGAAATATTGAATTAATTGCGAAAAAATTACGCATGGAATTGTTTATTCAACGTGAAGGCGATCCAAACACCTTTGGAGAATTACAATGATAGACTCTGAGGCCGTTAATAGTGTCTGAAATATTCACCCATGGCGATGAATACATTCCAGTCGCATTGCCGCCCCCGTGGTCTACTTATAGTGAGAATTCATAAACCATCGATTTTAGTGAGTTAAAATCAACAGAAGAAACAGCAAAAAATTGTAGTTTTGGGGAGCCACAGTACAGGCTGTTAAGAGTCACCATCCTGCCCCAACTCCTATACCCTTGAGTGGTTGTTCGTGGGAGTGGCCCAAAACCCGTACGAGGCCTGAGTGATATCCGCACCTCGCTCCACGATGATCATCAAAGCGAACACGTTACGTGGGGAGGGGGGGATTTTTACTGGTGGATTGTGCGGAGAAATATCCGTGTTGAAGCCGGCGAGAACGGCTGCTATAGACGGCGTGTGCGACGATATACGCGTCGCTGTGAGAACCCAGCGAAGGGGCGCCAGCCATGTCGATTGAAGGCATCAGAAAGCTTTCGACAACACTCACGGGTCACGGGTGGTCGAACGCCTGGTTGAATTGATGTTGGAAAACCGTAGGCCATTTTATGGGGTTGTCGGAGTAGTGGGCGTGGCTGAAGCGCTTGGAGATGGGTAGAATTGACGCTTCAAGCCCCCGAATACTAGCTGACCAACTCTGTCAAATGAGCTTTAGTGGCTTTAGAAACTCTGGCAAGAGACTGAAATAAATTTCTTGAGTGTTCCACCAGAACAATGGAGCTTCCCCAAGACGCCAAACCTCTATTAAGTTTTAGAATGAAAATAAGAAAAACGGGCTTTTTATTTTCATTACAACACAACTATTTCGAGTTCAAAAGCGGGTGGGACAAAAACAATAAACAAACGGGTGAAGCCCCATTTGGTTAATTATGATGACGATACATCTTTAGATGTTCTACTTCAACACTCTCCCTCATCGAAGAGATGTTAGTCATTACGATTTTGTTTGACCAGGCCATCAACCGAGGCGTTGTTAATGGCTTCGTTAGAACGTCAGCGAGTTGGAGACTTGAGCTGATAGGTTTCACGTCTAAAATTCCTTCTTGAACGAGCTCTCTCACGTAGAAATGTCTAACTCTTATATGTTTTGTTCGCTTGTGAAACTCTGGATTTTTCGAAAGCTTGAGAGCAGCTTCGTTGTCGATAAAAATTGTTGGAGTCTTGGGATTATGTTCCTATTCTTGTATGAGTCTGCTTGCCCTAACGACTTCTCGAGCAGCCTCACTCGCAGTTACTAGCTCGGCTTCAGTACTTCAAAGAGCAACACTCGATCGTCTCTGGCTCATCCATGACATAGGTCCACTTGCGTGCATGCACAGAACTCCTGTGGTTGAACGACCTGTCTCGACATCTCTAGCGAGATCTGCGTCACTGAATCCTTCGAGAGTAGAATATCCTGGTCTGGATATAATTCCAGCGTCCTCAGTACCCTTGAGATACCTGAAAATTCGTTTTAATTTTATAATGTCTTCCGATGTTGGATTTTCTAATTTCCGAGACATCACGCCAACCGCGTAGGCTATATCTGGTCTGGTTGAAACCATCAAGTACATAAGTCCACCAACGGCTTGGCGGAAAGGAACATTCGTTTTTTCTTTCCCTATAGTTCAGTAGTTTCTTGTCCACTGATTATTGGTGTTGAAATAGGTTTGCATGAGGCCATGCCAAACCTCTCTAGTAGACGCCTAGTGTAACTCTTTTGATGAATTTTTATGATATCATCTGAATCCTGCTGAATTTCTAGTCCGAGAAAGTAATTCAATGGTTTGAAAGTTATCTTGAACTCCATCTGCATCGCTTTCAAAAAATCATCTAGGAGAGTTTGGCTAGTCGAAGCTACAAGGCCGTCGTCTACATAAAGAGCAACAACTATTTGATAGTTGTCTGTCATTTTAATGAAAACACAGGGATCTGCATAGCTCTTTTTAAATCCCAGTTTTTCGAAAACTTGAGTAATTCGCTTGTGCCAACATCTAGCAGCTTCCCAAGTAGCACAGTAATATTTTCCCAATATTTATTCAATATTGTTACGTTGTAACAATATTGGTAATGTAAATTAAATATTGAAAAAATGTTTTTTTGTTACTGAAATCTTAATGTCTTGACACAATTATTTTTCTAATTTTCAATTTATATTTATAATATAATATTTTTTCACCACTTCACGATAATCATTTTTCCAATATTTTTTGGTTATGGTTATTCCAACATTAGTTTTTCATTATTTTTACAACATGAAATTCATATTGGTCGAGTAATGTTTAAAATGAGTAGAAGTACGAGCATTTTTAAAATGTTGCTTTCCAATTTAGCACAAAATATTCGGTTTAAAACCAATTCTAAAACCAGCTGGTTATAAATCAACGATGTCTCGTGAAGACGAGAATCTTTAAGTCTTTAATCGTTATGGGAAATTAAATTAGGTGATTTTTTTTTGTGATTGTTCAGTGCATTTTCCAGAATTATTGTGTTAACCTTTTATTGGTGCTTTTCAGGTGGCAAGTGGGAGAAGTAGGGCCTGTCTCTCTTTTTCTTTTTTCTTTAACTTCGCTTTGAAGAGAACTTAAATTTAAAAAATGCGCCTAAGGTCCCATTTCGATGGTGGAAAATAATAATTATGATACTTATGTGCGACTACGACTCGTTCTCAGTACGTAAAATTTAATCGCGAAGAAAAAAAAAACGCAAAATGAAATGGGCGGAGGTTTTGTTTTTACTCTGGCCAACCTCAAGGTGACACGATAGAGGGAAGGGGAACAACGAAGGTCAAAGTTGTGCCCACGCCATGCGCGTTCGTACAAGTTGTGGCGTGTTTAGAACGAGAAAAGACCTTGAGTCCGTATTATTTGCTTGCTACTGGCAGTGGCAGTACTGGCCTTCGTGTGAGCGTAAGCGATTTTCAAAACAGTTATGGGTGGAATTTCCCTACAACAATGGGTGAGTACCAAGGCCGTTTCTAGCCCTCGCGGGGCCCCTAGGCGAGAACTATCGGGAGGCCCCCTAACAGCCGGTGGATATCGTAAATGTATAATTAAACAAAGACGCGGTTTCAGGTTTTGCTTAAAAGGGAGGGGCTTCAGAAATTTTATGCTTTGCTCTACTAAAACTGGCTTGATAGCCACTCGCATCCTTGAAATAGCTGAACTAGGTATTCCCCCCAAAAATCCGGATAAGCTAACTATAGTTGCACCAAAAAATGGCAAAAACTGACTATTTTCGCGCCTTAAAAATGACTAAACTAACTATTTACTTCGACCTACGTGGGCGCGCCTCGATGGTGTAATGGATACAATGCTCGCTTCGCAACCCAGCGGGCCCGGGTTCGAATCCGGTCATTGCCCACTACACTATAAGGCTGCGGCGAGCTGTGACACGGCACACTCGGCTTCGTGTGGGCGTTCCCGGCGGTGTGCGTTCAACAAACCGCCCACCGACCGAAACGCCCGCGAAGTACGGATGTGAAGTGCCGAGTTAGATAGATGGGTATGACGTAGGAGGCCGGGAAAGGCACCCCCCCCCCCCCCCCCCCGAAAAAATTCTACGACCTAAAAATAGCGAAACTGGCGATTGCCGCTCTAAAAATAGCCAAACTGGTTTCTCGCGCCCTATAAATTGTTAGACGTACGATTAGGGTGCCGTGAAAATACCTGAAAAGTTCATGATTCGCGCCCTAAAAATGGCTAAATCGACCAATGGCGCACCAATAGTGGCCTTGGCTTCCTGAATACTTGGCGTCCTAATACAGCTCAGCTAAATTGGCTCCTCGCACTCTAAAAATGACTAGAACTGACGATTCGAGCACTTGAAATGCCTATACAGATGATTCCTGCTCTGAAAATGGTAAAAGTGTGCCAAGAGTGGCTAAAACTGAGCATTCACGCCTCGGCTTCGCGCCCTACAAATTGCAAAACTGACTCCATACGTCCTAAAAATAGCTAAAATGACGATTTTCCCCTTGAAAATGGCTGAACTCGCAGTTCGTTCCCTGAAAATGACTAAAATAACGGACTTGGCTCTTTGAAGTAGCAATTTTGGAGGTTCGTCTCAATTGAATTAACCAATTCCGTTGGTTTTGCTCTTTCAAATATCAATTTCGAAGGTTTGGCTTAACCTATAAGACAATTTCGTGATTGTCTTCTTCAAAAGACAATTTCGCGAGGTTTCCCTCATTCTATTGCAATTTCGAAGGATCTTCAAAAATCAAATTTCCAGGATTTGGCCTTTTAAAGCCTCAATTAGGCAGATTTGTCTTCCTTTAAAATCCACGGTTCGGTCCACTTTAACAACCAAATTTCGTGGATTTGGCTATCTCAAATGGACATTTCGGATGTTTGGCTCAAATACGCACTTCTGGATCATTCAAGGCCCCTTTTTGTGGATCTAGCGGCTTGAAAGCCAAATTCGCGGAAAATCCAATTTTGTTGGGCTGAATTCTTCAAAAACCAAATTATTCGGATTTTAACTCTGTAAAGCCCCAATTTCCCGGATTTTCTCTCCATTAAAATCATTATTTTCTGTGCTTTGTCACTTCAGAACATCAATTTAATCGTTTTAACAGAAGTGCCAAAAGATTGTAAAAAAAAAATGTTCCGACAGCAGCCTGTCGGGAAAAGTGCATTTCATTCATGCGACAATCGAGTCAAACCTCATAAGTTAGAACGATATCAATCAATTATGAATGACATTTAGGCCGTGGTATAGAAAGTCAAAATCATAAAATCGTATTTCTTTTTACCGCAGGCCCCTTTTTTGGCACCAACTGAGGGGGAATTTTACCGCAGGCCCCTATTTTTACCGGTTGTAGATTTGAATTGGTAAGGGAATTTTACCGCAGGCCCCTTTTTTGGCACCAACTGAGGGGGAACAAAATGATGAAAATGAAAAATGAAACAGAGTCGGTTTGGTTGCCTATACGATATGGGAAGGTGGACTCTTGTTAGAGGAGTTACTTGCAATTAAAATCTTTATCCCCGGCCTAAATTTCATTCATAATTGATTGATATCGTTCTAACTTATGAGGTTTGACTCGATTGTCGCATGAATGAAATGCACTTTTCCCGACAGGCTGCTGTCGGAACAAAACTTTTTTCAGATTACGTTAATTTTCAGATCAGTTACAATAGGTTAAATGGTATATCACTATTTCACCATTGCGGAATGCGGAGTGCCTGGGTTTGTGTTAAATGTGGGCCGCGCTATTCATTGATGTAGGATGGTGGTACATGTATTGTGTATTGTCTTTTTGTTCTCCTCCCCCAGTTGGTGGCAAAAAGGTTGATCTGCATAGTTATTGGTTACCAAAAAATTTTGATCTTGAATTTCTATGCGGCAGTTGAAGTGAAGTCACAAGTCGCACAGAATGTCGAATCAAAATTAGAAGGTGAAAGTGTACTAGTGTAGGCATAGCTGGTGGTGCTTGGTTACAACGAAGCATCTTGCGTTGAAAAAAAAATACATAATCAAAACTCAGCAAAGAACAAAAGTATATGAAATTTCAAAATGTTTAAATTTATAATTTTAATAAAACGGTTAAACCCCACCCCTTTTTCCACCCCTACCGCCCCTTCCCCCTCCGTTTCTCCATGCTCCTCTTCCACCTCCTCTTCCACCTCCTTTTCCTCCTCGCCCTCCTCTCCATCCTCTCCAGCCTCTTCCTCTTCTTCCTCCTCTCATTGGTCCAAAATGATAATTTTGGTAATTATTACCATGTCTGCGTTGTGATTTGCGTTAGTAAAAAACAAATCGAAATTCATTTAAAAGCAACAATACTGATACATACACGTGAATAACGAAATAAGATATTGGCGCAACGCCGCTGGTACTTGCACCAATATTATCGCTGTTCCTTCTGTTAATCAATGCAAATTATAAGTATGAATTGTTGAAAATTCTACTACTATGTAATTCAGTGGCATTCTACATTTCCGAAGGACTGGGGACTGTCTCGAAGACCGGACTGTCCTCTTTCTTTTTTTCGTTCTTGTTTTCCCCTTCTTCTTTTCGTTTTTCAGTATTCTTCTCCTCAGTTTTCTTTTCATTCTGAGGTTCATCACCTTTTTTTTCGTTCTTGTTTTCTTCTTTTTTTCCTTTTTCTTTTGGGTTCTTTATTCTTCATCTCATCACGTTCGACTGAAGACGCCACGGCCAGTCTCTCTATGAGCTTGAAGTGCTCCATGGCGTCTTCAGTCTCCAAGTCGCTTATGCTGCTTGTATCCATCCTAAAAAAAATATTTATTTAATTAACATATTTTTTTTTTATTCCCACTTAAACTCATTTTCCCACTCACTCGTTTTTCTCCATTTTTGATAATATCGAGAAATTCGAAATAATTCGTAGTTTATCCCTTCCACATGTTACAAAATGCTGATTTAAATTAGTGGAGTATATTTGTTGTTTTTTTTTGTGTTTCTCATCTTCTGGCTGGTGGTCTGTCTCCCAGTGTAACTCACCCGTTGAATCAGTTACCAATATTTCAAATTTGAGTGACATTCTGATAGTGCAACTTGCAATTTGGGACTTCGACGGTGTGAATTTCAAAAAGAAGACTTTCAAATTAAATAACGAAAACGTGACACCTATAATCATTAATGGTACATACTACGACATAGCTGCTGTTGTTTGCCATTACGGAAGAAATATAACTAGTGGTCACTACAAAGCGTTCGTAAAGAAAAGTTTTGGTTGGTTCGAAGCTGATGACTCAACTGTGACGTTTAAAAAAGAAATATATTGTTTTGAACATCCTTACCTAATAATTCTCAAAAAAAAAAAAAAGGAATAGACCATGAACTATTACTAAATATTCCATTTTTGCGCTCGAATACATGTTAAACAAATTATTGTAATCGATATTTTTGTTTAAAAACAAAGCTATTGGGCAAGTTACAGGGGGTCCGACATACCCCACCCTCCGCATCACCTTTGTCACGCCAACAAACAAAAATATCGATTACAATTAAAAATATATGTATAGACGTAAAAATAGATTATTCTATTCAATATAAAAATTAATGTTTTTAAAACAAGTTAAAACTTATTCTAAGGGGAAAAAAGATTATTTATTTTACTATGAAGCAAAGGGGGTGAGCTTATAAATTCATGGCGTGACTAAGGTGATGAGGATGGAAGGGTATGACTCCCTGTTACTTGCCCAGTCTCGAATAAAACAACAATTTCAATAACAATGAACAATTAAATTATCTAAAATAAATTAAACAATGCAACAAAATATCAAAAAAACAATTAAACAACAATTAAAAAACAATTAAAAATTTAAAAAAAAAAATCAAGCAATATGAATATTATAAATAGATCAATATAAGTTCGAGAGGAAAAACATTTTCAGTGGACTAGGGCTGCCAATGTGTATACATAAATAAATTGATATCAATGTCTCAAAAAGCGCTGTATTTCTCATTTAAAAAAAAAAATCTCTTTAAAATCGTTCTTTCATGAAAAACGTCAATGACAAAATACACATTGCGGCGATACCACTGCATAAAAAAAAAACGCGCAGATGATTCTACCTCCTGAGGGAGATGAGCATAAAAGTTATCACGGCATCAGTAGAAAAAGAGGCTTAATTGTGCTCATCTACCCTCTAAGGTTGCGTGGAAACGAATCACACGATTTTTTACCATAGTATAGTGACAGTCAAATGTTACAAAACTGGCTCCCTAAATTCTTCGAGAAATGGACAGCTAAATAAATTTCTCTGCTTGAAACGAATTAATTTATTAATTAAAAATAGCCATGTTTTAGATCAATTATCTAGTTTGATGAAGATCAACGCGAGCAGTGGGACAAATGGTGGTTTACAAGGCCGGCCCTTGTAGCGAGCTACAAAGATTTGTAAGATTGTCCCCGCCTCCTCCCCCAGTGCCCCCTCAACACCTACCACTTCATTTTTGTTAGAAGATAACGAAATTCTACAATTGATGGAGCTGACCCTAAATGCCTTCGTTAGCAATAATTCGTAGCTTTTCAATTTGCAGAAAGAAATAGAGCGCACAACAGAAGTTAAAGCGACAAATGTATACAGAATATTATGGGCTGAAGAGGAGATACGAAGGGAAAAAAATGAAATGCATAATAAAATAACAAATTGAGAAATAATGTTCAATCAATTATACCATATTTACGACCATATTCAGAGACCTTCTTTATCTGAGCCTTAACTTAAATTGTGCAAAGGTCATACGTGTATTGCTAAAGGAATGCCGAGTGCCTGGGTCTCAGGATTTCTTGCTCAAGATTTATTAGGCTGTAGGCAAATCAAATAAAAGAGACGGCTCAAAATACAATCTCAATGAAATTTTTTGGTAATTGGGTGGTCCAGTAAAGCATAGCGTTAATTTAATAGCTCCCCTCCGCCGAGAACTCCCCTGCCATATCAACGGATTTGGTTCACAAAGGTCTCATTCGAAAGCGCGTTCATTTCTCATTACTCGAGTCAATTTTGGGGGCAATTGCAGCAACAGCCGTGCGGTAGCGAATTTTCAACTAATTCAAACCCCTCTTTCACACCGTTCCCGTGGACCGATTCATCTGGATCACGAACTCGTCCGAGATATTCACGCTATTGATTTTTAGACCAAATTTGGTTGCCCTAAGTAAAAAATTGCGACCGTGATCGTGCTAACAAGCGAGGGGTCATATATATATATATATATATATATATATATATATATATATATAGCAAATCGAACCGACCTCGGATTCGTGTTCTAGGGGTTCTGAAACGTGAAAAAAAAGTATCACAACCCATATGTGCGACCATCAGGGCGAGACCAATAGTGCATTTTTTGAATGAAATGCACTAATTAAGTCCGAGTGTAACTCCTGATCGACCCGGTGACCTGCTCGATCGGCTTCTTTGAGTACCCGAAGGAACTTTTCGTGTACTTTTGACTTCTCTTTTATGAAATAAATAAATTTAAACCTAGTGAACTCATCTTTGAAAAAAACAAAATAGCGATAACCCGAAAAAGACTTCGCAAACGGGCCACAGACATGAACTATTTCCCTAGGAGAAGTCGCCCTTTGCCTGGTACCGCACTTCAATCTGTGCGCTTTTCCGCACACACAGCCCTCGCATTGCTCAGAATTTGCGCTTAATTTAAACCCCAATCTCTCGCTCGATAACTCTTTTCGTATGTCGCTTGTCCTGGTGGGCTAAGCGGTCGTGATACAGCTGAAGCAATAGGTTCTGATCGGTAACTGCATTAATTGAAGAAACAGTTGTGTGCCTGTAGTTATTTTTAACGTCTAAGTGATAAAGGTCATTGTGACGAATGCGGCTTCTCGTCAGAATCGTCTTCCCATTGACTTCAAAAATACACCTTTCTGCTGTTGACACGAACACACGTCTTGGTGTGTTTGTCATGCGCCGACAGAACTGAGAAAAGGTTCTTGTGCATGCTTGGCACCAACCACACGTTCGATAGGGTAACTTTGGAAATACAGTTACCTTTCGAAATCGAAAGTTCTATGTCGCCATAGCCCTCAGAATTCGCTGTTTTCCCGTCTGCGGTGGTAACTTTACAAGGACTAGTAAAAAATTTAATTGACTTGAACATTTTTTCGTTGTTACAAACATGATTTGTTTGTCGACTTACCAGTTCGCATAGTCACTTCCAGATGAAAAAACGTCAGCTATACCATCAACGTCATTGTCCGTCTTGTTCACTTGTCTTGGTGGACGACCGTCTTTTTTCCACTTCAAACAATTTTTCACAATGTGTCCTTCCTTTTTACAACAATAGCAACTTATTTGACTTTTCGTCTTAACTTTAGACAACGATAACAAGGCCTGTTCGCCTTTTGACTCAGCACACGCTCCCTTCGAAACTCTCTAGTGAGCACATAGCTGACTAGTCAGGTTTTCGATTGATCGTTCTGACCTCTGCATTAACTGCCAACTCGATTTAAACGAAAAATACTCGAGGGGTAGTGTATCGAGAACTTTGCAAATTAATAGAATTTCCGGAAGTTTGTCTGGACAACACATTTCTATATTACGACTGTTCCAAATATTCTTCAATTTTGAGAGGTGATTTTTCATATCATCGTCGGAGTCGTATTTGTACGTGAAAAATTGCGTACAAAAATTGAACGTTTTTTTTTTTTTTTTTTTTTTTTTTTTTTTTTCAGTAACTCTGTCATAAAGTCTACATAGCTCAATCCATACATCTCTCGAATTGTCGAAACGCATCAGTTTTGTGAGTGTCTCTTCAGTCATACTAGTTGTTAAAAGTAGAAGGGCTTTCGTATCGGCGTTTTGGTAGAGGTTTAGCTTAATTTCGTAGTCTCTTACCTCATTTTCGCTAGAACTTGCGTTAGGCTTCGTGGGCTTCAAAAGTATACCTTTGACCATATCTTCGCCTCCGGGAATGCTCCTCAAAAGAATTATAACCTTGTACTTCCAGGTAGCCCAATTGCTCTTGCCTTCCAGTAGTCCGATATTGACTAAAATCACGGGGCTTGCAAAAGCTTGTTGTATGTCCTCTATGAATTCGAGAGTTTGCTCACTACTCCACAACACAATAAACTCGGGAGCAAAAATTAGAACTCAATAGTTCTGTTCCAACGAGAACGAGGTGTTTCGAATATGTTTGGAACAGAAATTTAAGATTATTAGTATTACATTTTATTGGCTGTTCTCATGGGAACTCTGCTCCGAACATGTTCCAAACACCTTGCCAGAACAAACACCTATTCACTCAATTGATGACAACTACGAATAAATGCACGTGCTGGGCTCAATCAGCTAAACTGCCAACAAATCATGAGACGAGAAAGCCCGAGAAAGCTATATAAAAAATTTGAAAAATAGGTTCTTCAATTCACTTCCACACTGACCCATTGTTGCGCAACATGAATCAGAGAATCCCATTTCCGTTGGGATGCAAAAATATTCAAAAATACTAACCCGCAACACATGATATTCTAGACGCAAAGAGTCGACTCTGCCCCGACTCTGCCGAGACTCGCGCGATGTTCATTTCTAGACACAAAGAATCTACTCAAAGACTCTCAGTGTGGACTAGAATCTAGACAAAAGAATCAAAAAAAAGAATCTGCAACACACGATATTCAAGCAAAAAAGAATCGACTCTGCCCCGACTCTTTCGGGATTCATTTCTAGACACAAAGAATCGGACTCAAAGAGTCTCAGTGTGTACTAGGCTTTAGACAAAAACTTTTAGACAAAGAATGTAAGCTCCTTAAATTATCTTCAACTTTTACTCCGTGCATTTTTTTTAAAATTCCCAACAGTTTTCGATATATGTATATGACCCTGGAATGTGACCTTTTTCAAAAACATTATTTTAACCTCGCGTTTTTTGTCAAACTTTTCAACCTACCTTCTTACCTGTTCAATTTTAGCGTAAAGAATGAATTTAGAAGTTGTTGAGAATTGAATTTGCTTCAAGAATATATGCATAAACGCAAAATAATCTTTAAGGGGTCGTCAGCTATATGAATTTTGTGGTTTCAAAAGGAAGTCTACAAAAATGATTCACAAATTTTAAGTTTTCATCCTCAAACAAAGCTGCGGCGCTTAGCCACCACGTCACCAGTCGTCATTTCGCTATCGCGGCCCTCATCAGCTCTGGTGAGCCGGGTCTCCTCCCTAACTCGATTTTACCAGGTCAGGTCGAGCGTCAGGGGCGGAAAGATCGTTGAGTGCAAAGTCCACTCAAAGAAAAATACAGGGATTTCGCCCACTGAATCACTTCCACACACCGTCATGCCTCCATTTCTCTCAAAACTGTAAAATTCACCCCAAAATCCACGAGATTGAATCGACGGAAAATATATTACTTACGTTCCAGTCACGGACCAGTCATGAGCGTTTGGCACTTTCGAAAACAGAATTTCGTTATTTTCGCCCAGCACGTGCATTTATTCGTAGTTGTCATCAATTGAGTGAATAGGTGTTTGTTCTGGCAAGGTGTTTGGAACATGTTCGGAGCAGAGTTCCCATGAGAACAGCCAATAAAATGTAGTACTAATAATCTTAAATTTCTGTTCCAAACATATATTCGAAACACCTCGTTCTCGTTGGAACAGAACTATTGAGTTCTAATTTTTGCTCCCGAGTTTATTGTGTTGTGGAGTAGTGAGCAAACTCTCGAATTCATAGAGGACATACAACAAGCTTTTGCAAGCCCCGTGATTTTGATACGTGCCCTTGTAATTCAAACCAAACCTAAACAGCCATGCATATATTTATTTTCCACTGCCCACTTTATACTGATCATCGCTAACAAGTTGGAATCCCTCCTCCTCAATAAGCAGCGCGTCCCAGCTATCCAACAAAATTTCAGCACGTCGATTCACCACGTTTGCCCAAGGATTGGCAAGCACGATAAAAAACTCGATTCCTGATTCCTGGGTCCCTCCAGTTCAATTCTCTCAAGTTCCGGCATCAACTTCCAGTTTCACATCCTGTCCAGTATTCATTGTCGTACTTGGATGCTAATGCAGAGTGAAACTCTATTCTCTTTTCAGAGTACCCGTCCGCCACCCACAGTCTCACCTGACAACGCCCACTTTCGCGTGGTCCACACCGTGGGCAGTCAGTACATCCGCTGACAGTCACTAACGGGCCGGTAACCCGGTGTTGCATGTGTCTGGCAGTCCTTCATCTTCATTGTCTATTTCCTCACTGCATCATCCGTCCGTCATGAGAAACGCTCCTTCCCCATGAGCATGAGAACTGAACTGCTCGGCACAGTATTCTCCCAGGCGGGCTCTAAGATAAAATTGTATGAACCTCTGGGCGTTTTTCACAATCCGCAAACCCCCTCCCCAACAACCGCTCTTATGAGTGGCCGACTGATCCCATTTCCCCAGTTCGCCCTGGTCGAGATAGCCCACGGGTAGTGGCCGATCCACGGTGGGGGGTTGGGGGACAAAAACCCCCCTTAAGGTCAGAATAATAGTTTAAAATAAGAAAGAAATACAAAAAATGAAAAATAGAGGTAAGAAAATGAATGCAATTATAAATTTGAATCGACAGTTATCACATCACTACAAATAAAGAAGCGGGAAAATTCATATGAAACCACTGGCTGGGTAAAGGACCCCCCCCCCCCAACCGAAGATTTTGATATCATTCTTCCAGGAAAAGAAACCGAAAAATCAGAAGAAGTGGCTACTATATCTTTCTGTTTGACTGGCGGTGTGCAATCTCATCCCTCCCCCCTCCTACCAGGGAGGAGAAAATTTTTGCTTCGACCCCCCCCTTGATAAAATGGTGGATCCGACACTGGCCACGGGCCTAAGTGATGTTTCTTTCAGCATGGCCCGTTTCTGCCTTTCTGGTGGGACACAAACAATGTTAGTTTAATGAGAGGAAGGGAAGAGAAACAATTTCTAAAAATATTCTAATTTCACCAAGTTACCGTATCGAAATTTATTATTTCTGGGATAGGAATGCAAGACCTTGATAGGAATGTGCATATGTATAATTAAAAATATTCACTCTTCCCATCCGCCAGCGGCCAGAGCGAAATTTCAAGTTTCCATAGAAACTGCGGGCATTAAGAGATATGAAACATGTGTGGAGACGATTCTTTGTTGCAAAGTTGAATCGGAACATGAATCTACGCAGCCCGGACTCTGAGGGCCGTATTCAGAAACGCGCCTTTACGAGACCTTAACCTTTGTGGCTCCTTATAGCAGGAATTTGTATTCAGAAACCAACCTTATCCGCATTGGCTAAGGAACTGTAAAGGAGTTCTTTAAGGCATGAAAAAATTGTATTCACAAAGCCACTTTTACCTTCGTGGTTCCTTTAAAGAATGTTATTTGCTGGTTATACTTATGATAACTCTAAGGAAGCTCGGGAGCTTCCTTTACAGTTCCTTTAAGCCTTGTATTGTGTTGTAGTGTTTCTACTGTAATTATTTTCCCTCGGTAAATGTGAGAAATGGAAGAATTTATTGTGTTTTTCGACTCGCTCAATCTTATTTCGGATCTCCAATGGCGTAATGAGCGACACAGAAGAAGCACACTATCTGAATCCAGTTCGGTTCTCCAAAAGGTCTCGTTTCGGTCAGATCAGACTGTTTGAAACGTTGTGATTTTGATCCGTCGAGCGTCGACCGACTGAAGGGTTCAAGTTTCTCTACGGCTGTCAAACTTTCACAAATTACTGAGAATTTGCGCGACGGGAAATCTTCAAGTGACGGTCCCATACCACGATTTGTCAATTTATCTTTTTTGTGTTGTGTCTCCCCTTGTGTTTCAAGTGTGACCGTCCTATCTATTTCATTATTTTCGTTTTGTACGGGATTGGAACCTAGGCCAAAATAAATAATTTATAGGCCTGAAAATAATTATTTCGTCAAAGTGCACGGTGAGTGGCACCGTTTCGACCTCTAGCTCACTACCGCGGCCGGAGCTGGGGCCAGGAAAAGACCCCAGTGCCAGTACCAGTGCGGGCTGGTCAGAGGTGTCAGGAAAAAATGCCGCAAGTGTGGTTCTCACGAAGGGGTAATGTTATTTCTTATACGGGGTTCCTGGATCCCTCTTGCGGCATTTTCTTCCCGACCGTTCGGAATAAGGCCCCAGTCGCAAGGGTGCTCGAAAGCCCTCGCTCATCGTTGTCGGCGCCACCTCGTGAGGCCCCCTGGAGCTAAAAGGCTTCTCTTTCATCCAAAACTCCTCTTTAGAACTTCAGTGGGGGCAGAAAACTGCGTTTTTCCCCCGGAGTTTTAAACGGATTTTTGTCTATCACTCGAATACTGCGCGTTCCACGAAAACGTCTTCTGAGTCACAAGTTGAAGAGCGTCACATTTCCTTCGAAATTCACTGGACAAACTCATTCCTCGTAGGTACCGAGCAACGGCCCTCGCAGACAGTTTTGTGACCTACGAGGGGTCAGCCAACCGGTGACGCCGGTGGTATCGTGAACATAAAGGAAGTGAAAGCATAGCGGGGCTAACAAAACAGCTTATATATTTTCCTAGTGGCCAAAGAGTGAGAGAATCATCCTTTCCATTTTTCAGATTGGTTGGTTTCCCCGGTGTCGTCGGCTGCAATTATTGTGCACATATACTCCGCTTAAAGTCTCCGTAGGTGACAGGAGTCTGGATGAGTCTCAAAGTAGTTGTGTTTTGCGGCCCAAGGATGGAATTTGTAGACGTTGTCATTGGCTACATTCGATTGACAGCAGTCGAATTTTCCAAAATAGAACCGTAGCCGTTGCTCGATCACGCAGTCTCCAGCAGGGCATTCCCTTGTGGGACAATGGCCGCTTTCCGCACAAACTTTACGGTTCTCTTCGATCTTGAACTTGTCCACGCTCATCAATAAATTAAAATTACGCAATGTTAATAGGCTGGCATTTCATACAATTTTGATAACTAATGTGCTTTTGAAGGCGTAAATAGCGAGAGGTTTCACATGATAAAGCGTACAGTCACCATTAAAAGCATATTTTCATTGTTTATTTGCTTTAAGGCCCCTTTAGCTAAAGGAACTGCCGAGGAACTCTAAAGGAACGTTTCTGAATACGATTTTTAAAGGAATCGCTAAAGGAACCTTAACTAAAGGAGCTCCTAAGGGGACGTAAAGGTTGGTTTCTGAATACGGCCCTGAGTCGCAACATGAATCGACTCAAAGAGTCTCAGTGTGTACTAAGCTTAAGACGCACCGTTTTTTTGATACAGGCGAAAAATCACGAAAGGGTACCTTTAAACGACCCCCCCCCCTCCGTCTGGGGCAGGTGATTCAGCTCGGGACTTTATTAGACAGTGATCAGGGGACCCTCCTGGGGCCTTATTCTTGAACGCCTTGGCAACACTAGTTTCGATTGCGTTATTGCCTTTTTGAGAAAGCAACACTGCGAAGCGGTATTCTTGAATTTGGCACTACTGCTTTGGGTCGCAATGTTGCAAAAGCAGTAATGCCTTCTGTGGTTTTTTGGAAACACCCCCTATAGGTGTTTCAATTTTCAAAGCTTCGATTGTAACATTGCCTTCTCTGTTGCCATGGGAAATCCGAGAGTTTCCATTTTGTTTTTTACAAGAAGGAATTTATTTTTCACAGTAGAGCTTTCTTGTTCGGTGAGTGCGGTTTGTAAAAATAAAAGAGAATCCCTCGAAAAACGAATATTTCGTCTAATCGTCCTTCGAAAAATGAGTTGCAAGAGACCTAGCTGAATCAGCGACATACCCACGAGAAACGCTCAGTAAGATGCGTGGGGAGGCAAGGAAGGGCTGCACGCCACAATTACGCTCACCAGCATTTCTCAGATGGGTTGGGCAATGAAGTCGAAGTTTAAAAGTTGTCCTCGTTGTGCATAAAATTGGATGTAATTTAGGTCCATCAGTGTTCTTCGACCAGAATCCCGGGACTAGCCTAAGGCCCCTTGCACATTAGGAAATAAAAGCCGCCCAGGTGCGGCGTCGGCTCTTGCAGTAAAAATACATAGAACTCTATGGGGCCTTTCACATTTGGCGCCGACGCGGGAGACGTCTCGCCCCCGAGAAAAAATACGCTGGCACGAGCGATAGGTGTTTTTTAGGCGTCGAAAGGGGCTAATTCAACGTCGACAACGAGATATCTTTGCCCCATGTGGGCGCTTAGATGGACAATAATGAGCTCCGCTGCTGTAGTCGAAAACTCTCATTTTAACAAAGAATTTCTAAACATAGCTCTAGCTTTGGAGATTTTTTTAAAAAAATTCACAACAGAAAGGAATCCCCGCGGTTATTTTATTGCACCGATTCCAGTATTGCTAACAAATGGTATTCTTGAAACACTGAAACACTCTGCATCCCAGACAACATTGCTTTCACTTCTCTCAAAGCAACATTGCCTTCAAAGCAGTATTGCAAAATTCTCACAATTTCAAGAATAGGGCCCCTGTTCACATTCCCGAAAAAAACAAAATCCCATATTTATTGCATTTATTTCGCATTTTTATGCTTAGATTGACTGGACTACAGGTGGGTCAAAAACAAGTGAAGCAAGAAACAAGGTGAAGCCCCATTTGGTTAAATATGATGACGATACATCTTTTGATATTCTACTTCAACAACCTCTATACATCGTATAGTAGAAGAAGGTCCAAGAACACCCCATTTGTACAGCATTGCTGCAGAGAGGCGTGCTGTAATAAGGCCTCTACAAGGCCAAGTTGATCCAACGTTGAGTGGCCATTTCGGAAGCCTTCCCTTGACTACCTTGTATGTATACAATTTGTATACAACTACATTGTATTACAGTTTTATTGACTTGACAGGGGTATTTCCCTTCTTTGATAAAGGGAATAGTTCCAGCCTCACGCAATAAGTCGAGGTACTCTCCGGAATCCCGAATTTTATTATGTAGAATTGCAGCAAATCTATGGAGTGAAGCCATTGTTGAGGTTATCTGTGCCCATAGGCCATCTCGAGCCACTCTCTACAGAGTTCTGCCGACCTCTTTGTTGCTCCTCCGTTTATGCACACTATATTCTTTATTTATTCACTTGTTCTTCACCCTCTCCTTTTCAACGACTTTAATGATAAGTTTACATTGCTAAATTTCAATCATAGCTCTTGATCTCTTTATTTTTTGCACTTTGTATCCGAGTAATTGTTACAGGATGCGATATTGTTATTCCTATACCATAAATTTATCTCTCACTCACTTTCTATTTTCCTTCCTGCATTTGGCCAGTTGGGCAACCCTCCCACAGTCACCCATCCTCCGATACTTTTTTTATTTGTCGACAATTTCCCAGCTTTCTGTCGGAAAGTAGTAATGACCATCCTGGTGAAAAATCAGCACCCTCGCCGAGCATTGTACAGATGGGCAGGTAATCTGGGGAAGAAGACAATTTTTACAAAAGAAGACACATCCTGTGCCTGAAAAGGAAAAAAATGGCGGGAAAGAGCCCTCCCCCCTCTGGTTCACTGAAGGGTCAAAACACCTTCATTCGAATAACGACGACTACTATTGACTTCTATCAAGATTTTGATGGGTTTTCACGATCGAGATCCACGAGGGTCGATGTTCCCTGTGCCTTTTTATAAAAATTCTCTACCACCTTCTGACAATTTAAAAGAAACGCCAATCATCGTTAATTACTTATTGAAAATTGGAATTTTAATTATTCGCTTTATGGCAAGTAATCAGGGACACCTTAACCGACTTGTTTGTACGGTTGTTAAGAAATTAAAACAAGGAGGAGGGGGTCATGTTGCCCACCACTCACCGTTTTATTGCCGAGTTAAATATTTTTTTTTTAGGGAAAATAACCTAAGAGAATTGGAAGTGACAAAACTACCGCCCAATTATAAAATAAAACGATGAGAAGGAAGAAGAAAATGAGATGAGTTTGGGTGGAAAAAGATTGCCAAGAAATGGCGCGGCCGGGCGGCATGAACCTCTTTTTATGCTCGATGGTGGTGGGGTGACGGTAAAATTTTTATTTCTCTCCGAACCACTTCATCACTCATTTCCAATTTACTGTTTTGAGACTGACGAGAGAGGCAAAAAAAAAGAGAGAGAAAGGACCTCATTGGGTGAGTTGAGCGACAGAAAGTGAGGTTTCTCAGGTATTGATTAGGTGGCGGTGGAAACCAGGTATAATCAAGTTTTCCAGGAAAAAAAGAAGCGCTGCATGCGAACACTGAACTAATTGGACATCAATTTGTGGAACCCTCTCTTTTTTTTATCACTTTGTTCTTTGGCCCTTCCCACAGAGCGGCTTCTGATGGTTTCCAAAATTTTACGCCCATTTTCCCCTTATTTCTTGTTTGAAGTTTCAAGGAATTATTACGGGTAAAAAAAATAAGTAATTAGTTGTCGCATCACACAACAGGATTCTATCATTTACGCCGAGGGGAACACAAATAGCTTATTGGTGCTCATCATAAATTTCGGTCACGTTTTCCCAAGGTTTCAGTCGCGAGGAGGATGAAGAGAAGTAAATTGTTTTGGTGATCCCGCCCGTCATGAACTATCACAGAAAAGAAATATTCATTGTTATATTGCCTTATTGGCATTTCCGAGGCTCTTATAAAGATTGCCGCTATGAATTTTCTTATAAACTTGTTAATAACCAGAAACTAGTAAACGCACTATTATTTTAACGATCTGACGGTATTTCCCTCCCCGTTATAGGAGGTGATTATCAATTAATAAATACCGCTGGTACTGATGCATCAATTAGCCCGGTTTTATAAAACACGATTGGAGATTAAAATTAATCTCCGTGTTATCGTTAGCAATTAGTAGCTTTTTATTCGAGTTGACGGCACTTCATCGCTTTGCCTATGGTTGGTCTGGGGCGTGGGGGCTTGTAGGACTGTCGTGTGAGGCTATAGACTCCTCTGACTTTTCAAAGAAGTAAACACGGAGGAAGTCAATTTATGAGATTCACGAATTAAGTAATTCACTGGGGGGGAGGGGGTATTTTCTGAAGAAATGGCGCGAGAGTGGTTACCGACTTCCATTGGGTGAATAAATAAAGAAAAATTAGAAAAAGATTATCATTTTTCTTTATTTATTCACCCAATGGAAGTCGGGAACCACTCTCGCAACATGGAAGTACCTTAAACAGAAGGAGCACTTGAGTAGGCATGCAGTACTTTTTCAGTGTGCATTATTAGGATATGAACTGTATAATTCATAAGTGAGGTCCCCCCCCCCCCGAATACATTACACCCCTCACCACCCTGGTTATTACCTTTAATTCGTTCCTCAACCGGTCATATTACCATAAAACGACTGATCGCTTTTCGTAAATATTTTGCGTGAGGAATGAGCATTCATCTCCTCCTCCCCCTCCACCACAAATCTTAATTAAAAGCTTTCAGGTTAATTATTTCAATTAAGCTTGAAGCACGTACAAAATCGATCGTCTCGTGTATCCGCCCTTTAACGGCCAACGCTATAGTTGAACACGGAGGTGGAGGGATGAGGGGGGGGGGCAAAAAATACAACTCATGCCGACACAGACACGGTGATCAGGAGGGTCTCATGTTAATAAAGACGTTTCTCGTTTTTCAAGCCTGAAAAAGTGGATTTTTTCTCTCTCTCACTCCGCAGGACAGCGCCGTGTCGTTGTAAAAGTACACCCCCCCCCCCAGATCCTAATCAATCCACCCATCAAACGAGCGTATGAGCTCTTTGCAACATGACTGTTTTGACCAATTGATTTTTGGAAAGAAGAGGGAGAGAGACATTTTTTTAATCTTTGATCGGGCCGCCGCTTTTAAACCACCAAGGAACCCCCTCCCCTCCGCCACCGTGCTGTTAAAAAAGCCCATTTCGATCCTAGCATATTCGTAGTGGGAGCCCAAGTAGTGCACTGACTGTTGTATAATGGCCGCGCACGAGGCTCAGTTCTGAAGTGCGTCCTATACGAGTACTTGAATTTATCATTAAACTTGTCATTGGCCATGTTGTCGTGGAGTTATTCAGACGTCCGGGTGATACAGTTGTTGTCCCTTGTCCCTCCACAAAAAGTTGTTTTTACTTATTTATTGGTCGAATCGATTTTCAGCCTGTCTAGGCCATCATCAGGACCATTATCTAAAACAAGTTTTCATGTGTCGTCAACTTTCTAGAGTAGAAAGTTAACGAGTATGGACGACACACGAAAATTTGGTATGTATACACGTAGTTTAGGCTTTCTTAACAGCTTCTCTGAGCACGCTCAGCTTTTTAAAGCTTGCATGTGAAGGCGGCTTTACAGGTGATTGTTTTTTTTCGGAAGTCACTGATGACACAAACATGCTAGCTGGCGTGTTTGAAATGACCTGAAACTTCAAAAATCGCGTATTTATCAACTGTTGGCTTATTTTACGAACGGATTACGATTTATGCTCTATTTCAGTGTAAATAAACCTTAAAAAATAGATTTATGAATGAACTCAGACTTCAGGCCCAAGAAACTTCCTCATTTTAGCCACGAAGTTGTCACCGGAAGCGGCGACTTGGCATTCACTCAACTTATTTCTGTGAAATAGCAAATGTTCTCAATTTAACTCCATAAATAGCCATTTTTCTTGTTTCACCTAATTGTAGCCTCCTAGCGAGCCATCAATGAGAGTTTTGTTTCCCAATTTTCGCTGCGAATTAACGATTTTTTCCCGAATTTTATTCGCGAATTACATTCATTTAGCCGTGGATTAGCGATTTTGTCCACTTTCAGCCACGAAAAGTTACCTTCAGAATAAGCCGCGTAATGCGCGTTTTCTCCATTTTAACCGCGAATTAGCGTTTTTTTTTCACAAGTCAATGCGTCTTCTCAATTTTATCGGCGAACGACCGATTTCTTCCCATTTTAGCCGCGAATTAGCGATTTTTCACCATCTCAGCCGAGAATTACATTTTGCAGGGAATTCGCGTGTTTTTCATGATATCTCAATTTTCTGAGAATTTGTTAATTTCTATCAAATTAACCCTCCAATTAGCCTATGCTCTTGATTTTAGCCGCAAATTAGCGTTTTTCTCATTGTAGCCGCGAATTACCTAACGCTTTTTCTGAAGTTTGGTCGCGGATTAGTGATTTTTTTTTCACTTTCTGGCACGAAGTTACCTTTAGAAGCTGCGAATCTACGTTTTCTCCATTTAATCCGCGAACTAGCGTTTTCTTTACTTCAGCGCTGTTTCTCAATTTTATCGATGAATTAGATATTTTTCTCCATTTTAGCCATTTTTGCAGTGAGTTCGTGTTTTTCATTATTTCAGCCGCTAATCAGAGATTTTTCTCTATTTCATCCATGAATTATCAAATTTTCTTAATTTTAGCTGCGGATTAGCGGGATTTGTTCTGCGTTTAGCTATGGATAAGCGTTTTTTCGCAGTTTGAGCCACGAACTTGCCTTCACAAGCTGAAAATTGTCAAGTAGCGATGTCTTAATTTTCCCCGCGAATTAGCGTTTTTTTTTCACTTTTAGCCATGAATTAGCGTTTTTTCAGATTGAGCAACGAACTTGCGTTCTGAATAAGCAGAGAATTCACGTTTTCGTAATTTTAGGCTTAATTCATCACAATTTCAGCCCAAAATTAGCGTTATTTTCAATTTTGGTCTGTATTAATTGGGCGCACTTAACGGGGGATTAGCCGCATACGAGGTAGCGCGAATTCCAACATTAAAAATGATAATTTATCACCGTAGGGTAGGCCATGGGCTGGCCATTGTGAATGGCTGAGCTAGCCACTTCTTGGCCAGCGGGCCCTGGGTTGGCCATCCTTATGACTTTGCAAGTTTTTGAAGGTAGTGGATTAAAAAATATTGTGCATATTACAAGAGAACCTATAATCAGACAGGTAAAATCACAGACGCTATGTTCGTTCTTATCAATTATCAGTCTTGTTAAATCCACCTTTAGTTGATGCTTTGTGGAGCTCTGATTAAACTGATAAGAGCGAGCATGGCGGCGTATGCGTCTACTCGTCTTTAAAGGTTCCTTAATACTACGGCGCAAGTTTATCCCTACATCAAAAGCGTGGGACTTAGTAAACTCATTATTCACTCCCACTCCACAATAATTAAATTCTGTACGGTAGAAAGAAGACGCTGGGACTTAATTGAAAGACGCGGGACTTAATTGAATAAACTAACCTGCTATCTGTCTTATAACCCTCTACATGGTTAAATGGCGCCAGAAAAAAAGGTCAGTACAATGTATATTGATGTAGACTACAGAGGTATGCTCGTATCTATGGAGGTAGGAACAAGTGGAGAGAGAAAGGCTTTTTTAATGTACAAACATATGAAGCCGGGTTATCCGCCATTACGTACACACCTACTGTTATATTACATACATATTGTGCATATTACAAGAGAACCTATAATCAGACAGGTAATCACGGATGACATGTTCGCTCTTATCAATTATCAGTCTTGTAAAATCCACCTTTTGTTGATGTTTTGGGAATGTCAGCAAACCACCCCCCAAAAATTCTTATTAAACTGATAAGAACCGAACATGGCGCCGTACGCGTCTACTCGTCTGTAAAGTTTCCTTAACCTTGAGTGGACGGGACGGGAATTTATCGCTTTTTCACTGATCAAGTATCAAATTGTCAATGTTTTTGTTGGGTGAGACCTGATAACATATGGTGTGTAGTAATGGCGGAAAACCCGGCTTCACGAAAAACGCGTTTCACTCCCTCCACTTGTTCCTACCTCAATGCTCGTATCTATAGCCCGCATAGAGGTAAATAACTGGAGAAAGCCTGAATGGTCTGGGGAGAAGGGTTGTCACAAATATGGCCGCCAAAGTACAACTTCAGAACCTTGAATTTACCTCTACATCGTCAGGTTATCAACAAAAATGCTCACCTCCCCCCTGAGATTAATGCAAAATTACAAAAAAAGAGCCCGAGTTAGAATGAACAAGGAGTATTTCGGGAAATTTTTTTTCGGTAAAAACTAAATCAAACTCGTCAACACTCTCGTTCTCAAAGCGTGGACGACTTGATGTTCAAACGATTACATTGTAAATGTCATCGTTCGTGGCACGTAGCCGTGTTTTCAAGTGTATTTTGGTGTTTATTTTCTCAAATAAGTGGCCCTGATCGCGTTCCATCAACATACTAGGAAAATTTTACATGGGCGAGACAGTCACGAGTTCAGAAAGAGCCGCTCCGTCTCTTGAGACTGCGAAACAAGGATTTTAACAAAATCCGCCACACTCATGAAGTTCGCTGTGCTCGAACCACAGGTCTTCTCATTCGCAGTGCTGGTACATGTAATGTTTCTGAATTAGTTTGTTTCTTGCTTGCGAGCGATTATTATGTGAAATTAACGTTCGTGATTTTTTAGGCCCTGTTTTTCTCTTTGCTATCAGAGGATCGACCCCTGAAGAAACATACCCAAAAATACACAACACAACAGTAAAAAACAAGTTATCTTGAACTCAGAAACAAGACGTATTCCATAAAAAACATGAGTGACGGATTTCCCGGTGGCTTCTGTCCAGATTCCCGGAAGAGGATTGGAGCTACTTGCGCACGTTGATATATCCGGAAAAGAAGTCCAACAACTGGTCGACCGTTTAAAATAAAGATTCTCCGGAGTATAGTTGTGGGTTATTCACTTCATTAATGCCCTGTGAAACAATCTAAAAACTCACAGTGACAATTTCTAGACATACTAGAGGAAAAAAGAACAAAACTATAAATTCAATGTGGACATTTAAATAGAAAACAACTTGACTTGAGGTTACTTTGTGGTTCACAAGGGGCACCTCCCACTTTAACTACGGCCAACAAATTTCAAGCCCAAGCTTTCTCCATTCATTTTTATCTCTATGATAGCCCGTCAAGAAGAACATGAACCCTCGGCCAGCGCACTCTTTTCGATTAGTTGCAACTTTTCTTCCCTCTACTCATCCTTCAGAATTGGTTGTCCCACTGTTTACCAAAGATAAGTGTTATTATCAAGCCGAAGTTCCATTAAAGGGGGTAAGGAAAAAAAAACTAGAGGTGCTGAACACAGGAGGGCGAGGCGCGAGGTCCACGTTTAACTTGACGGGCTATTGGGATTCTTCATGGCCACGAAACGCTGCGATCGTTCTAATCTAGTGAGGATTTAGTTATCACTTATCAGTTAAGTATAATTTCCACGCGGGGTGGTTATGTTTTTACCTAAGTAATTAATTAAATTATAAGGAGTGAGTAATTTTTTGAACACGTTTGTTTCATATAGCCCCTGAATATTGTTAATTTATTTCCCAGCCATCATGGATCACACATGTTTGAGGAAGTAAGAGAAAGAAGGGCAAAAGGGCTCTCAACTCCAGCAGATTGCGTTATGTGCCCAAGTCCAAGTGTCACAATAGAGCTGGTATACGTACGCGGGACATTTCATTTCACTTTTTCCCAAGAATCCGTTGGGCTTAAAAAAATGGAAAATAATCCTGAGGACGGGAGATGACCGGGAAGTAAATCCATAAATATGTGCTGTCGTATGTTCAAAGCCTTTTCT
Organism: Corythucha ciliata; assembly: GCA_038030265.1. NCBI lineage: Eukaryota > Metazoa > Arthropoda > Insecta > Hemiptera > Tingidae > Corythucha > Corythucha ciliata. The sequence goes on along the minus strand of CM075938.1, from coordinate 48,476,093 downwards.
TCCGGAAGACTTCAGTGACCAAGTGATTATTAATGTTACGTGATCATGATCCGTGCTGTGCATGCAGGCCTGGGTACAGAATGATGGGCACAGGGTTCATGGTCCCTCTCTTGGAGTCGAGGTCATTCAGAAATGGTTGATGCTCAAATGAGGAATACAGCCGGTTCCTACCCAAAATTCTACAGATTGGCCGCCAGCGTACCTACAAGCCATGGGCCTAACGATGGATTGTCCATGGTTCATCGTTACTATGAGGCAAAACGGACGATTTCTGTGGGCCGTATTCATAGTCGTCACTCAAGATGGGTATTTGCTTAAGCGACTTCAAATCGGTTGTTTTAATTAGTGAATCATCTGTTATGAGTCGAAATAAGCGAATACTCAGCCTGAATGACGACTATGAATACGGGCCTGAGTCTCATTTCTTTTCTTTCATGGCCGTGGTTACGTCAATGGCAATAACCCAAGGATTTCACCCCTAAACCCCTATTTCGTGGGTTTGACCTTCCAAAGTCCGAACTTCACAGAACCCAATCACACCAACCAATCCACCACACCATGAATCCAATTTCGCAGAATCGACAGGAAGAAGCTAATTTCTCGGGTTTTACTAATTCAAAAAAGCAATTCCAGTGTTCTGGCTCCTTCAATAAGGCGACTACGTGAGGAATCAAAATTTCGTAGATTTGACACCGACATAACCCAATTTCGTGGTTTTAGACGTTTTAGTTGCTTCAAGAACCAAATTTGCTCCTTTAAAGACAACAATCGGCGGCTTGCCTCTTGGAATAATGTCATTTCACGGCCTGGCGTTTCAGAAACCCATTTCGAGGGGTTGGCTCCCTGGTATAGACCACTTCACGGATTTCAGACTTTTAAAATGAACATTTTGCGGGTGTTGCCTCACTTTAAAGATGAATTTTTCGACTCTGGTGCTTATCAAAATCAAAATTTCGTAGATATGAACCTTGGATGTGGACCATTCAATATTACCATCGTGGGATTTAGCCGGCCCGTTGTCTTCCAAAAAGAAATTTCACGGAGATTCATTATTATAAAAACGCGGGGCTGCGGGTCACCCAAAAATGCAATTTTTCGGGATCATGAACACAATTTTGCGCTTTCGACCCCATCAGGGTTGGCTCAGTCAAATGACCAATTTTACTCATTAAAATATCTAAGGGCCGTATTCAGAAACCAACCTTAACCTTTACATCTCCTTTAAGCGCTTCAAAACAGATGACACATTTTTATAAACCATCACATTTTTCAACTCCTTTAGTTAAGGCTTTGTAAAGGAGGTGTAATACTTTGGTAAACGGAAAATAAAACATGTTAACTTGACCACGCCGAAACGAGAAGAAGAATTCTCTTTCTTTATTTTTGGTTATCCACAGTGCAGCCTTAATCAGGGAGGCCAACCCACAATTCAGTATATTACAATATCCTTTCCCTTATTTTCTTTTCTTTTTTAATAACAAAAAATATTAGCCCAAATTAAACAATAATAATGAAATACAACTTTAAAATTCACAACTTTACAATATCAAATCCGACAAATTAAAACATGGCATTACAGCTACCGAAATGCTAGTCCGAAAATCGCACTGGTTTTTTTACGTTCCTTTTTGGACGATTTAAAATTTCTACAGGGGTCAAGGGATTTGGGGTGTTGACAATTGAATCTGACGAACAGGTATCTGTTTCCGGTTTTCTACAATCATTGGACTTTTCTTTACTGGTGCCGAAATGTCTTTTCCATACAATTTGTTCCCATTCCAATTTACGCAAACATATTCTATTCCCCAACAATGTTGTTACTACTGCCTTCCTCCATTTCTCCCCAATTGATGAATAATTCCGGACCAATACAATATCCCCCACTGAAAAATTTATTGTACGGTTCCCTTTTGCATGTTTAATCTGGTTTTCCACCGATTTATCCCTTGTCGAGGTCCATTCCGTCAGCAAATTTAATCCATTTCTAGCAACTCGACCTAGCATCAACTGTGATGGTGGAACTCCTGTCGTCGTGTGGGGTGTATTCCGGTATACAAAAAAAAATTTACTAATAACATTGCCAACAGAGGAACTATTATCTTCCTTTAAAGCTTTAGCTAACCCCGATTTACAGGTTTTGACTGTGTTTTCAGCTGCACCGTTGCTGGCTGGATGAAACGGAGGGGAATGAATCAAATTAATACCGTTATTTTTGCAAAAAGCTACAAAGTCCGAGGAAGAAAAATAAGATGCATTATCAGCAACCATGTTCTTTGGAAACCCAAATCGTGATATTATTTCGGACAACACGGCGATCGTATTGGCCGAATTTACGCTTGAAACCTCAAATACCTCTGGCCATTTAGAGAATGAGTCAATTAAAACGAAAAAAATTTTGTTTTTGAAGGGCCCAAAATAATCTATATGCACCCTTTCAAAAGGAGCTTGTGCTTCTGCCCACTTATTTAATGGAGTTTTTGGTGGTTCCGGCCGAAAAGAGATATATGTGTCACAACTTTTGGTCACCTGTTCAATCTCTTGGTCTAATCCAGGCCACCAAAAGTATGACCTAGCCAACCCTTTCATTTTAGAAGCCCCCATGTGGCTCGCGTGGACCACTTTCAATAAACGATTACGAAGTGAGGCCGGGATCACCACTCTGTAACCCCACATAATGACATCATTGTGCTCATAAATTTCGTCACGTTTGCGAAAGAAGGATTTAAGCTCCTCTCCTACTTCGCTCGGCCAACCCTCCCGCAAATACCGAAAAACTTGGCCCAAAAGTTTGTCTTTTCGCGTTTCTGATTTGACTTGCTCAAAATTAACGGGTGACTCATTTGAAATAAAATCAATAAACTCGACAGACGCTTCCGCAGCTTCTTCCCCTCGAATTGGAAGACGCGAAAGAGGGTCAGCAAATACATTTTTGGTCCCCTGAATTATTTTAAAGGTATAAGAAAACTCTGACAGAAAAGCGGCCCATCGCTGGATTCGCCCAGCTGCCATTTGTGGGATCGACTTTGACTCACCAAAAATAGCCTCGAGTGGCTTGTGATCCGACACTAGTTCAAAATTTTGTCCCGCCAAATATTGAAAATATTTTTTAACAGCCCAATGGATGGCTAGCGCCTCCTTGTGGATGACCGAATACCTACGTTCGGTGGGCGAAAGCGTGCGAGACGCAAAACTAATCGGTCTTACCGTGCCATCAGGAAAAACGTGGAGAAGTACTGCGCCTATACCATATTGGGACGCATCACAAACTAGTCGGACTGGTTTATTAGGGTCAAAATGCACTAGAACGTTAACCGAAATCAACATTTGTTTAGTACTCTCGAAAACTCTTTGACATTCGCTGGTCCAATTAAAACGAACGTTTTTCTTTAATAAATCCAAAAGTGGATGCAACACGGTACTGATATTCGGACTGAATCTTGAATAATATTGTATAAGTCCTAGGTAAGACTTAAGAGATGTCACGTCACGCGGAGTAGGCGCCTCGACAATCGCCTTGAGCTTTTCTGGGTCCTTTCGCAACCCTTCTTTTGTTATAACGTGTCCGAGGTAACGAATTTCGGGCTGAAAAAATCGACATTTCGACAAATTTAGGGTAAACCCCGCATCCCTTATGCGTTCCAAAACACTTTTTAAATTTTTGAGATGCTTCACCTTGGTACAGCCCGTTACCACAATGTCGTCCAAAAATATCGCGACTCCGGGAACCCCTTGTAAAGTCTTCTCCATTTCCCGTTGAAATAACCCACAAGCTGGTTTCGTGCCATACGGCAAACGGTTAACTAAATATTGCCCTTTATGGGTACTCCATGCCAGCAAGCGCTGCGTTTCAAAGAGATATATGTGTCACAACTTTTGGTCACCTGTTCAATCTCTTGGTCTAATCCAGGCCACCAAAAGTATGACCTAGCCAACCCTTTCATTTTAGAAGCCCCCATGTGGCTCGCGTGGACCACTTTCAATAAACGATTACGAAGTGAGGCCGGGATCACCACTCTGTAACCCCACATAATGACATCATTGTGCTCATAAATTTCGTCACGTTTGCGAAAGAAGGATTTAAGCTCCTCTCCTACTTCGCTCGGCCAACCCTCCCGCAAATACCGAAAAACTTGGCCCAAAAGTTTGTCTTTTCGCGTTTCTGATTTGACTTGCTCAAAATTAACGGGTGACTCATTTGAAATAAAATCAATAAACTCGACAGACGCTTCCGTAGCTTCTTCCCTCGAATTGGAAGACGCGAAAGAGGGTCAGCAAATACATTTTTGGTCCCCTGAATTATTTTAAAGGTATAAGAAAACTCTGACAGAAAAGCGGCCCATCGCTGGATTCGCCCAGCTGCCATCTGTGGGATCGACTTTGACTCACCAAAAATAGCCTCGAGTGGCTTGTGATCCGACACTAGTTCAAAATTTTGTCCTGCCAAATACTGAAAATATTTTTTAACAGCCCAATGGATGGCTAGCGCCTCCTTGTGGATGACCGAATACCTACGTTCGGTGGGCGAAAGCGTGCGAGACGCAAAACTAATCGGTCTTACCGTGCCATCAGGAAAAACGTGGAGAAGTACTGCGCCTATACCATATTGGGACGCATCACAAACTAGTCGGACTGGTTTATTAGGGTCAAAATGCACTAGAACGTTAACCGAAATCAACATTTGTTTAGTACTCTCGAAAACTCTTTGACATTCGCTGGTCCAATTAAAACGAACGTTTTTCTTTAATAAATCCAAAAGTGGATGCAACACGGTACTGATATTCGGACTGAATCTTGAATAATATTGTATAAGTCCTAGGTAAGACTTAAGAGATGTCACGTCACGCGGAGTAGGCGCCTCGACAATCGCCTTGAGCATTTCTGGGTCCTTTCGCAACCCTTCTTTTGTTATAACGTGTCCGAGGTAACGAATTTCGGGCTGAAAAAATCGACATTTCGACAAATTTAGGGTAAACCCCGCATCCCTTATGCGTTCCAAAACACTTTTTAAATTTTTGAGATGCTTCACCTTGGTACAGCCCGTTACCACAATGTCGTCCAAAAATATCGCGACTCCGGGAACCCCTTGTAAAGTCTTCTCCATTTCCCGTTGAAATAACCCACAAGCTGGTTTCGTGCCATACGGCAAACGGTTAACTAAATATTGCCCTTTATGGGTACTCCATGCCAGCAAGCGCTGCGTTTCTTCTCCTAGCGGTAATTGATTATACGCATTTAAAACGTCTAGCTTCGTGAAACATTCTCCCCCTTGGAGTGAAGCAAATACCTCCTCAATTCGCGACAATGGATAAACAATATATTTTAAAAATTTATTAACTGTGACTTTGTAATCAGCACATAGCCGATAGTACCGTTGGTTTTTTGGCACCGGAACGAGTGGGGTTCCCCATTCAGTATGATCTGTTTTAGTGATTGCTCCAATTTTTTCCAATCGGTCTAACTCTTCTTCCACGCGCTCACGAAAAGCAAACGGGATGGACCTCGGCTTACAAAACACTGGTTTCACCTCACTTTCGATTTCCAAATCTACTGTGTGTTTGTATTCCCCTAGTTTATTGGAAAATAGGTCCTTAAATCCATTAAGAATTGTGTTTAATTCTGAATCTTTTGATTCAATCGAATTTAAATCCACTTTAAATCTAATGTTTAAAGAGTTCATCAAGTCTCGTCCGAGTAATGGTTTTGGTCTATCTTTAATAACAATGAAAGTCCCTTTAACGGTTTTCCTCATAAAATCCACAGTCCCCCAGAATTTCCCTTCCGGAATTAAAATATTCCCGTCATATGTTCTGAGTGACACCAAAGCAGGATCTAAACTCAAATTACGAAAATGCTTCAAAAAATATTTTTCGGGCAGAATAGAAACGGCGCTCCCCGAATCTATTTCAAAAACGATCGGAACATTATTAATTTTAATTTCGGCCGTCCACTGGCCAGTAGTCCCCTGACCGGCCCCTGACCTACGTAAAAAAAATCTACTTCATTTTCCCTCGTGGACTCTAACAAATAATTTTTGTTGGGACAAACTGTGAGTAAGTGACCAACCTTTTGACACCCTTTGCATCGGTAGCTGCGGTACTTACATTTAGCGAAATTATGGTTCCCTTTCCCACAATAAAAACACTCCGAAGTTGGCTCCTTGCTCGATGACTCCGTTGCTCTTATCGGCTTTCCTCTGGCCGATAGCGTAGCCGACGATTTCTCTTCCATCTGCCGCCTCACTGGGTTGTAAGTAGGAGCGGCTGACTTGCCGCGACCGCTGAACGTGGAATGTTTCTCTTTCGACGAAAAACGTTGAATTTTGTGGAGTTCGTACGTCGACGACTCCGATAAACTCGCCTCTTTCTGAGCGGCGATCTCGACGATATCCGAAAGCGGCTTCAATACGTCCTCTTCACATAGCCGGTCAAGTATTCGACCCGCTAGTAACAAATTTGTCTTTTACTTTGTCCTCCAACTGATCGCCAAACTTGCAGAGCATGGCAGCATTTTTAATGCGGACGAACCACTCGCTGACCTTCTCCGCTGAATTTTGTCGAAGACTGTAAAAGCCTACGCGTTGGCGGAACACTGATACCTTCTTTGAGAACTGGGACGATAACTTAGAACACAACTCGTCGTATCGTACGAATGTAAACTGGGGAGGACCGGGTCACACAAGTCCCTTAAAATGCGGTTCGCCCTCAACCCAATAACAGTCAATAAAACGGACACCTTCCTAGTATCGTCAATTCCGTTTGCGATAAAAAATTGGTCCATTCTTTCGTTATATATCTCCCAATCGTCATTTAAATCAAACTCCGGAAGATTTCCCACCAACACCGTTTGTACCACGAGCCTCGCTTCCGTAATATCAGCGCCCGCCACGCCTTGCGGTTCTGTGGCCCCGACCGTGGAAATCACGAATAATAATAATAACTGTTTTTTTGTTTTTTTAACCAAATTTTCCTCGTCGCCACTTGTAATACTTTGGTAAACGGAAAATAAAACATGTTAACTTGACCACGCCGAAACGAGAAGAAGAATTCTCTTTCTTTATTTTTGGTTATCCACAGTGCAGCCTTAATCAGGGAGGCCAACCCACAATTCAGTATATTACAGGAGGGTTTCTGAATACGGCCCTTAATCACTGATTTTACGCATTAAAAAACAGTACCTATTGCTGATTTAATGCTTTCCCCCCAAATTTCACATATCTGGCCTTTTTAGAGACCAATTTTTTGGGTATGGCTCGCTTGAAACCCATTCTGCTGCTATCCAAGAGAGGGCGAAAGTGAGTGAATGAAACGGGTGTCCACATTGGTCCATTTGCCAGTTTTTTGGTCTCTAGTGCTTGCCCAGTACTTTTCCCAGTTTTTTTTGTTGGTTGATAGGAGGCCGGTCGTTTGGGAATCACAAAATAGTAATTTATAATTTAAGCTACATACATTGGACCGGGGATCGCATTTGACACTGCGAAAATGCAGAATGTGTGTTCTCGTGGAGTTTTTCTTCACAAACAGTTTCTGGCCCTATATTATTTTTATTTTTTCATGCGTTCATTTCAAGTGGAATAATCGAAAAAAGTTGTATTTCTTAATAAGAAAAAAAAGCATAGACTGACCCCACAGGCATTTTCTCCATGTATCCTCACTAGTTTACTTCACCATAAATCCGCAAGGTGGCAGGCTCTTTGATGGGATATCCCAATCGGTCGCGGTCAGGGGGTGCCAGGTTGGTTGGTAGGCAAACAAAGTTCACTAGTTCAATTGGTTCAATCATCACTGCTCAGTTGTTGTCGCCATAGTGACATGGCGAGGGGGGGTCGTTTGCCCTCCAACCAGTGTAACCTTCTTAGCAACCTGACCGCGACCATAGAGATAAATATACCTGGAGGGTGAATTGGTCAACGCGCATGTGGATCAACATGCGAGTCAGCTGACAGGTCCTTGGTTGAATTTCAGCGCCAAAATTGTGGAAGGGGAATGCTTGTGAAACAACCCAAGGCCAATGAACTGAAGGATAACAGATAATAAATAATTTTTCAAGAGAATTTCTGGTGAAGAAGGTGCTCATTTGTTCGTGAAAAAAGATAAAGTGTGCCAATATAGTAAAATGGGCAAATACTGCTGCTTTTTTTGTTCTAAAACAATTGTTTTAAAATACAGCAAGCGCCGGGAGGGAATGTTATTGCCACCCCGACTTCCCGCTCAGATTCAACTTGGGACCTGTCAGCTGACCGGTTCCTCCCTCTTGCCCCTTCACTCCATCTCATGTTGATCCACTCTTTCACCTCCTTTGCGCACCCAATTCACCCTCCAGGTATATTTATCTCTATGACCGCGACCGATAGGGGCTCCTTCTTGGCAACCGTTACGTCACCCGGGTTAGACTTGAAATGAGGTTGGAGGTTCTTCTAAAATTGCGTTGTTATCGCACTCGCGGGCCCTTTCTGTCACTGTCCGGTCACTGCGTTTTTTAGTCTTGCTTGGTTTTTTTTGCCTTGTTCATCACATTCACGCTGCCTAAATATTTGTGAAACTTTGTTTGTAGCCTATTTATAATAATATTGCGGTTGTTTCACCCGAAACCAGACTATAGATAGAAATTTCTTCGGGTTTACATCACCACTCGTATCGGTGGGGTAAGTAACTGAAAGTGTTAAATTAATTTTCATTGTTTAATTTTATTGTAAGGAAGTATACCTTACAATTATAATACTCCCACCTATCTTATGGCCGAAAGTCATGTTCACATTTGATTGATCCGCAACATGAAAGCTCGTTACAGCAGTCACTCTTTTTTGTAAACTCGTTCCCAACAATTCGCAACTTAATGGTGTAAAGTCATTCCGCTCACATGTTGAGGCCTGTTCCTCCAAGTTTTCAGCAGTGATTCCAGTCACTTACAAATGTAAAACTTGGATTGATTCCTGGTAACGAATTCTGACGGGCGATTTTATTGAAATACCTACTGTTTAATTTAAATGAATCTAACCCTATGACGTCATCGCGCGAATGATTATGATAGGCTAAAAATTTAGGAGCATACCTCTGTAATCTATATACCTTGAGTACGGTAACTATACAACCGAGTGAGCACATCCGGCATTTTGGGATAGATAAAGTTGATATTTAGTGGGTAGGAGGGGTGCATGGAAGTGAAAGTACGATGGAGTGTCCCACAAGGATTTTGAGGCGAGCCCAAAATATTCTCTAGAATTTACACTTTGACTGAATTCTATTGGTCGAAAGGCAGTCAGCAAGCGAGTCAGTTGGGTTTCCTGGGAACTTATTTGTAGACAAGAAATTTATGATAATTTCATCTACCCCAATATGGCCGTGAACTCACCTGGTAGTTAAAGGTTCTATACCTTGAGGTCTGGAGAGATGTTCTGAAAAATTGTCGGCCATTTCTTTCGCAAGTTCTCTCATCCAGCCTTATCACTAGACATTTGAGTGTACGCACGAAGCCTTTTGCATCTTGCGCCTTTTCTTGTGCCGTTTAAGTCACCGTGTGTATAGGGCTTTAGAGCTCAACTATAAAAAGGCACAAGGAGCCCATGCGGGCTCGAAATCAAATTGTCTAGCACAAATGCAGTGCACCGAATCCGTGGCACCCTTGCTTCCAGACGTCTGGTTTCCTCTGAAATTCTGAAACTCTCTGAATACTGAAATTTCGTAAATAGTGTGATTACCTCCGCCCTCTTTTCCACTTCTGTTTGATTATTGAGCAGTGGGCAATAACCTGTTTAGCCGTCTACCTTTTTTTGATGGAGATACAACAAAAAATAAAATACAAATAAAAAAATAAAAAAAAAAACGAGAAAAAGAAGTCTGTGAAGACAGGGGCGCAGAGGGAAATGAGTTATTCAAATTCTGTGGGCGAAGTGGAAAGAGATGACTCTATTAACGCCGGAGCTCTTGTGTGGAGGTAATGTGATGTTTGTTCTAACAAGGCCGTGAGGGTCCACTCTCCTCTAATCACCTTCGAAACGGCCTCTCACACATACCCACTTGATGACTGTCTCAGGACCCAAATCATCCCACACAGAACTTAATGGTGGGGGGGGGGGGTTTACATTCCACTCAACCCCGCCTTTCTTCTCGAAGATACTACTGGGGATGATATAGTGACTCTCTTGGCCGATTTCTGTTAAAGGCGAAGGCTAGATTCTTATTTTATTTTTTATTTTTTGAAAAGAGTTTTTGCGGATATATTACAAAGATCGAGGGTAAAACTTCTATTTAAAAAAAAAAAAGACTTTTTTCATATTTTTGGAAGTGTACCTCGAGGAATCAGAGCGAAATGCCAAAAATGAATAGGAGGCACTTGTTTTAGTTTACTCGTATTCCGAAGAAGTCGACTTTTTTATTAGTAAGATGTGTATCTTTTTTCTTTTCCCCTCATTCTCAGCCTTCGTTCCTCTCTCGGTCCAATACCTCCCATATACTTTATCAAATCCTCGTATATTAGAAGCTATCTTAATGTTTCAGTTAGCGTCTTCTCGCTCAGCTTCTCACTCCCTCACCCTTTCCAGCCATAAACACCACAGCCTCCTCCCCAAAGAATTCCTAAACGATTTTTAAGTTCTCTCCTTTGTTTACACCAGCGTTTATTACACTCGTCCAGCTCGAGTCGAAGGTATTCTTCTCACTTACACCTTTATTCTCTCAATGCCTTATCTCACAACTTGGAAAACGTCACATTAAAAAGCGTTTGTTTATTACTCGTTCCTTGCATTAAATTAATTCTTTTCGTCCCCCGTTCCTGCAGTCACCGTTGCTTTTGACATTTTTAATAACTAAGCACAATATTTGAATGAATAAAATGGTCAAAATAACATTTTTTCTTTTACTTAATTCCTACAATTAAGTTGTGCTTCATTTATTACTTTTTTTATATCACGATCACGTTTCTTTTTTAGTTTCGGTCCAGTTTTTAGCCCCCTTTTCAGTTAGTCAAAATGGGAAAAGGTACGGGATTAAGAAGCGAGGAGCCTATACGAAGGAAGTAGTCATATGAATTGCCTTGTTTTCTCAGCGGACGGTCTCCACGAATAAATAACGAGGTGACTGTAACTTATTCATAGCGATCTTCACGGGGATACGAAAACATCGTGTACTGGGAGAGTTTTTTTTCTAACTTCAGAAGGGTTATAAATTTTATTTTATATCATTTTTTCTTCTTCTTTCAACTCGAGAGAGAAAAAGGACGAAAAAAAAAACTCATTTTCATATTATAACATTTTTAGTAGACGCCTGCCTGTTTTTTTTTTATTCATAGGTGGCAAATCTCGATCCCTCACTCACAATCAGTTTTTTTTTCCTCCCTGTTTTTGCTACACCCATTTTGGCAACCCCCCCCCCTCCACAATACACATTTTTCCGATTGTCAGCAAACTCTGCTTTCTGTTAGGAGTGATTCTGACCATCCTGGGGAGAAAATCTGCACCCTCTGTTAAGTTCTTTTCTTATAAACAAATCAGGGATCAATCCCTGTCTCAAAGGCGAGTCGAGAGGAATTTTTTTGTGGAAAATATATCGAAATTTTCTATGGCCCTTCCACTTCCAGTCAGATCTTAAGATAGTAAGTTTTATTCTTGTTTTGGCGATGTTGTGGAGGTCCAATCGATGGGAGATAAACAATTAATATACGTTGTCTTCTTCAGACTTGAGTTTTATTTTATTTTTTCCAAGATGGTTTTCGACTCTACTGAGTCATACTCAGCGGACGTCATGAAAACCGCTGAGAATGACGCGATAGAGTCGAAACCCGGTTCCGAAAAAAAATTGATTGTTTATTTTCCATCCGAAAAAGAAAGGCCTATAAATCTTCGTTTGGGTGCATGATGGCCATATTTGGGATCGATGTCACTCACACCAAAACATCATAAAAAAAAAAGTTTACCCCTCAAATTTAAGGGCCTCAAAATTGAATGACTCAAGTCAAGTCAGAAGGTGAGACCCTATTGTTCCACGTTGAATTGAGAAGTATACAGTCGGTTCCCTCCAAAACGCATCTGAGTGGCCGCTTCAGCGTCCCTTAAAGAGGCTGAAAATGAGTGTTTCACGTTGTCACTGATTTTCACCATTTTTTTCGGCTCGGCTTCCGCCCTAGGCCACCGCCCTCAGGAAAATTCGTTCGGACCCTGAAAACAGGATAAAGCGGCCGAAAACTCCTGCGGATCACAGGAAGAACATCCCCAATGACTCGGAAATAAGGTGGCATCACGTATACTAGAGTGAAACTATATCGGTACGATTTCGCCGACGCGATGTGAAAGAGTCTAGCACGGACAGAAATAACTGAAGCTGACGATAACTATAACTGGATATGAAAAAGTGACAATGCCGTACCACTCTCACACAGTTCCAGTTGTTTCTATCCGTCCTAGACAATTTCACGTCAGGTTGGCTACATTATAATCATATACATCGTACCTATCGCTCTTGTCTGCACGCCACCTTAAACGACTCTTCCCATCAAAAATCCGTTACAATTTTCGTATTTTTTTCGTTAAACTCCAAAATACGCGGTTTTGTCGAATTTTGATCAATTTTTCCAAAAATCGCCCAGACATTAAAAGAGCGTTTTTTTGGACCATTTTCTCCAAGTGCGGAGGCTTTAGAGCCGGACGTGGATCATGTCGTTGGTTTCGGTCGGATCCCCTTTGGCCTGCGAGGTTCGCCTGCATCGTGGCAAACTCTTCTACTTTAGGTTTGTCGATTGTATGGCCACCGAATGTCGGAAAATTAGTGAGACCCCTGGGAACGGACCAAAGGTGGCATTACGGTGAGAACCCCTTCAAAGCCTAGTCCGGTTGAAAATTTCGTTTTTTGGATTCCCTGTGTCGAGGAACCCCAAAATACGCAATTGTTTTCAATTTTTTCTAATATTGGTCGTTTTCTCACAAAATTGCTCGAAGGTTAACCTCTAGTTTTCTAGTCATTTTTCAAAGTTTTCTGATTTAAGCTGAGCCTAGTTTATTATTCTCTCGAACAAGGCTGAATTTACAAAATGCTGCGCGGTTCTCCTCCGTTTAAAACGGTCCCGAGAGCCCGTCAGCGCCCTTCGAAATGACCAAAAAATGAGCTTTTGTAGTTTGTTTCGACCCTAAATCAGAGCTGCCTACCGCGGTGCTCTCGGATCGAGGCTCTTTCTTGTAAACTTGAAGGCTTACCGTCGGGGGGAGGGGGTCTCACCTGTGAGAATTCGCTTTCCGAAAAAAGGGGGCAGCACGGTTATAAAAAATTAATCGTGATTTTTGGATTCTTCATGTCGAAATACACTGTAGTTCTAGCAATGGACACCAGGTGCTGTGTTCCCTTTTTTGCTAGGTATTTCATGCCGTTCTGGTGTTGAGATCACCTATTCGGGACATGGAATGCTTGCTGCCAGATGGTTTAGCTCACGTTACTTTTCCTGCGTTCTACAGATTTTCATTTTGGAGACCTTTCTGCTGGGGTTAACGTCGAGACATTGTAGTGTGACTTTAGATCTCTCCACTCTTTTCTTTTTGTTTAATGCTTCCTGACAGTGAGTGCACTTTTAGTGGTACCGCATCATCCTCAAAGCTATCTCACAGGGCGCCAATAAATTAATTCCTCTAATGAATGAGTCAGTCAGTTCCAGGAATCATCCCATGATCTCTTGCCTCGAATTTAATCACCTTCAATATTATCTACGGCCAAACGGTGATCTGCGAGCGGGACGCAGTTAGCCGGATCCTACACTTGTCCTCTCTGATGGTATAGGTCCGCTGTCAAGGCAGAAAGAAGACATAAGCCTGTAGTTGAAATTACCAGCATAATTGCTCAAGTAATTACAACGTTCTCTCTGCCTTTTAATTGGCTTGTTTAACTCCCCCCTCCTCCTTTTTGTAGACCTTTTTTCACCAACGAAGAAACCCAAAATAAACTCGTAATTGAACGAGCTTTCCGTACTAATTGTCGGCTCATATTTTGAAGGGGCAGCAGAAATACGTTCAGGTATTCGAAATTTCTCTCTTTATATTGTGTGTGTGTGCAAAACACTGTCCTTAAGTCCTTTGCAAGGTACTAACGAGGCTTAAAGAAAATATCTTTTCAATTTTGAAGTAAGCTTGAAACTGCTTCGCTCTCTGTCTGTCTCCTTCTCTCTTTTGTTACTTTTATTCTTGTTCGAAACATGAGCCATGCTTCGGCTTCCTTGTAAACAACCGATACACAGTTTTGTTTATTTTTCCGACAAAGAGAGTCCAGTTTTGAAGAGTTTTAAAAGTTCCTTCAACGTCGAAGATGCGTTACTTTAAAACTAAGCCCGGGGAGTGAATCGAAGCGTGATTAATACAAAATAAGACACGAGACGAATAACAGATCTTCTCATTGAGGCCCGAGTAACGTTGTTACGCGTCGAAAGAGATTAAAATAAAGAAAAAAGGGTCCTCTTCAGTGAGTCGTGCGGGTCTTTGCATATATCGTGGATGGTGATCAGTCGAAGACACAGGCTTTTAGGGGCGGTTCATTTCATCGTGGAGGCGTGTGTTGAAAAAGGCGGAGTAGGTATATCCCTCTTTTTGAATCCTTTCGGAGTGGGGATTGCTCTGGGTGCCTCGTGAAGCCCCCGGGTGAGTAAGACGTTTTTAGTCTGGTGGGAAAGTCGCTTCGTTTGTTGTTTGGTTATTGGGTTTTTAATTTGTTTTTTCTTGATTACTAATTTCAGAAATAGTTTTTTAAAACAAAGATCAATTGGGAAATCTAAAGTTTGGTTGTCGAAAAACTGGTGCGTTCTCGGGATCAAATCATCGAAGTGAGTGATATCGAAAAATTGAAGTGTTTCGCGCGAGGACCAACGATAACGAAGAAAAAGTGGAAGAAAACACAGAAATAACTTGCAAGGACATGTGATCGAGCCATGCCAGAGAAGGAAACATATCCTCTGGGGGCTTTGCCCCTACAGTTTCCACCGGCGCCGCCGTTTTTCCACAGCCCGCTGCCCGTGGACCAGCGAACTCACGACGGACGCTACGTATGGGATCCACCTCGTATCATTCATCCGCCGTCGCCGACAGCATTTCACCACCCTCACTCGTTAGTAACCAAATAATTTCGATACTATAACGAATTATGTTTAAGCCGGCAGGGTACAGGGTAGTCACTGAAAACCGAACAACGCACGGCTCAATTGTATGACCGTCCTTTGTAGTCAAAGAGGTGTTTGAAGCTCCACGCTAATTTTCAGATTCGGATTTTAAAATATTGAGAACAGTCTCCAAATACTTCAAAATTCCATCTTTTATCTCTTTTTGCGAAACTCACAAACCCCGTCGGGTCATCCATCAGGCTGTGCAGCTAATTTTTTTCGCATTTTTACATTCCTCGTGTGAAATTCTGATGAATGATTTAAGATAATAGTCGAAAACTATGGGGGAAACAAGAAAAAAATCGTTCATTTTCGTCTTAGTAAGGAATCTTAAGTTTCTCGCCTAACATGGCATGACCAGAAAATGTTGTTCCACTACAAAAACGATGGAGTCAAATTATCGTTACAAGAATTGCTATCGTGATAATTTTAATTGTCGCCTCAGAGTACGTTGGAAGGTTCACGAATGAGACAAGGGCCATATGAGTTCCGGAAAAACGCAAACGCTCTTATCAAAATTTCGAAAACTGTCGATAGAATTTTTTGTTTCGAGAAATCTCAGTGTCCCAAAAAAATTTGCGGGTACAAGAGATTTGGGACTAGAAATCGAGTTGGTGGTGTCTGAAAACCAATAGTGCAGAGGTAGGAAGTAAAATCAGTCAACCATCACCAAAACCTCTAAAACGTCTTTGGAACAGCCAACAAAACAGAAATCCACAGTTTGAGAACAGGGAATTGCACTCAAAACAGGATAAACCGCTTGAAAATGGCACAACTTGTAACTTATAGGTATAATTAAACGAGTTTTTTTACAGTAGAGAAACATTCACTTTATTGCACTTTTGCCGACTAGTTTCGGGGTATATGCACCTCATCATCAAGGCATCCTGGGAGAAACAAATCTATTTGTTACATTGTCAGTCCAAAAATCCTGAGGACCGATGTACGTGGAAACTTGTTTCTCAACTCAACAGTGAGCCGAGAAAATCTCTCAAAACCAAAGACAAAGTGAAATTCTCATTTTTGGCCACTTTGGGAGATGCTCCCGGCTCGTTTTTGGCCCATTTGGGAGGTGACCCCGGGGCTCATTTTTGGTCATTTTGAGAGATGCTGACGGCCACTTATTTTTGTCGAAGACCGTCTTTTTATTTTGTTTTTTAATTGATAATTGTAATGTTCGGCTCAAATCAAAACACCTTTAAGACAAATTAAAGTAAAGCTCGGTGCACACGATGCATTTTTTGAAGCATGATGGCCTGCCTGTTCTAAAAAAACAACCGGTCACTACCGGGGATGTTTCGAAAAATGCATCGTGTGCACCGAGCTTAAGACCCTGGTCGACCACATGCGGGTTCAAAGTTCCATTTAGCCCTAAATTGAGTTCAGGAGTTTACACGCCAATCAGAATTTAGCATTACGTACGTAAAAATTTTCTCTATTACTACAAATTGAGGCTTGAATGATCTCTCAATTCGCTAATATAATGGAAGTTTAATCTGTCAATTCAGTTCCACAACCTGCCAACCCCCAAACCCGTGAGTTGGCATTTTCATGCCTTGAACGACTGGTTTAACCGGTCGTGCATGAACTGGCAAATTCTCTCTAAAAACTTCAGTCCTTCCTTGAATTTGATTTGTCGGTGGAAACATTGGTATACTCTGGCCTTACCCCCTCAAACATTATTGGGACCCGCAACATCTCACAGACACGTGAGGGCGGGCGACCATTTTGGTCTCAGGGCCTCTGAAACACCATGCATACGTTTTCTTGAGACTAGTCATAATAAATAATTCATAGTCGTCACTTGAGGAAAATATTTCCTTGACTCGAATTAAAACTGATGATTCACAAAATAAAATGACTGATTTGCAGCCCCTCAAAGGTATATTTTTCACAAGGGACGACTATGAATTTGGGCCTAAGACTCATTTTCACCAACAATATTGATCACGATTACATACTTGATTAAAAAAGTGAGACGTCCGCGTAGGGGCACTTTCCAAACAAAACGAACCATTTTTTTCAAGTGTCATTACAAGTGTCATTTTTTACAAGTGTCATTGTCAAAATCATTACTGGGGGCCTATTCTCTAACAACAAGCAATATTTTTTTCGCCAGCCATGTGTCTATTTCATTCATTTGTTTGAAGAAAGTTAATGAAATAAACATATGACTTCGAAAAAGCAATTGCTTCGGAGTTAGAGAATAAGCCCACTGCAGTGGTTAATGACGAGTTGAGGTTTGTTCAGAAACTGAGTGATGTGACGTCATCACTTTTTACGTCAATGAGGAAGTAACATAAAATATAAAAATCGCTGGAAACATTTTTTTTCCAAATAAAATGACTAAATATGACCAGAAATTGAATATTAGTGCGTAAATGATGATTTCGATTTATAGCGAAATAATAAAACTTGCCAATTTTTTTTGTTACCTTAAACGGCCGGTCTGTGACTCGTGACGTAGTTAAGGGGCTGTGATCCCTCCCAACCCTCCGCATCAATGCTGTTATCATGTCTTGCCCCTTCTTGTCCTTTCCATTTCTCTTGAGTCCTATTGTTTGATTTATGGGAAGCTATTGTGAAGGTTGTGCGAATGCCGTTATTATGTCATCAGTCTATCTAGCCTATTTCAAATAGGTCCCGCAACCCAATAGTTTTAGAAATTAATTAAAAAATATAGGACCTGATTTTATTTGTACGAATCGTGTTTTCATGAGTTTTGGTAACCAAGCTATCACGACGGTATGATTTTGGAAAATGTGTTACTTCCTCATTGATTGTGATTAGTTGCCAATAGTATGAATTCTGATGATTGTTTACTTTGTAATCATGATTAGTTCGTGATCGTAATTAAAGAAGCTGATGAAACCGGGCCTTAATCATGATAAGTTTTTGATCGTGGTTAAAGAAGCTGGTGATGAAAACGGGTTCAAGTTCTTAGCTCCTAACCCTCACCAATCTTCTTCCTATAGCAAAGTAGCTCAGAAAGTGGCCATGTAGTGAGGTGCGGGCGCAGAAAAAGCAAAAAAAAAAAAAAAAACACCTTCTCTTGGTGGTCGATATTCCACGTCTCTATGAAATGATTATACCCTCTATCCTCTAGGAGGAGTGCTTGGCCCCTGCGCCACACCAATTTGTCATATCGGCGCCCCAAAATAGAGAACCTCTAATAATAGGTGAACTCGACGCCATTTTGGGGAGACCCCGCCTATACTGAGGGATGTTTTTGCCTGGTTTCAAAGGTCTCGTGGGTTTCTCCGAGTGTAGTATTTCCACCTCAATTGACACACAACTATGCCTCAAGATGGACGTTCACTCGCGTGGTTGTACGGTTGCCTTATCCCAAAACGATGTATCGCAGCTTGCATTTTAATTTCAATTCTCGGCCAATAAACTATGTCCCCCCCGAAGCTCAAGTTTTGGCCGCTAAACTTATGAAAAGTGACGACTGGGCTGCGATAAAAGACTGGCCCCTGAGGTCGCCAACAACACCTGCGTTGCCCCCTTCGTCCCCCTAAATTTTGTGTCTATTACTTAGGGCCCGAGAGTCAAGAAAGAGTGAAGTTTTTAACTATTGAAACCGACAAGTTATTTTTCTTGTAATAAAAGCGTGTTGGACGCCTGAAAAGAAGTCCGAACTGAACAATGAATACGGAAAAATAGAAACGGGCATATTGCTGCGTTGTGGGAGTGAGGTATACGATTCCCTTACGGCATTATTATATGATTGTAGCCTATTCATATGCATAGCGAACCAAAAAAAAAAAAGGTCCTAATCAAACAATGTAATGCAGCAAAAAAGATGACTAGGATAAATTGTATCTCGTCTTTCAGAATGTCAAGTTTGTTTCTCTCTCTCTCTCACTCTTTCCCCACGTCCTCCCATCTTAGATTAAAGAGAGGGCTGATGGCCTATGATAAATCATTTTCACGCGTAATTTGCGTTAAATTATCCGCGAGGTATGCACTCCCTTATACTTCTACCACAGCGTCACTCAACCAAGTCTAACAAATTAAAACGTATTTTAAAACCGGTATGAATACTTTAAGTAGCGAAAGGTAAAATATGAGTCAGATGGAGGGTAAAAGTCTGTGAAGTATTAAAAATAGTTTGATAACATGTTATTGACTTTATACCGACGATTTTTCTTGTGACCCGGCCTATAAAACGAACGCGTGTTCCACTTCCATAATACCGCTTTTATGTAAATTTGAAGTGGCCTGCTCCCCCACCACAACTCCATCCAACCCCCATCCCAACCCTCGAACTCCGAAATCTCTTAATTATTTGAATCAGACTGGGCTCCTTCTATCCTCTCTCGTCCGACAGTGTCATCCAACTCGCATACACACACACACACACACACCAAACAGGACAATTAGCCTTGATGAGACAGATCCTTCCCCTTCACCACAAACACCGGTTCTACCCTTAAGTATTTTCTAGAAGGAACAACTCCTTGGAATTTACCTTTTTCTCTCTGTCTCTCTCCCGTCTCTTCTATTTGTCGAGAAGAGATGATAAAGTGGGGTAGGGTGGGGGAAAACACCTTCCCCATCGAGAAAGCACATCGAGGCATTGTTCTGTATATGGCAGACAAAAGAGACGCGTACATACTCTCGGTGGAGAGCGAAAATAGAGTCATAAAAAAGTCTGTGTCTTGTGAGAATGAGAGAATGGTGTAGATGAGGGTGGGATGTGGTGGTAGGGAGGGAACAGTAAAGCAGTCTTTATCTTCGTATACTCTACAATTACAGGATTGATGCATTCTTGAGAAATTAAAACCCGTTAACATTTTTTGTTTTGTTCGATAGCTTTATCGATAGAAACTGCCGGAATACATGGCAGTTTGAACTCTCCCCCTGAGGCCCTCAAAACATAAAACATTCAGTTTTGATGGACTCCGCTCCACGGACTAAAAATTTCTATATGCTTCTGCTGGAGATTTATACTACTCTGTGGGTGGGGGGGGGGAGGATTAAATCCTCTCATTGTGTTTTCTCATTTTACCTTGTTACTGATGACAGTGCGGAAAATTCTCATTTCATCCGCCCTTAAATTCCCCTAAAATCCTCTCTTTTTTTTCTCTTGTCAGGTTGATCAATACAATGGCATACTTGAAAATTCAATCAAGCGAATCTCCTTCTTGCTCACGTTTTTTCCTCCCAGCCTTGGTCTGGATTTTCGGGTAGCACTAGAGTGAAATGTTAACAATGAAAACTGGTTGCCCATGGAAAGCTCAATACAGTGTGAAATGGACGGGGGTGGGGCTAAAGTACCTAAGGGGCGACTCACGGTCAGTCCACCTGACACCCACAATATAACTCATTTCTCATAAGCCTCAACAAAAATAATTTTTTGACTAATATCCTCCGAAAACCCATGGAGGGCGGCATCGTTTGGAAACTTATTTTGTATGCTAAGAGTTTCAACTTTCATATAAAAACCTGTGCGGAGGGCTGGAGGGTTCAACTTTTTTTTTATTGGTTATCGGAAAGCTATAAGATATTTCGGGTCATGTTTTCCCCTCATCCGTCACGTCTAAAGCTTGAGAAGTTACAGAGTTGAAACGTTTTCTCCATTGCAAGCGCTTTATAATATTCATATTTACAATCTTTGAATCCTCAAAAGGAAATAAATTGCCCAGCTAGGTAGGTTAAACTCAACTTGATATACGGCCCTGGTATGAGATGTCCCATAGCTTATAAGTGGATAAAAAATAAATTTATTACTTAATAGAGCCCATGGGTTAAAAGGAGTTCTTTCAGTCAAGTCCGCGGTGTGAGAAAGGAATAAACGACGAGTAAGGGGCGGAAGGGGCTCAGGGGTAAAAAAAGAGTCTTCAGGAGCGTTGACATCAAGAACCTCCGTCTTTTTCTTCTCTGTCTTTCCCCGGTTGTGAGAAAGGATTATGTGAGTGGCCCCCGAAGGTGGGGAGACGATCTCTTGACAAAAACGTAGAGTATTTCCAGGCCACGTTGGAGGGGGGGGTGGTGGAAGAGATGTGTTCTACCAGATGAAATCCTGGTGACCGAGGGAATGGCAAAGAGGCTGGCGTAGAGGGAAAAACCAGTCGTCATTACATGGCTAATCGTCTCTGAGGACTCTTCTTGACTACTCGTATAGGCCCCGAGGTTGGGGACCATAAGTTTGTCATAAATGGATAGAATCAGTAGACAGTAGATGGTGTGAATGAGGAGGGGGTGGCGTTCTGAAAAAACGTTTCAAAAACAGCCCGGGAAAGGAAAAGCATGGAGAGGCTTTTTATAATCTTTCCGAGGATTTTTAGTAAGATCCTCGGCACTTCTACAAGCCCAGGGGATAGGAGAGGGTTGAAGAATTGAAGAAAAAAAAACCTCATAGTCTCCTACGGTCATAAAAATTCAAACATGTATGTTTTTAAATGTTACTATATTCCACAGGTCAAGTCTGTTGGCTTTGGCCAACCACCACCCCAGCCGTGGGTGTCGCTGCTCTCCTCCTTGTCTATTGGGGGAAACTTTAAACAGTTAATAGTACTGAAATCGTGAAAGTTTTTGAAAATATTGCCTATTCAACGGTGATAAATAATAGTCGTGCTCTCGTCGTGGGGCTCGACTCGGTTCACACAATGCCCAGCCATGAAAATCCGAGGAAAAACCTCGAGCTCGTGGGCGACTTGCCCATCAGGAGTGAAACGGTCATTTTTGGTGAAATCCCCTGTTCAGGAAAATCCAATTTTCTAACTGATGTATCCAGCAAATTGAGCGGCGGTTGAGGAGGGTTGCTTGATTTGGAGGTGGTTTCAGAGCTGAAATTAGCGTCTAGAGGCAATGAAAGTGAGCTAGCCTCACAAAACTAGTTTCTGAAGCAACGAAATCTGCGAAATTCGGTCATTGAAGAAAAAGCCGTGGAATTGGTTTTTAGAAACATCCGAAATGACTTTTAAAGTCACGAAATACGCTGGCTTTTTATTAAAATATATTTTTGAAACTGCGAACACCGCGAAATTTGATTATAAAAGAGACATAGCTGGTGATGAGAACAAAAGGTTAGAAAATTCGTTCTCATAAAAGGAGCCACGCCAGCAAAATTGCGGTCTTTTGAAGTGCCAAAACATCCGCTATCGAGACAACCCAAACCGCGAAACGAGAGGAAGAGAAAAATGCCACATTGAATTCCGAAAAAGCCAAAACGAGTGAATTTCACGAACCGCGTCTGTAAGTACCGCACTGGCTTCGTGTCCATGAGAGTGTGTGTAAGTGGACGGGTGGGCGAGGAATCGCGTTTGCTCTTGAAAAACAACAACAACAACTAATGCCCAAGCTAATGACCAAAGCAGGTTAGGGTTTTAGTGGGTAGTCTCGGACGGAGGTTCAGGGAGTCCCACACTGCGCGCGTCTGCACGCTTATAGCGTGCAGTTGCGTGCGTGCGTAAATTCATTTCCTCATCATATATATATATATAAACAACGAATTTCGCTGGTGTGGGTCTTCCTAAAATCAATTTCGTGGGTTTGGCTCTTGCAAACTTTAATTTATCTGCTTGGAAGTCGTGATAAACGGGGTTGGTTCAGTCCTAAAAAAACAATTTGGCTCGTTTATATGACAAGACAGTTCAATTTCAGACGCTGAGGGAGCGATGCCTCTCTTGCCTCTTGCAGTGCAAGACATGCACTGACCCTCGCCTGTGCTTCTGTTGTGCTGTAGGCAGCCCAATTAAGTCATCACATTTTTAACATTTCGCCATTTGGGCCTTCGGACAACGCGCTATACATATTATAGACATTTAAAAAAGAGCACAAGAGCACAGGGCGTTGTTTACCGTTGTTTTAGACGGGTGTTTCAAATTAATGGCGTGATAGACTGTTCAACGTTTAATCAACCCCCCAAAAAATAGTCACGTGGCCGGGCGTTATTTTTCCCCCATTTTTTTTTTTTTTTTATTTTTTTATTTAAGAAATAACCAAACTCGATTTGAACCGGTTTAAATACAGGGCTGTCCTCGTTTGTTTTCTCCCTATAATTTATCAAAATTGTTCTGAAGGGAACGGTGGACTGGATTTCGTTTTTTTTTTTGCACAGAAAAAAGGAGGGGCCAAAATAATAATTAAGACGTGCGGAATGGGCCGGCATTCTGTGTGTGTGTGTATGGGTGGGGGGGTTGAGTTTTTTAGTGGAGTTTCTGGCAAAAAAAAAATGTTTTTTGTGTGCTACACACCAAGCTTTTTATATGCTATTTCTGTTAAATGTACGCCTTATGAATACACTTATTTAAAGCGTATCAAAAAAGATGACGAAAACATGAACTTTTGTGTATTTGGAATTGGAAATATTAAGAAGCGCTTAAAATGAATTCTCGCGCTACTCTCGTCGTATAATTTGTTCTCGCCTCGAATTTTTAGTCATTGCTTATAAATATTATCTCCACAGATTATTCCGAGTACAGAGTGAGATTTATAAAGACATTGCGAATGAGCCAAGTCCTCAAAATTCGGTTTTTGATCAAGCAAAACGCGTTTAACTCTGTTCTTAGAATGAGCCAACCCCCCCCCCTCCAAAAAAATCCGCCAAATTGGATTTTGGAAGCACCGAAATTCGCGAGTTATGGTTTTTGAACGAGCCAAATGCGAGTGATTGGCTTTTTTAGGGAACCATATTCACGTAATAATTTCTGAAGCGGTGAAATTGTTTTTTGAAAGAGACAAAAGAGCTTAATGAACTTTAAGTGCATGGGTTGGACGAGCCAAACGCGCGAAATTTGTGTTTCTGAATTAAATCAACACCTCACTATTGATTTTTGAAGCTGCGCGATGTCCGCCAAGTATTGTTTGGAAGTGATAAACCAGCGAAATTATGTTTTTAAATGGCCGGATGTGCTTATAATGACTTTTCAGCCTGCAAAATCCGCTAAATTGTGGGTTTTGAACGACCTTAATTCGCGATATTGGATTTTCAGTAAAAAAGCCGAACACCCGTAATTTATTCTTATAATAGCCAAACTCGCTTGATCGCTTGATTGTTTTTAAAAAGGAGCAAAATCAGTCAAAATATGGTCCCACCCTTCCACCTACTCCAGTGCCTTATTCCCTGTCCCTAGAGTCACCTGGTTGGAGGGCGAAATGACACTTGGAAGAGTGTTTGTTACACGGAGTTTTCAGCTGGATTTAAGTAGTGAAATTTGACTATTTCAACCCTTGTTTATACCCCCTTTTAGGAAATCCGGTGCTCTTTCTTCCCTAATCCTTCCGCCTATCTCTTCGTTTTTTTAGTTCAGACGTTTTCACGAAACGTCGGCTCGAATTGCCGTAATATATTGTGAGGAAAGAAGAATGCGCGACGTTTGAGAAAATGTTATGTGTTTGCGTGCAGGAAGAATGGTGTGGGGCAGTGGGAGGGGCAACAGTTGGTAGACTATTTCATTAATGAAGATAAGTGGGAAATAGCGGGGGTCATCTTGGGCTGTATCTCTTTTTTATATGCGTGTCTTGATGAAGAGGGTGAACGGTGTGAGCCGAGGGTGACTTTTCGGTGATTTATTCGTTGTGACCTGCATTTGGGGTGGAGTCTTTGTTGTATAAAGCAGGTGCAGAAACGGTGCCTTCGGACCGCCTCCTTCGCACTCTTGAAAATCAACTTGACACAGAGGGGGGATTCATCTTGATGACAAACTTTGAACAAACCTTGAAATTGATTTTTCAACTTGAAATAGTTTTAATGATCATGAGATGGGGATGGGGTGGCTGTGAGAGATGAGATATTCTCAATTTCACGCCGCAAGATTTATAAATGCGCCGAAACAGAAATAAAAACCGCTTGCATTTCGAGCGATTTAACTGTAAATAAATGGGGTACGGTGTCATTTAGGAATTTTTCAGGGGACCGTATTTCATGGATATCAAGCCAAGCATTTCACAGTGTTGGTCATTGTGCTTTTGAAGTGGTGGGGAGCTTTTTTCACACCTGTGTTGCACCTGCTCCAAGGCAAATTTATGAAATCTTATTCAGGGGCTAAAAGGGAGTTGAAAGAACGAAAAAATCCAGAGTGGTAAACGCTCACCCACTCGTCCAGCGTGGGTGGAACTCGTCACCTTAAAACATGCAAATATTCTTATCCTCTTTTTCTTATTGCTACTCGTGTCCCCGAATAAAAAATAAAAAAAAAAAAACCCTTTTTTTCTTTAAATTCGATTTCTTTTCTAACGCCTATCCTCCTCCAGAGACAAACATTGGACATGTTACATACATATCCAAATGGTGGGCGACGGTTGTGTTACACGACATGTTCTATAGCGAGAAGCTCACATCTTTCAATATTGATACAATTTCAGGCTGATATGCCTACCCACCACCCCCGCAATGAATAATGCGATCTCTCTCGATTCTTTCCGCTGCTTCATTTCCTTCTCTTCCCTATGTACGCTATTTAGTGTGGTTGCCCTTTCCAGGAGCTTGCCCGTATAGCACAAGATCAAGAAACACTGATACCCCCCCCCCCATCCACACACACACACTCACATCCTTTCTTTCCCGTATCCCGCTACCCTCACATCAATCAAACTAGGTCTTAATTAGTCCCAAAGGTGAGGTTTAAGGTTCGTTGATTTCACTTCCCGCAAGTGTCTCATGATAGATCAATCACAATCTGCAGCGTATAGGTCGTCGCTATAAGAAAAAGAAAAAATAGTCATGCTCCGTGAATTTGTCATACAAAACGGCCCGAAAAATAAATTACGTCGCGCTTCCACGCTCAATGAAAGAAAGGCTTAATTGAGCGGATACTTCGAGCGTGGTCAAATACGTTAATTTTAAAACCACCGACGCTTCTTCTCACGCTTTTCGATTTAATTTTCCCCCAGTCTCCTCCATCTTTCTCACTGTGGCCTTATAGTGGCTAATTGCGGTTTTGTGTCTTTTTAGCCTGAAGGAAGGAGAGTATCAATTGATTTTTACTGCTGGTTTTCTTTTCAAAACCCCTCCCCTAATGGGGTAGGGGTGGGGTAAGTTTTCAAACTCTTTAAACGGGTGCGGATGGCGCGGGACTCAAAAACCCTGAGAAACATCTCGTTTGGAACGTCACAATAAAGTCAAAGTCAAAGTGAAGAGTTTTGGAAGCTGGGAGGGGGGGGGGTGGCGAGGAAAATGAATTCCCTTTTTTTGCGGTGGAAGTAAGTGGTTTCTCCATCAAAGGTGAATTCTCTGTCTTTTTTTTTTTTTTTTAATTGGTCTGATGAATAACTTGAAGGAACGGACGAGGATGATTCGCCCCAGCGGTCTCTTTGACAGGGCAATTGACAGATTGAAAAAAGAATAGTGAGTACGGAGGGGGGGAGGTCTTCTCTTTTCTGTGTTTGATGTTATAATTGGCATTGATTTGGAGGTCACCTTTTTTTTTCATTTAAAACATTTGAATAGTGGAAACGACAGTTTTGCGATAAATCTCACCCTGTGAAACGCTATAAAGATGTGAAAGAAACAGATTTCAAACAAGTTAATGGTATTTAAGGCCCCCCCCCCCTTTAGAAAGAGAGAAAAAACCTCTCAATAGAGCAACCCTCAACCCCTTAAAAGTTTTTCCTCGAACTGAAGCCCCCTTTAAGGAGGACATAGTTTAGGAGAGGAAAAGGTCACGTATATACCGGGATATGTGACAACTTTAAAATGCAACAATAACAAGGAGGAAGGAGTGTTGAAGTTCCATGGCGTGTGTGGATGGAAGAGAGTGGAAAATTTACCTGAGTTCCAACCCACCACCAATAAATAACCATCCCCAGGACTTCAAGATTTGAATGTGTTGTTCTTTGTAGAAACGGTGATGGGTGGGGGAGGCAATCAACCCCCCTACTACGACGTTTTTCGCTTCCACTGTGTCAAACTGTCGCCCTTTTAAAAATAGTGTCGAAAGAGACCTATCGCACAGCGGGGGTGATGGCGAAAAGGCCTCTGAGCTTAAAAAATGTGCTCTTTTTCGGGATAGGCTTCTCTTGAAAGATAGAATGGGAAGCATTTTCAACACAGAGTGAGTTATTTTACTGATTCCAACGATGGGAACGCTGTTAAATTGTTGAAAATTTACGATTTACGTTGAATTATTTAGGAAATTTCTATGTTGAACAATACAATCAATGCATTGAATTCCTTATGTTTCAGGTAAGTTAAACCTGTTTTCTCGAACGTTTCCATCCCGAAAATTGGGTGAGTAAAATTGTCAAATATGTTCGCTGGCCCTTTAGGACGCTGTGTATGATTATACGTACCTACATACGGGTACCTTGTACCTTCCTCTGTAGTTGCCCCCCCCCCACCACACACACACACTCCTTTCTCGTGCTTTCCGTTATTCTTAAGGGTAGCTCCAAAAACGCTTGTGTACAGAACAGCCAAAATTGGTGGGGCCTACCCGATTTAGCCATGCGTGTGATTATAATTACCGTGGTCTTTTAATTAGAGCCTGTGGCCTCATATGAAACGATCGCAGTCAGTGTCTGAATCGGCATTTTCAATTTGCGATGACTAGTGAGCGGGGAAACACCACTTGTCTGGCTAAAATATTCGCGAAAGATTTTTAAAGGAGCCAAATCCGCGAAATTTTGGCCTTTGAAGTAACCAGTTCCTCGAAATTTCATTTTGTACAGAGCCAACCCGCGAAATTGGTTTTCTTGGCGAGCCAGATCAGCATAAATTGTCCTTTGAATGAGCCATTCCTATGAATTTGGTTTTCTGAAGAGCAGAACTTGGGAATATGTTTTTTTTAGAACCAAACCTGCCAAATTGGTTTTTTCGAAGCGCCAAACTCACGGATTTGATTTCATGAAAGAGTGAATCTCCCGAGTCGGTTTTCCCAGGAAGTAAAATGAGGACATTTTAAACAACCAAACCTGAAACGGTCAAATTCAAGAAATTCGGGGTTTTTCCATTAGCCAACCCCGTAATAGTTGTCTGAGGGAGCAAAATCCGCGGAATTGGGTTAAATGAGCAAATTTTAAAGAACCAAACCCGCGAAATGGAGTTTTAGGCCCGGTGCACACTTGCGTTTTTTTAAGCTGCGGTGCCGCACCCGCGGTGGTTGATTTGCGGCACATTTTACCTAGTAACATGAGTAAATGGCATTGAAAAATGCAACAGAGGCCTCTTTTAACACACGAAGTGTGAAGTTCTAATGAAGCTTTGTACCTTTTAAAAAACTTTTGACCCGAAAAAAGGTCTTAATCACTTACTAATTGACAATATTATAAGGACTAATATATCCCACGATGTATAGCTTTGGCTATACCAACGCCAATTAATTTCTAAAAAGTGTAAAGAGCTTCAATCGAGCGGATATACATTTTGAAATTCGAGTTCCTTCCAACTACTTATTTGAAAGCGGTGCCGCGACTAGAAAAACCGCATGTTTGCATTGCTTCATAGCAACTAATGTATTTTAAGACAATACAGACCACCAGAGCGGCGCCGCAGCTTGGAAAAACGCAAGTGTGCACTGGGCCTTAAACAGCTGAACCCGCGGATTAGTTTTATGTTGTTGTGTTTGTATTCTGTTAACGAAATCCGCCAACTTGAGTAAATCAGTACGTTTGAAAGAACCAAACCACACGAAATTGTTTTATTAATGTTCCAAACCCTCGAATTTGGTACGATGATGTTATGTGGGGAAGGGAATGGTAATTCCTCGAATGGTAATTTCAATTATTCCACCATTCCAGAAACATGCTTTCAAGCTTATTACTTAGCCTTGGGAACTCGCATGAACAAGCTTTGACCATGATGTCAACAACTGCTCTTTTTGGCCATTAACGGCCGTTAAGGGGGAGTTGCACGGGTGATTCCTTGACACCCTCCAATGTGACACAGTCCAAAAATGACTGTCAAAAAAACAATTTCACCGCGTGGCTGACTCTCTTCAACCCATTTGATGGGTTTGGCTCCTCCGAAAAGTAATTTATTCGTGTAGGTAGCAACTTTGGCCTCCTTAAAAATGTTGTGGCTTCTGTTACAGCAATAATCCAATTTCGCGCATTCGACCCTCAAAAAACCAATTTCGCTTGGCTGCCACCCCCCCTCCCATCAATTTTGTGGGTTTGGATCCTTCGTAAACCCAATTTCTCGGATTTGGCTGCCAAAAAACGAATTCTGAGGAGTGTGTCAGAAAAGCCAATTTCACTCTATCGGCTCTCTAAGCTCTTGTTTAAAAGGCTCTCTAAAAATCAATTTCGCAGGGATGGCTCTCTCAAAAAGTAATTTCGTGAGGTCCTAAAAATGAACTTTTTGTCGTTTTGGCTCCTTCGAAACCGCATCTTCATGGCTCGAGCGAAGTATCGTTAATTAAAAAATCAGCTAAATTGGTAGAAGGATAGTCGTCTATTGTAAACAATTATTAGCGTCTGCCGACTCCATGGCATACGACTGGCTGAGTCTGACTTACCGACACTTCAAGCAATCATGTTCCATAGAGTAGGTGGACAATCATCGTTTTGGCCTTATAGTGGAAAACGATGTAGAAACGCCTTTGTTAATAATTTTCCTGTTTTTGTTCAGAATTTTCCCCTTATCCTTCAGACCACGCATTTATGAAAAAGGTGACAGTTCGCAATCGTTATTTGAGACCCTTATATGACGGCGATCTAAATATTTTGTACGCACCCGTGCACCCCCTCCCCTATTTTTAATTTATGGAATTTCGAAGACTCTAAAATTCGATGGTAACAATAGGACTTGTAAAAAAAAAAAAAAAAAAAAAATGAATAACAAAACATCCCTTCAAGTTGCCTTAATAGACTCATCAAGTTAGTACGCTCTTGTTTTTATCGACCATCATCGGTATGAAATATACTCGTAAGACTTCATTCATTATGAACAAGCGCCTCATTATGAGTTGTCATATCTTCGACTCGTAAATATAATTAATCGCTTTAACCGGTCGGAGACTTTAAATTATCTTGATCGGCTTGTTTTTCCTCTCTCATTCTCTTTTCTTTCTTTTTTACTTCGAATGTCTCTTCCCTTTTCATTTATTTTGCCTGTCTGCCGTTCAGGTCGATGTACTTTAAGTTACAAGTTTTTTTTTTTCTTTTTCTTCTTTCTGCCTTTTGTACGCCACACATAATATTACGTGATTAAATTTTAATAGACGTTCAATAATATAAAACTTGAAGGGATACGACTTCCTTTTCAAGGCGTAGAATCGCTGAAACTGAGATGAACACGAAAATCATTAAAGAAATCAAAATTTAAAGTTCAAGGCTTTCGTAAATAAAGATTGGTATTGGTGGGAACGTGAGGGGATAAAAAAAGGGCTCGTTTAAAGCCTTCGAAGCGGTAATTAATCATAATTATTTCACGGAGGCCGTGGATGTCTTTGGAATCCTGTCTAATTCAACCCCTTACCCTTTTCCAATCGACGACTCGTTAATGAAAATGATAACACTGTCAAATGAGACTTGCCTTTTTAAGTGGTTTAGGAGTTTTCAGAGTATTTTTTTTTTTCTTTATTCAAACAAGTTTTTATCACTTCAAAGGATTGGGAGGGGGTTGGCGGTGTTGAGTTAGTAAAGCGGCGCGACGGAAACCGCGCGCGGGGCAACGTTTTTCGTGCCGCTTATCTTTAACAGAGCATCGTTGAAGGTGGTGAAGAAGAAGAAGAAGAAGGGAGGGGGAGTATCTTGTCCAGTTCATCTTGGAAGTGCCCCACCGTGTGATGGCGGGGGCGGGGGGCATTTGCCCACGTAGGAACTAAAAAGGGGGAAAACGTGCCTTTTCCTTAAAAAAAAAAAAAAAAAAAAAAAAATGATGGTGACTCGATAGAAAAAGGGAGATTATAGGAATGAGTTCAGTCGTTGAAAAGCGTTTTAGGATCCGTTTCCACACGGAGGCTCTATTTTTTTTCGGATTCTGTGGAAAAAACAAAAAGAAAAGAAGGAAGAAAAGAACCGTTTTAGCATAACAATGGAGTCACAAAAACTTTTTTCAATTTTCTTCGATTCTTCGGTGGACATGTATTTCATCCGTTTCTTCTATTCTGCACGCTTTAATTTTTTTTTTTTAAAACTGCATTATCTAAAAAAAAAATTCCAGTGGCTAAGCCTCAAAACATGCTTTCCCGTTGAAAATATCGTATACAGAAGCATTGAAATACCAGGACAGGCCAAGGACTGTGAAAGAATAAATTGGACCATACAGGTGATCCTCAAAATTAATCGACCCCCCCCTCTTCTATAGCATCATCAAAATTATCATTCGAAAGCGTACGTTGGTAACACGTTTCGAATGGTCAAGCAGCTCTCGTCAATGCCTTCTTCATTACAATGCAGGGAAAAGAGAGACAGAGAATCACTCCCATTTTCTATTTCTTTTGACACGTGAAGAAATATCCAAGGCCGGAAACAAAATCCAGCTCCCCTAACCCTCCCCCGGCCACAGCAGAATCCGTCCCATACCAAAGAGAGTTAATGATAATTCAAACGGGAGAGACGTCTATACGAAGTGTGTAATGCCGGAGCCCTATAGAACCCTAGAAGGGGGTCCCACGGTTTTTACTCTGATTCTCGACATGAGCGTGGCGGATGAATTGGGAACGCTCGCTGGCACGTTCCAACCCGAATATAGCGGGTTTTATTTCTTTTTTTTTTTTTCTTTCCTGTTTAGAGACGGAAACTCGTAAAACTCAGTGGCATTATTTTCTTCACCGTAGAAAGAGAGAATTGGATGATTCGACTGATCCCATTCAATACTCAACGAGCACTGTCATTCAGGGCGGATGTCCACCCCTCGCCCATCAATCATCAACAACACAAAAAAAACAATCAGAAACCCTTCAAAATACTTCATCACAAGAAGAACTTGATGGAAATTCCTGGCCCATTTCTATATAAGAAAAAAAAAACGTAATAACTTCATCCCCCACTTTAATTTCCATGCTTTAATTGCCCGTTATAGCCATAAAACGAGATCCACAGATCAAAGTATTGGTGTCAACAGCTCACCAACAAAATTCCTCGCCTTTTTTTTTTATTTTTCGCGATAAAAACCCCTTTCCGCAGAAAGATTTGAAAAAGATAAAAAGATTCGGGACGAATAAGCCCCCACCCAACGCCTCCAATTAAAGACTTTTTAATTGGAATGCCAGCAGCCCACTTCGATGAAGGAGTTGACCCCTTGGTTGTCCGAGATGGGCTGCTTGGTGCCCGAACGGTGTGGGTGGGGGGGGGGGCTGGCGGTGACATCCAGTGTGATAGAGGAAGAGAGAGATAACTAAATCCTTCTGCTTCGGGTGCCTTTTATGACACAGCGACACCCGCGTTATGCCGTCTCGCAGCTTGTTCTTTGTGGGCTCGGCTTCTTTTTTAGAAAAAAAAAATCTGAGATGGACGGGCTCAGGGGAAAGCTACACGGTAGAAACGAAGATCTACCTCTTCCCCCTTCCCCTTGTTTAGAGAAGACGAAGAGAAAAAGGTTGAAGCGCATAAAAAACAACTCGTCTCGGAGCGTAATTTATTGTATGAAGTTATTTGTTGTTTAGGTACTCCGGCTGATATGTTTTTTGTTTGTTTGTTAAAGGAGTGTAGCGTAACTTCAAGCTATCAAGTCAATTACTTTCTCAACTCTCCCGTCTTAATTTATTACAATAATGAGACCAAGGGACACATTTTTTTATTTAAACTATATCCCGTTTCTTTATGCAACAATTTATATTCCCAGGGCCAATAGCTGCAAAGAGGAACGTCAATCTCTCTCTCTAAAAAAAATCTTAATTGGCTTCTTTTGTCATCCAATAAAGTTCATATCTCAGACATATAAATTGATGATGAAGGGGAGAGGGGGCTAGAAGGCGGTCATTAAACAATCAGAGTCTTCCGCTCGAGCTTCGCGGGGGGCCAATAATTCCGAACGAAACTATTAGAAGCGAAGCGAACTCAATTATATCTCATTAATTTATTTAATTGCTCGATTTTAAAATTATGCAATCGCGAAGTAATGCGAAGAAACAAAAAAAGGACGTCGTAACAAATAATTTACTGTCGGTGTGGTGGGGGGGGGGGGGAGGCTGGTGTAGACCTCATTCGGACGGATTGTATTATTCAGCTTCTCTCACACTGAGCGTTGGGAACGTGAACATGACAGGTTTTTTTTTTGTCCAAAGTATAAACATAAACAGCGATTTAGTGTCTGGGAGTTAAGACTTAAAAAGGAGGGGGGGGGAGTTTGGATGCGTTTTGATGGAGGGTGGAGATCGTGCACAGAGATGACGAGAGAGGATCATCAACGAAGGCAAACATAAAATGTCACTTTTTAAAATCCGATTTTAAAGCTGATGACCTCGGAGCGGCGTACTTTTTTCTTTAAAGACTGGTGATACAGTGAGGGACGAGAGGCTAAGAAACTTATTCTCTTAAAATGATAAGGATTTCCAAGTAAAAAACCAGTTTATATGCCAAAAAAGTACATTTCATTCAACGGCTTTTATATATTTTGAACCTCAACAAATATGGATTCAAAGCGTTTCAAGTATCCAGTATCTCAGATTTTTAGCTTTTCGGATAATTTACCAGCTCAAAGTTGCCGAAAAGTAAACCATTTTAGGCTTAATTCTCTCTGGCGGCCCAAAATCGGGTTCCGTAGGCAGAATGAGCAGACCCTTTTCCTGTCTGCAAAGGTCAATGTCGAGGTTATAATGAACATTTCATGCGATGGACTCGAACATGGACCCCTCGGTTTTGAGGTCAAGGTTGTTGCAATAGAGGCGTGTAAATAGTCAAAGCAAGGAAAAATTGCAAAATTCGGTTGCGGCGTTACAATTTTCGGTTAGAACTTTGAAAAATACGGCCAAGGAAATTGAATTAGACCGTTGAAATTGACTTGAACTGTTGAAATTGACATCAATAGTGGCCCATACACGGGCAGATAATTCTGACAGATTTGATCTTGATTGATTTGTTTCAAGACCTTTTTTTCTGGCAGCATTCTACCTTCTAGAGGTTTGGGGAACTGAACAGATGATACCTCGACCCCCGTCCTATCTTTCCTCTTCTTAATTCTGCATTTATTAAATTACCTGATTAATTAAAATGTGGCCATTAATGTGCGTGGGGACATTAGATTTCTTAAAAGCGCGTCGTGTGCCTCCCGCACAGAATATTGGGCAAAAAATGAAGGCCCAGATTGGCAAGGACGACTCTTGAGTCTTGGCTACTATGCAGGGTACAGGGGGACCTTCCCTGCCCGGTTTCGGTTCATGGCGCAAGCCAGCATTCCCAGCTCTGAAAGACCCACCTCCACGTCGTGCCTCTAGGGCGCGGGTGGCTGGCCACCAGTTACGGCTAACGAGCCGATCTGAGTGATGGGACCGACTCTGCTGGGGAGTCCTGGCCAAAGATGGGGTACAGGCCAGGTAAGGGCCGGCAACGGCCTAGGTACTGGCCACATCTTAAGGAGATCCGCAGCAGGGTACAGGGCTGTGTTTGCTGTCATGATGGGCAAATCCTGCGCCATCTGATGGCCACAAGGTTGAGGGTCTGGACTTCCGGACCCTCAACTTGATCAGTCGTTGAAAGAGCCTTCATTGTTTAGTAATTAAGTATATTGAACTTGACTCAATAAACTCTACACGCAAAGAAGCTGGTGTTCCAGTTCCGTCAAGTAGAATTTTATTATGTTATACGGAATGAGCACGAGGAGTTTGAACTCGTGACTCGAAGACTGAATCTCTCCTTGATGCCTTCCAAGATTCCTATGATAAATGGTACGAATACTGTGATTCAAAGAAATCTTCAACAGTCTCAGTCTGAGGATCCGGTCGAGGATCCGCTGAGTAATGCGAGGAGCGAGGCTCCTTGGTTTCAATAGATTGTGAGTTCAACAATGCCTATAGTTTCTTCAAACATTGTTTAAACTCTCGATTTGAGTTTCTTTTGACGATTTATGAAAAATAATGCTTCCCCGGCTCTTTTTCCTGATTGTCACATTCAATTCAAGGCTTTGGAATGTACGCTCGTTGTAGCGCGTTATTTTAGCGCCTCTCGAAAACGCTTCCAGTGGACGACCGGCCTAAGGGAAATGGCTACAAATAAAGAACGCTTGCTGCGACGATAGATGACACTCTATACTCCTCCATGAACAGGATTTGTGCTCGATATTATCCTAACTTCGATGTAAAAGTGCTTAAGAACCCCCCCCCCCCCGACCGAAATCTCTAAATCCGTCCCTGTTACCGTATGTACCTTCATTACTCCGACAGAAATTGTTTATTTTCAAGCCCGAAAAGTTACTCCCATTTTAACGTGAATACGTTTTACAGGAGTATAGGGTCCAATTCGGCAGAAGTGGTAAAATGGGTCTCACAGCGCGTGCGCCGCCTAGTGTTGGTGGTGCTGGGTGGAGGGTATTGGGGTCTCAAAACTCAAGCTCAGCTGCCACTTGCCAGCCAAAAAACGTATTCGTGCTAAACTCCGGTTTTTATTATTATTATTATTATTATTATTATTATTATTATAAGTACCTGCACCGAATTGGAAAAGAAAGATCTCTGAACTGTATTTATCGTGGCGAGGAGGACGACGCCAGGCACACCATCTTTGAATGCCTGAATTTGGAGGCCCTTCGAAATGAGCTAATTAGACACGTGGGGGCCCTGCACCCCGCCAGTGTAGTTGAGAGGATGCTCGGGAAGCAGGAGACCTGGAGCCAAATCACCAGCTTCGTGGTTGAGGTACTCAAACAGAAGAAGCGCGACATGGAAGAGAGGCCGACCTGAAATAGACCTCTGCAGGTCTAGGCCTGGGTCCAGCCGACGGGTGGAAAACAAGTAGCAGGACAGAACGGAGGTGCAAAAAAGGCACAGGAAACCTCCCCTGAAGTAATACCGAAAAGGTCGTACCGGGGGGGGGGGGTCTCTGAGGAGGAATGTCTGCGGGTTTTTTAGTGGGTAAAAATCCCACACTGCAGGGGAGGCATATCCCAAGCGTCTTTTTGAAGATTTTTCCCGCAGACAATTAAAAAAAAAAAAAAAAAGAAAGAAAAAAAAATTATTATTATTATTATTATTATTTTTTTTATGTCCTGTCCTTTGTTCACAGGGCTAATGTAGACGCGGTATTTCTAAGCTGTGTTTCCGCGTGGTAGGGAGAAAGGAGAGATTTGTCCAGAATTTCTCCGTTTTTTCTTGGTTTTTTCATAAAAACATACATATGATTTTTATACTTTTTGACATCACGACAAACGAACATTCCTAAAAATCTTGAAAATTTCGTGACAGGACAGAAAAGTCTCCGTGTGTACAGGGCTTTAAGGACTACGCAAGTCGCGAGCGAGAAATAGGTCGGAAACGTATGAAATATTGAAATTATTTGAAATCAGCTCGAATTACGGCCGCCATATTGGTTTTATGGATCGGCTCTGAACCGCAAATTACGCCCTCATATGTGAGAGACACGTCCATGAAAAAATATTGCGCAAATCGGGGATCCTCAACCCTTGAAAGAGAGTTGAACACGGGGCATAGAATACATTTTTGTAGCTCCACCAGCTGGGGGGCGATTTGGGGTTTGAGGCGAAATTTCAGTTGCAGACACCCTAGGACAAGGGTGGAATGCAATGGACTTGAAAGAGATGCCCTTAGTATCCAAATTCGGCGAGCATGGAAAATCATTTTTTTTATGTAAAGACGCGTAAAAGAAGCTGCTGCATGATCCACGTGCGGTATTAATTGATCGCTCCAATGGTTGTTTCCGAACTCAGAGCAGTCTAATGTAGTCCTTAACAGCGCTTCAACCCGCGGAAAGAGTTTGAAAAAAGCGCTGAAACGGCGGAAATACTAAGAGTTCCAACGGCTATCTTGAATAACAGCCGTCCTATGCGATTCGCGATTGCCTCCAATCTTAAAATAAACTCATCAGCCATCTAGAACACGCCTGCAAAGTTTGAAAGCTCGACTCAAAAGTGCACGATTTTCGAACCTGCTCCTGGACTAAAATACATGTTCAGAGAAGTTTCGGTGGTTGAAATCGTTGCGTTAAGGGGCGACGCCCGATTCGAAATCGGCCGATCTATGTCTGTCAGATATCATGAGAAATCGGTTGATTAGTGGGGGACCGCAGACCACATCTGGCGAATTTGAACTCCCACCGATATCGTTTGGCCGATTACGGTTGATCTGTCGTCGTTTCTTGCCCACTAACGAGCAAATGTTCACCACTGGTATCTGTCAAAAACATGAAATCTGCCGCAGATATCTGCTCGTGTATGCCCACCTAATTGTCGAAATTCACTTGAAAAACTGCTGAAATGCACTTTACACCTGAATTTCAGGCGCCAAGTTGACGTTATAAAGCAATATATCTGCTTCTATAAGGACTAAATGACAAAAATGTTTTCACCAAACATTCAAGGGAGAATAGGGTGCTTCGAGTTAACACTTTCGGAATTACTCTCCGAAAAACAGACGCTGGGATTGGCTCCCTAAAAAACACTCGTCCCTGCACCCGATTTCGTGGACTATAGGACTAAAAAAAAAACCGGTTAGCAGGGTTGACTCATAAAACTTTGAAATTTTGTTTATTTGCAAACTATGTAGTTATTTGTAACTTTGAAAGTTGTTGTCGAAAATGCTATTTCATCGTGTTTCCTCAATGGAAAAAACAAATTTCTCTGGTGTGGCACTTACAACAACCCCATCGGCGGTGTCTTGTGAACCAATTTCTCGGAGTTCTTAATTGAAAAATAAATTTCGCGTCTTGTGCTTCCTGAAAAACAAACTTTTCTCGTGTTTGGTTTACTTAAAAAACTAATTATTTGCTTGCATAAAATACAAATTTCTCGAATTTAGTGCTCTCATGAACCTGTACCACGTGTGGCCCGTCCCAAAACCCAGTTTCGCGGACTTCGACCCCCGAAAAAAGAATTTTGCGGTTATATTGAAAAAAAAAGAAGCAATTTCGCAGCTTTTCATGCTCAAACGACCGGTCTGTGACTCCTGACGTAGTTAAGGGATCCCAACCCTCCGCATCATGGCTGTTATCATGTCTTGCCCCTTCTTGTCCTTCCCATTCTCTTAAGGGGGGGGGGGTTCAGGCGGGTTTCCTCGATCTCTTCCCAGTCGCCCCTCGCCTAAACTTCGCACATAAATTTTGGCTCCATTTCTGCACCAATATTCGATTTCAAAGTCTTAATTTTAATCTTCAGGAAGTTCCACAGTGACGTTAGATCTTGCTTTTTCGATTTTTTCCCCTAAAATAACCCCAAAACACTTTAGAATTCAAATGTGTTTTAAGGTAATTTCAGGGATGAAATTTGGAAAAGCAATATCTAACGTCACTGTTGAACTTCCTGAAGATTAAAATAAGACTTTGAAATCGAATATTGGTGCAGAATTGGAGCCAAAATTTATGTGCGAAGTTTTGGCGAGGGGTGAATGGGAAGGGGTCGAGGAAACCCGCCTGAAACCCCACCTTAAGTCCATTGTTTGATTTGTGGAAAGCTATTGTGAAGGTCATGCGAATACAGTTATTACGTCATCAGTCTATCTAGCCTATTTCAAATGGGTCCCAATAGTTTTAAAAATGAATAAAAAAATATAGGGCCTGATTTTACTTGAACGGATCTTGTTTTCATGAGTTTTGGTACCCAAGCTATCACGACAGCATGAATTTGGAAAATATGTTACTTCCTCATTCACAGTTGTGACTATGATGGTACTGTGAGGGGGGAGTAATCCCATAATTGTCCGTAGAAAGGGTCTTCCAAATTCAATTAATTAGAGAACAATTTCGTTTAAAAAAAAAACAACTTTACTACTTGGCCATTAATGAATTGTTTAATATAAATTGATTGTTTTTAACTGTGCAAAAAAAAAAAAAACTATCCATACAGGTTTAAGCGATTATAAGTACCATGTTATTCCGCGCAATAACTCGCATTTTAAAAAAGAGGTAAGAGCTGAAAGAGAGAAGAGAAACACAGATAACATCGGCCCCGTGAGAAAAACATGCGCATTCAACAAGCTTCACGAATTCAACGAGCTTTAATGTGACAACCACCATTAAGTGCGTGTAATTACAGTTGGCGTGACTTAAACACGTGCATGTTTATATTGGCATTTATATACAGGCATCGGCAAAGCTGAAGCCGACGATTTTTTTTTTTTTTTTTTCAATTATTTGTGGGGAGGCAGTGGAGTTGGGGAGGCAGTGAATCTCCACGCTATTTAACCTGCGCTTTTAAAACGAAACTAATTATTTGTATAAATACGAGAGAAAAAAGAATTAATTAAGGGTTGTCATTGAGAGGAAAACGTTAATATAAATATTAACTAACTCTCTCTTTCTCTGGAAGGGTTTGGCCCATTATACTAGTTCTATCCTCCAACCAGAATTCTTGTCCCTCCAACCTCTATCATTAATTAGAAGAGAGGTATAATGAGCTCGTAATCAATCCCTCTTGACTTCTTGTGTGACACCAAAGCATAATTTAATTGTTACGCTTTTTTTTATTATGAACGAAGTTTAAAACGGCACCCCTACCGAGAAGTGTATAGTATAGGACCAGTTGGGTGTTTTTCAGAATGAAATATACTAGACGCAACACGCATGTAAAGAAAATAATAATAACGTCGAGCTAGTTGATTAAGGTGTACTTTGAAAAGCAAGAATAATGGGGCAAATGGAATAGAATAAGGGGGGGGGGGCTCTTTGCCTGAATTTATTCCTTTATTCTAAGAAAAGAGCAACTCTTGAAGCGTTAATTATGGGGACAGCGTTACTCGACATTGCAGTTAATTTTCCGCCCGAGCAGACAATATGGTAAACCGGTTTTTTCTCAGTGCTTCGAACCGATACCTATCTCTTCATCAGGTTAAAAAGGAGAGATACATAGAAAGAGAAGAAAAAAATTGCGCGGGCGTGAAATTCCACAAGCTAATGTTCCAGACTTTAATTATGACGGTCTCGTAAATGGTGGAGGGTTCTAAGTTGCATAAAAGGATTGAAGTTCATTGTCGCACAACATATTACTTTCCGAGTAAGAAAAAACAAAAACAACAAAAAAAAGAACGGTGTTTGTATTCTCAATCCTTTATATCTGCCCCCTTCTATCCACCACTTATATACTGTTTTAACCACTAAAGAAGGCGATCTTAAAGGCAATCGAGGCGAGTAAAGAGTAGCGGTTAACCAAAGAGTCCTGAAGTTTAATAAAAAAACAATACAAAAAATCTCTTCCAGAACACAGTTCAGTATTATGTTTGAGTTGCGGTATTTCAAAGCCCGCAGCCCCCCTCTACCCACCCCCTTATCACTAAGCGTCCACTTCTCCATCATCAACAGCATACACGAGATATTCCAAGCGTCTAATTTAGGACGGCCAAGCCGAGATTCCTTTCATCCCTCCTTTTTTTTTTGTACTGCTCCATCCCACTTCCAACTTCTTCCAGAACCTGTGGAGTTTAACCCATACATTATTTACTTCTCGTCCGCGGGGGGAACACGACTTACATGCTTGCCTCTCTATTGTCCTGTCAGAGACCTCACTCAATATTCAGACCCCAAGCACACGCATTTTAAAGGGGTGGTGGGGTAGTGGTCCACCGCTGATACCTTTTAACAAACTAACAGCCTTTACTTGTTTCGTAGTTCGAAAAGGTCTAAAAAAGGGAGAGAAATAGAGACGTAGTTGGCACAGGGGAAATAGGGAAGGGACAGGTCACTTTCTTGAACTCTTCACCGGCGGGGACCGGAGTACACAACTTGTACAAACAACGCTAATGATATCCTTTGTGCCTTTGCAGGAGGAAAAAAAAAATGTTATTCGTTTTTAATTTTTTAAAAACCAGTAGCCAAGAAAAGTTTGGTTAATTAGCGGCAATTTTCGGTTTTTCTTCTGTCCTATAGTTTCGATATTCCCTCCCCCCTACCCCTCCAACCAATCCCCCCAAAAAATAAATAAAAATGTGTAAGTATAACGGGAGGATCTGGCGGCCATTGCCTCAGACTTCGGACAATGACTATAATTGCTATCCGTGGCTTTAAAGGCCCTGGAGCGAACACGACTTCCCCTTCTCCGCATCGTCGACACCCAATCTCACATTCTCTCTCTCTCAACTCCATAACACTACACTAGTGATTTAGGCAGCTTTACCTCACACCCTCCTTCCCCTTCACTCCTTTCTTTTCCTTTTTTTCTTCTTTTTTTTGGGGGGGGGGGGGAGAAAGATCCTTTCGAGGTTCTTCCCTTGGTCGAAAGATGTCCACCATACAGGAGAAACAGAGCGGTGGGGGAGAGGAGACTAGTGATATTATTCAAACCTTATTCCGAGAATTTTTCGGCTGGAAAAATAGAGGCAAAAAAGCATAGTTCTCTCAGGAATGACAAACCTTCGTGTTTTCGAATCTGAGATGCCTCAAACCATTGTTTTTTTGGAGGGTATACGGCTGGGAAATATCCGGCGTTTTTGGAGGCAACATAATTGGTGGATTCCCCCCACCACCACCACCACCACCACCACGTATCAGTCACAGACGTACGGAAAAGAACAGTCGCGAACCTGACGAACTCCCCTCCCATCCCAGGAACACACATGTAAGACGCTGACTCCTCGCAGATAGCCGACAACCTCGCGCCTCGGTGTACGCAGGAACATGGGTGGGTGTACATACGAAGTTTGTATAGTGGCTCATTATGCATAAAAATATCTCAGCCAGCCGAGGGTGTAGGAAGCTCAGGAAGGACTGAATGAAGTATGGGGCGGTTCTCACCCTCTTTCATTAGTTTGAAGCGGGCTGTTTGGGAGACGGTTTCCTGGACTGTATACGGTCAAATATCCGAATTCTGCGTGGTCGAATTGTCAGTTTCCAGGGTATCGAGGCCAATTGAGCTGCAGTCTGCAGTTGGCAAAATTTCGTGGCCTGGAACTCACTTATAAAACGGGATTGGGACGAAATTCAATTTACAGAGCCATTCATTCGAGGTCGTGAAATCCGAGGTTTTCAACCGTAATTATCCAATTCTGAAGTGACCCCAATTTCCACCCCCAAAATCAAGAGCACGAAGTTGGAGGTGGCGATGAAAGTAAATGGGTGTCACTGCCACCGTTTCAGCCTGGGTGACATCCCTGAATTAATAGTGCCAGCAGGGCGCGTGGACGGGCTTCGATGATTTTTGACCGCGAAGATGCCAATACGTTTATGGACTAACGAGCACAGTACGAATTATAACGCCAAACCCTCATTCGAAGTACTTTCTCGAATTTGGATAATTTATAACCCATAATTAGTGGATTTTGCTTAATTTTGCGGGATTGGCCCTTCGTGAAATCAAAGTTCTTGGATTCGGCTCAAACAAAAATCGAATTTCACGATTTAGCTCATCCATCAATTCCAAATTTTCTGCATGGGTTTGGTACTTCGAAAACTCAATTTTACGGGGCTTGGTTCGTTAGTTCAAAAGCCAAATTTATAGGAGTTTGGTTTTACCTAAGCCCAACAATTTAAAGTTTGCTAGTTCAAACCCTTATTTGGTGGATTTTGTTTCCCTTACGATCTTTCCACGCGAAGGCTCTCCCAGGAACCAATTTCGCACGTTCCAGTCAAAAAAAAAAAATCAATCTTGCGGCTTGTTTCTTTCAAGAAGCCAAATTTCGGAATTCTTGAAGTCCTCAATCATTCAAACCCCAGATTGGGGGATTTCAAGGGACCCATCATTTCATTGGATGGCTCCGTGGCTTTGGCTCTCTTAAAACCTTGTGCTAGTTTCACTCTTTAAAGCCCCTCAACTTCTGGGACATTGCTCTTCTCAAAGGCTTAATAGAGGAGTTTTACTCGTCCCAAGGCGAAATTAGGTGGACTTGTCTTCATCTAAACTCCAATTTGTGGTGGTGTTTGCTTCCTCAAGGTATGATTCGTGGGTTTGGTTGTTGAAAACTCCAATTTCGAGGCTTCGACTCTTTAATAAACCAAATTTTCATTAAATTTTAAGACAGTCACGGGTTAAACGAGTTCGTCTCATCAAAAAATCCGATGTCAGATTAAATTATGTCCATATTTTTGGTCGCGTTGTCAATTTATGGATCTCTGTTCAACGCGAATTTCCAATTTTTTCGCCATTAGGATCTAATAACCCCCTGAAATTTAGACATTGATGTTAATTAAAAAGGCAAATTTCATACTTTTAGCTAGATTGCCAAGTTTTGGCCACTTTTTTGACTTATGTCGGGCAGTTCAGCAGACATTTGTACATTCTGCGACTCACTTTATCAACTGTGTGAGGGAGGAGGGTGTCTAAGTAATTTACACCGTTTCTGGTAAACTTTGAAAATGAAATCGTGAGGTTCTCTATACCACAACAACCAGTAGCAATCTCCAGGTGGAGAACAGACATGTTGTCGAGCACATGGCAGTGAATTTTTAGGTGGCGGAGCTAGAGCGGGGATTGCGTAGAGGAACAGGCGTTCTAGCTCGGCTATGTAGTGCGCTAATCGTTAATCGCAATATTTTTTAGATTTTAGAATGAAATTTTCGGTTTCTTTGCTTCTGGGAGGTTCAAGTATAATTTTTTCCTTCATACCACCATAGGTCTGTTCGAGCCGGGTGTTTGGATCATCTTCGGAGCAGAGTTGCCGTGGTACCACCCAATAAAATTTAAGTTGGTTACATTTTACTGGCTGATTGCTGACACGTTGCTAGAACATACCTTATAATGACCGATTATGGTGTTAATCTCGTAATTTCATTGGTTTTGGCCGATTTTCTTGACTCCGGAGGTCAGCTAGCTTCCAGAACTACAGGGGTGTCGATTGGGGGCCCCTTAACCCTCCGTTCCAACACCGGAGCTCCTTGGGTCACTGCCCTTATATATGAAGAGTATAAATATAGTTGCAGATCTGGCTTTTCTCATCCCCAAAAACTGGTAAGTGACGCCAGAAAATCTTAGTTTAGCCAGAGAACTATCGATACAGAGCATAAGTCTCTATTCTATAGGCACCGCCGGATTCTGGTGATTGTCTGAACTCTCTAAACCCCTTAGTTAGGCTGGGCCTCAAGAATTCACCCACTGTACCACCTTCTTCGGTATTCTAAACGCGGCTGGACAGTATTCATAATGCCCCCGTCCTGCTGAAAA
Organism: Corythucha ciliata; assembly: GCA_038030265.1. Classification (NCBI taxonomy): domain Eukaryota; kingdom Metazoa; phylum Arthropoda; class Insecta; order Hemiptera; family Tingidae; genus Corythucha; species Corythucha ciliata. The sequence continues at coordinate 48,431,890 of CM075938.1, read as the reverse complement.
ACGCATTTTGCCTGCTAAGAGTAAGTGTACGAGGTGTCTTCATTCATGTTTATAGAATAGCGCGTATTTCTAGGAGAAAGAGTAACTATTTCCAGCTCCCAGTGTGTAATTCCACGTAATTCTTCTTACTCCTCGTGTGAGTTGATTGACTTTTTAATTGTCGCCTTCGTTCCATCCAACATGGAGAACCAACTTGTGGAGATTCAATTGGAGATCCAACTTCGGAGATTGATCCCATGAACAATCCATTTTCAGGGCAAGGCAATTTATATTGAAATAACTTCATCCTTTTCTAATCATTTCGCTCCTTAATGACCTCTACAAGAAGAAAATGCCGTTTATTCGTCACTCCAAACATTTTGAAATTATTTCACCATACTCGGTCATAAATATTAAGGGAAGTTGCATCGAACGAAGGGTATAACAAGAGGGGGGTTGGTTAGAGGGCTTTTTTTCAAAGCGTATCTGAACGAATTAATCTGACAAGAGTCCTCTAAACTCTCCGGGGTATGTATTAAAACGGGAGAGAGGACGTAAAGGAGAGAGAGTACTATGTGAGCACACTTTAATGAGGTCATTAAAACTCATCGCAAGAAATAGTCAATATATTTCCGTCATTAAATAATTTTTTTTCTGTCAAGGACTTCTAAGGGGGTCTTAAGTTGTCATTAAATGATTACATTTTTTTGCTTGTTTGAGCGAGAAAAAATGTCAGTGCATGCCAGCGCCCATAAGTCGAGCTCATATCCTGCGCATGCCATTTTTAGACTTTTTTTTAAATTAATTTTTTAAAGCGATTTAAAACACGATCAGGGCGGCGAAAGAAAAAATAAATAAATTTTCTCCAAGAAACAGTTTGATTGGGTTGTTCGAGTTGATAATTCCATTCTATAACGTCCCTTCACGACTTCACCATGGCCACCTCCTTCTAAACAGGCTACAGCCCCCAGGACTTTTAAGATTCCTCCTCCTTCTTTTTTCATCCTTCTCTTTTCCTTCTTCCTTCCTCCCCCGCGCCTCCGGGGGCCTGAAATCTCCTCCTCCTCCCCCCTACCCCACAGTGCACCGCTTCTCCTCTCAATTGTACAAGAAGAGGCCAGAAAACAAGCCCACTTGGGTGGCCAGTTTAGTTCAGATCCGTCTCTCGCTGTATTCAAGTGGTTGTGGGCTACGCGATTTTTTTTTTTGTGCTCCGCAATTTTTCTCTGTTAGTTTATTAATAATTGTTTTGTGGCGATTGTGGTTGTGCCGAAAAGTGTGTTTGAAACAAATTTGTATTCGGGAATGTACCTCCGCATCGAAGAAGTAAGTCTCCGCCATTCTTTATTGACATGTCAGAGCTCTCGGAACAGCGAAAGAAGAAGAAAAAAAAAAAAAAAAAAAAAAAATCAGAGAGATGCAAGAAGTTGATGACTATGGGCTGCGAGCCTTCGTGCGTGAACCGTGTGTTCACTCCCCGTAGGGTAAAAAGAGGAGGAGTACAGGATAGGGGGGGGGGCTCTCTTTCACGTCTTTATTATTTTATAGAGCCCTCCAACCGGTCCTTCTCCTCTTCTCCGAGAAGAAAAGTTTACTCGAGATCCTTTTTGCTGGTCAGTTTTTTCCTCCTGTTTTTAGTGGGTGAGAGGGGGGTAGGGAGAAGAAAAAGGAAGATATTGGCGGCGAAAACTGTTTGAAATTCAAACATGTTTCCCCCATGGAGAAGGACAAAAACAAGATCTTGTTCGGAGTCGCCTCAGAAAAAGGGTAGAAGGTTGGGGGAATGTTTAAAACGAGGATTCTACCGGGGACTTATTCGTCACTATATGAATTTTTCATGCCCCTGAAACATACATTTCTGATGTTTGATTGAATTTTTATATTTTTGCTGTTTATTTGCTTGTTCCAAGAAAATAAGGATGTCGCTTTTTAATTTTTATATGAAGGATCGCCTCTAACCAAGAAATCCTTGAAAAAAAAAAAAAAAAAAAAACGACGTTGACACGTGTTGACAAATAATGGTCACCGTCGATTTCAGTTTTTATTCCTGCCTCCTCCATCTCAGGATGTACCTACCGGGTGCCTCCATACAAATGAGGGAATTATACTTTATTCGTCGTTTGTATGCTAATTGCAATTTTAGGCACTTGGTATTTTGGGTGTGGTGTGGGTTTGTGGGGGGCTTTCTACAAATACTGTCTAAGGGGAAAACTGGCATTCCTATACCTGGATTTCTGAGAAATTCGGATTATCACGAATCACTAGAAAACAAAATATTTTAGTGTAACTTCTGAGACTAAAATCACCTAGAATTCTCAATTTTTGCGCATTAGTTTGATTGAATTCTCGTTAAAAAATAATTTACTTCGTCCAAATTTAGCGGTTCGTGATCAGAATAACAATTAAGCAAAAACAATGTATGAGTAACACAATGACGTTGATAAAGTCTCCGAGGGGGGGGGGGGTGGCATCGCTGTATTCCCACCCTCCTCCTACTGGGAACTTGAAGACGACAAAAAACTGAGTGAATTGAGTGTGGTTTATGTGAATAGGATATTTAATGAATTCTCCCCATTAGGAACTTCAGATACCTACAACTTGTTTCGGTTCGGCGTGAGGCTAGAGGTGACCTGTGACCCGTTCAAATGGTCTACAGTACCGGCGTCAAAACCTTTAATTTAACTCCTAAAACTCATTTCCGGTAACAAAACCTCCAAATCGACCCCCCCCCCACCACCACGGAGCGGCACATTCCGTGTATTGATCGGTGGAATCTGTTGTGCGTTTACCTATTATGAAACTGTTTTTCCGTCTAAGATAACTGGGGCCCCAGAAACGCCCCCCCCCCCAACCACAACCCTGTAAACCTGACTGTGGGGGAGCGGGGGCTGAGTAAAAGCGTGGCGCCCAAACAGAACGTATTTTCCGCTCCAAAAACCTACTTAACCACGTCTGTTCGGTCTACGAACATTGTAACTTGTTAATTGTCCCCGTCTCCTACAAATTCAGATTGAAGGGGTTGCACAGATGTTTCGGTGTTACAACAGTGCCAATTTGTGCGCGCATTTCACATCAATTCAAGGGTAGGCCCTTGGACCATCCCTTTTGTATCTCTGAGAAGATGGCAGAGGCGCCACTACGCACAAAACTACGTGGACTGACCCTGATGCCTCCCATCCCAATGGCGCGAAGTAGCCAATTAGTAGGTGAAAAAACCAAAATCACGCTTAGTCTCTATTTCTAACGCGAAATAGTCAAAATATCCCTTTCCTCCATCTTGACCGTGAAGTAGTCGAATCGTGTTTTTCCTGCATTTCAACCACTTAATAGCCAAAATTGCACTTCTACCAGAATTTAACAGTGGAGTAGGCTGAATGGCGATTTTCTCCATTTTAACCGTGACACAGCTAGAATCTCTCTTTGACTACAATGTAGCAAATCGCTCAAATCATGTTTTTTATATACATATATAAATTGTAATTGTGAAATAGCTTTTGACGCTTTTCTCAATTTTTACCGCGAAATAGCCCAAATCGCGTCTTTTCTCTGTCTTACCTGAGGAACAGCCAGAATCGCGCTTTTATCCCATATTAGCAGCGAAGTAGCCCAAACACCCCATTCAAACCTTTCTTCGTTTTTTTTGCATTTATGAACCGTGAAGTAGCCAAAATCGCTGTTACCTCCGTCTTGACCGCGATCGTGTTCTTTTCTCTATTACAACCACGAAACACCAAAAGTATTGTCTTATACTTATTTTTACTAAATTTCAACAGTGGAATAGCCTGAATCGTGCTTTGATTTCATTTCAACCAGGAAGTAGCCTAAATCTTATTTTTCTCCATGTATACATAGGTACATTTAATGGTAGGTATACATACCACAAAAATAATTTTTTAGCCACTTGCGATAAATAAAGCTTTTCGTGGCTATAACGTTTTTTGGTTCAGGCCTTTGGACTTGAAAAGTGATTTAGTCTTTTTGTGGTTAGATTTTTTTGTGGTTTTGAAATTTGTGTGGGGTAGTTTTACCTTTTTGTGGTTATTGCTTTTCGCCTTCAGAGGTTTTTTGGGCTCCAAGATTTTGGTGGTTAGAGTTTTTTTTTTTTGCGGTTGTAGAGCTTTTTGTGGTAAGAGTTTTTGTCGTTTAGCTTTTTAGTCGTTCCAGCTTTTGTGGGGCGGCAAAGAAGAGTCGACTGTGCTCTGCAGAAGGCTCTCTGTTTCTCACCTTCGTGCAGTCTTGTGTCCTCGCTGGCTAAGCCTCGCAACGGGTCTTAGCCCAATAACCAGTCAGCGAGGGTCGAGCGTGATGCTATTAACGTAGGGCCACAGTTTTGTTGGTACTGAAGTTTACAGTTTCTTGGGTGATTACAGGCTGTTTTTTGTGTGTGTGTGTTTTTTTTTTAGCCTATAACGTCCATTTGACCGATTTGGATATAATCACGTTTCACGTTTATTTTTTAGCTAATGAGTTCATTTTCAGAGCTTTACAGCTCACTGTTAAGTCATTGCGCTTTGAAATCTTGGATTTTTGAGTCAATAAAGCAAAATCTGGAGGGTTTGGTCTACTAACATAATTCGTGTTTTTGGGCAAAACAGATTGTTTTTGCGCCCAATGAATCAGATATGGACCAAAATTTCCAGTTTATTGGTCAAAAAAGCTGGAAGTTCTTAGGTTGGAATGTCCAGATTTTGTAGTCGAATGGTAGGTGTGGAAGAGGTGGATGTAATAACCCCCTCTAGCCCTTCACCTGGATCCACGTCTGATAATTTCGAATTGAGCGTTTCGGTTGTCGGTTCAGCTGACTTAAAATCACGCCTCAATGGGCCAGTGGAGGTCCGCTTTGCGTCGAGGCTTTTCCATGGTGGCTGCTGTCCACGGGAAAACTCGCGGAAACCCGATGGTGGTTAAAAACACCGGAATTGCGGAAAGAACCCCTTCAGCAGCTCGTCTAAACGAAAATCCGTTCGATTTTCGGATTCCGCGAGTAACGCATTGAATGTTTTAGTCACGTCGCTTCTTGAAATTTGGGTTTTTTGAAGCGAAATTCCCCGAAATTGGAATTTGAACGGGTCGAATCCGCTAAATTTAGTTTTCAAAGAGCGAAAATCCTAGAAATTGGAGGTTTGAAGGAGCCAAACATACGTTTGGTGTTTGATGGAACCAAATCAGTTGTTGGAATTAACCAAAACCGTGGAACTTATAGCGTTTCCCATTTGCAAGAGAATTCTACACTAGTGCACACTGTTGTTGTCTTGACAAGAGTTTGAGCACTCCATTTGTCAATTGAATCACATCACTGTAACTGAAAATTTTGTTCCACTTGCCACGGACACCTGCGCTATAGCCCGTCAAGTTAAACGTGACTCCCACTCCTGAGATCGGCCCCTCCTATTTTTCCTTACCCCCTCCGGGGACTTCGGATTGATATTAACACTTATCTTTGGTAAACAGTCGGGCAAACAATTCGGTAACGAAAGTAGAGAGAAGAGATGTTGCAAGTAATCGAATGAGAGAGCGCTGGCCGGGGGTTCATGTTCTTCTTGACGGGCTTATAGCACTCTGCGTGTACAACATTTCTTGCCTCGAGAAATTAGACGGTGCAGGTAAACCTAACTCCAGCTTCTTAATAGATAAGCCGCATGGAGGTAGAAAATAGAAATGACGATGGAGAATCCGTTCACGCCTTTTTAATAGTGATGCACGAGACCGAGACCGAGACGAAACCATCATTTCTGGTGCGAGACCGAGACCAAGTTTTCTGGTCTCGAGCCGAGACCGAGACGAGAGCGCTATTTTCGAGACAAGACCGATTTAAAAGAATTAAAAGAATGAAGAAGTAGAAAAAAAGAAAAAAAAAAAAATGATGGCTCATTTATGAATACAAAACATTTTAACAATGAAATTACCTTGTTTCATGCCGAGACGGCTATTGTGTTACATACCCCCCCCCCCCAACGCACAAAATGACATAAAATAATGGGGAAAAATTTACTTTTTGTAACATTATCGTTGGAAACACGCATATTTCTTCTTCTTTCACGAATTATACATGATGGTTTTCGCACGATCACGGAGAGAAGTGATACTTCCCCTTCGCCAGGTACCTCAACAGGGAAGTTGATTTTTACTTGAAGAGATGAGCTAGGTGAAAAAAGTATTTTTTTTTTAATTAATAGTGAAGCAAATTGAGGCAGAATGCCAATAATTTCACATTTTCCCTCGCAAGCGAAGGAAACAGGAAGGCTTTCACTCACTAGTGAAGGAAAGTGGAAAAAAGTTCTGTATTCAATTGGCGTACCCTTGCCTCCGAACACTTGCAGGAAAGACAATTAAACCTGTTGGTCGTGCGAAAAATAATATCCGCAACTCGTGAGGAAGAAGCTTTCACTCTGCTAGTTGTTTTCAGTTCACTCGGCCCCGCCTCGTGAGCCAAACACAACTCGCAAGTAAAACTCCACTTCCCTCACTTGTTGTGAAATATACTATTATTTCACTTGTCTCGCGAAAAATATCGTGCATACCTCAATTCACTTGCTCGTATTCATTTAGCCGACTCGGCTTTGCCTCGCCAGCCAAACAACGTAGTCGTAAGTAAAATGGCACTTGCGTGTCTCGTTATACAGGGTGCGGCAGATAATGTGGACCACCCATTTATAACCACCTAACCAAAGTTAGGTCAAATTTGGGCCCTACCGGGGCTCAATAAAAATTTTTGGGCTACAGATATGAAATCCTCACCTAAGATCAAGGGGACATAACTCCGAGCACCATTCCAATATCATCAATAATAGCGGAGAAAAATGGGTGGTCCACATTATCTGCCGCACCCTGTATGTAAGATACTATTTTTTTTAAAAACAACTGATTATTTTAGAGCCTAGGGGATAAAACTTTCACATTTTTTCTTTCGGCCTCGAAAAAATCGCTTTCTTGCCTAGGCGTATAATTTATTATTCCTAAGATCATTCCTAAAGAAGTGTTTGAGCAGTCGTACATCTTACTTTACACACGCCGTGCGGTAAAGAGTTCACGGTAATGAGTTAAATCTTTACCACACGGCGTGTGTAAAGTAGGTCTTTAAGCACGATGAATGATGGGTGAAGGATGAGTGGAACCGTAAAAATTATAACCCAAAAAGGTCAAAGTCAGTTGATTATGTTGGTGAGTTGGTAGAAGAATTGAGGCAGGGAAGCCAGCTTTCATCTTACGCGCTTCTTTTGTTTCTTCTTTTTTATTTCTCTGGAATGAAGTTGTGTGGCAAATGGGAGACTTTACGGAACCCTTAAATTAAATAATTATGAACCTAATTGGCTTTAAAAGGCTTTGAACGATCGAAGGTTAAAAAAAGCGTACGATCCTGAGGCGTATAATCGCACTACAAACTCTACCGATGATGGCACTCGACTTCGTCTCGTGTCACAAACATCGTGTCTCGTTCCTTAAAAGCTCCTTCATGCCTAGGTATCGTAATAAAAAAATGGGTTAGGGTTCCCGGGGGACCGGTGAAATACAATGCAACCTATGGTTGCCCGCGCACTAGGCAGCAAAGATTTCCAGCCTGGGGCAGCCACTAGGACAAGCCCAACTGCACAGCAGCCAACTGGCTGCCGCGGCCAGGCTGCTTAGTGCAAGGGAACCCTAATTTTGCGTTGGAAACTTCCCTGGGCCACTATCATCAAAATCGACACCGCTTTCAATTTTTTTTTTTTTTTTAAACTAACATTGCCAGTCGAAGGAGGGTCTGATGTATGAGGGGGGGATTGTGCACCTCTGCCTCGCCGTGTCTGGGAAGGAAAGTCTCTTGCTTGAACTAAATGAGTTGGCATGTGCGAGATTTTGAGTAGATCTAGTTGAATTCCCAACTGTTCCCCTTTCACGTTCTCAGTGTGACGATTGTTTTAAAGGCACGATTCTATTTTGGGGCAATTACAAAGCTCTTTGGTCATTAATCAGTAGTGTATCACTTATCTCCCTTCGTGCCACGAGCCACCAAGGAAGGAAAGCAAAGTATAAATTCATCTATCGTCGTCAAATGTAATCATTGAGGCGAGAATAGGATCACTCGTCACTAATATCACACATACTTTGAATTCGCGCCTTTAACTTTTCGAGACGAGACCGAGACTTTCGAGACCGAGACCGACTTTTCATGATCGAGACCGATTTTTCATGAGCGAGATCGAGACCGAGACCACTCAAGTCTCGTCTCGGTCTCGTGCATCACTACTTTTTAAGCGAGCTTAAAACTGCTCCATTTGAAGCCACGTCACACCTGGTTACATGTCTATTGCTAGTGCAATGGCGTCACAAACACTCCACCGTGCCAGTGAAGAGATGGCAAATGGGAAACGCTATTTGAAAGAGATAAAGCCAAGAAATGTAGCTTTTGATCAAACGAAATTGGGGTGAAATCGCTGACTTTTTGCTCTTATTCTTAGTCTGATTCTACGCTTGGTAATTTTAATCACCTCCCCTTTCCAGAAACGAGGGGTCACGGGCAAAGTTATTTACAAAGGGGGAAGTTTGTTTTGTATGTTAAGAGGAAAAACACTGTTGTCAAAGCTGCAACCCCCTCCCCCCTGTAGCATCGGTAACCGTGGTGCATCGCCCTCTTAGTAATTGGAGGGATAGATGAGGAGTCGCGTGTGACTCCCATCCCCATTAAGCTCCAAAAAAGGCATAAAATGCGACTTTCGTGATGAAGCTAATTCTTTTACCTATTAAATCTGTTTCTGCAATGAGATGCATGACTGATGGGTCTTGATGGTTGCAGTATATCTTGTACTATTGTTTTTTTTTTTATTGCTCAATAAAATAAGAAAGATTTGATTTGTTGCTCTAACTTTTCATGTTTGATAAAACCTTTAAACGTGCATGGAGAATGGAAAGAAGGGTGTGATCTGGGGTTGGAGTGGCGTGGCGGGTTGGGGTATACTCATGTCATGACCTTAAATAGCGACCTATTTAAGAAATCCCAAAAGTGAAACGATTCAGCATGACAATGCTCGCTTCTCAAGTCTACTCCCTCCTCCTCCTCCACCTCCTCCCGCCGCTCAGCCAATTCGCCACCTTTGACTTTTGAAAACAGTTGTCTTGTCTTGCCTCAGACACTCTGTGGTATACCGGGTTACGGCAACCAACACAATAGGGCCCTTGATCGAGATTTTTGCGCATTGTGGTGAATTTTCGGGGGCTCCTGAATCTTGAAAGCAAAAAAAAAAAAAAAAAAAAAAGTGAAGAAGTAAATAGATACAAAAAATAAATAAATAAAGAGAATGAGAGGGTACAGAAAGGGCCTCTCCACAATTACAGACTGAGTAATAACTCAATCAGGTAGGAGGCACGTAGGAAAGAACAATTCTACTATCAGTCCTGTTTGAGCTCGGCCTCTTCTTGAAAAGCCAAACGCCTGGCGATGTCTTCATTATGGGGCCATTGCCACCAATTCTTTCTTCCCCCCCCCCCGCACGAAGATGGCATGCAGGAGAGGAGGATGCTGAGGGATCTCCTCCGCTAGACCCACCATTTTACTTTTTTTTTTCGTTTTACCGGGCTCCAACTGCACACGAGAATTGCTATTATCTTGCGAGCGAGCTTTCTTTAAAAAGTGTTTATGAAGAGAAGACGAAGATTAGAAAAAAACAAAAAAAAAAACCGACGTATAAGGGTAAAAATAGGAATTCCGACGGGGCTTATTCAATAGCCTTCGAGTTCCTTTCTGTTTTCTTTGCCGTAATAACTGTTTTGAACGCTTCCAGTTTAAAATTTTTTTAAATGCTATTCAACAGCCTTTGAAAAAGTCATCGGTGGTTTTCAAAGAGTTAAATACGTGGGAAGAAGTGGGCTCGTTCTATTGGTTTTTTTTTCTTTTAAAGGGGTTATTGATGAGGAAGCTCAAACAAAACGATTTCTTGTTAGATTGATGTATGCGAATTCTCGAAAAACGCGTCTCATTATCAATAACCGGGGCCTTCGTGTTTTAAAATTATGAAATCCATCTTCTGAAAACAGATTGTTTTCGGTCATTAATATGTGACGAACAGCTAAATTAGAGAGGTTTTCTGAGCAACGGGACTTTGTGAGAAAAGGAGAAGAGCTGCAGAAGCTTAATTTATTATATTTCTGCGGAAATTACGTTTTGTAAGATACCTCGTCGCTCAACTACACCACGTAAAAGTCACAGTGACCTGATGCTGCTCATTCAGAATGATTAGAGGGGTTGAAAGTAGTGGGAGGAAGATTATTATTGTATTCTCGGCATTTTCGTTGATGAAGGTGTATGGTTTGGAGCGAAGAAGGCCGAACAAAAAAAAAATAATATCTTTCTTTCTCTAATGAGCGAGTCTGAATCTGTTTTTATGTGTATAAGACCTGATGATGTGAGGAGGGAAGGGAAGGAGGTAGAAAAGCCGCCGACGCTCGCTCGTCCTTGGCCTCAAGGAAGGCGAGGGTTTCCCTTCTTCTTCTTCTTCCACTTCTTTCCCCTTCACCGCACCATCTGCAATGATTACGACGAAGGAGACTGAGAGAGCTACCTGGGGTGTCAACCTGGGCACCATATGCCCTGGGTATAAACTCTCTTCGTCTCACTCCGGGGTCGTTTCTTTGGACTCTGTAGAAATTCTTGAACATAAAACTCGCCCACTCATTGTGAGTGGTTGGAGTTCGGGGCGGGGGAGGGGAAGGCTAAGACTGTGTGAATGGTAAAGGTGGAAGGGTGAGGGAGGAAACAACTTTCTAAACGCCGAACATTCACAGTTCACGAGTTCTTTTAACTCGTTTGAAAGATGAAAATTAAAACATTTCTTTTTCCAGTTTAATCCACTCAACAGTTTTTTGTTCTTCCAATCTCTGTTAAGACCATTAACCCGCAATTCCAGTACAAACGTCAAGTATTAGTGGGTACAATTTTCGAAACATCATCCGATAACTGTTCTTTTTGGTCATGAATTCATGATGATTATTATGATCAAGCGGCGCCGGTTTCCGACCTTAATGGTCGGATAGGTGGAGGGGGTTATTGATAGATTTGAATAGTTTAAGAAAGTAAAGTGACGCTGAGTGTACTAAAAGCAGCGGTGTTCTGCTAGTTTCTTGCGAGAATTAGAGCAAAAATATGGTTCGTACGGAGAGCTCGTTTTCGGTGTAGGCGGAAAGTCTCTCACCGCACAAATTCTTAGTTGTTACGTTGGCCTCTTCACAGCCCCAAAATTTTATTTTTGAAGAAACTGGACCTGCCATATTGGCTTTTTTGAGAAGGCTAAAAGACACGAAATTGGATTTTTGTGTGAGCCAATCACGCGACATTGGTTTTGAATGGGCGAACACTGCAAAAAATGTGTATTTAAAGGAGCCTGACCTGCGAAATTTCTCTTCAGAATTTTGAGGATGTGAAATCCGTGAAGTTGGGTTTTTTTTTAAGGAACATCCCCGTGAAATTGGTTAATGCCGAGCTAGATTCGTAAAATTTGAGCCAAATCGGTGGGATTTCTCGTTTTTCAGGAGCCAGAGGCGAAACTAGTTTTTCGGTCAACCAGCCACCATCAGCCATAAGGAAATAGGCCTTGACCCAGTACTCCATAAATGTGACTATAAAAAGCCAATGTGGCGGATTTAGCTCCTGTACAAATCATTTCGTAGAGTCCGACTTTAGCTGTTCCAAAAATTAAATTTTACAGAGGGCCCAATCATTCAAAGACATTTTAAGATTCGCATGTTTGGCTCTCCCAAAAAGCAATTTCACCAGTTTGGATCGAAACAACCGCGAGTGAGTTTCTTTCAAAAACAAATTTGCGAGGGGTTTACTCACTTGAACAAAATTCCCCCCTCCCCCCATCGCACCCACTCATTTCGTGGGGCGGGTGGCCTATGAAATATCAAATTTCGCGAGTTTGGCTCTTTTAATACCAAATTTCAAGGGTTTGCCTATCAGAACAACAAATTTCGTGGTATTGGTTATCTTATTATCCCGGGGAGAGGGGGGGGGGTTAATTGAAAACCCTAATTTCCGAGGTTTTACTCTTACAAAACAATCATTTTACGAGTTTGGCTTCTTCAACTACTAAATTTCGCAGGTCTTATCCCTCATATAAATCCTACTGTTGGAAATTATTTGGATGGGTTCACAGCAGAAAAGAGGTAGACGATTTTTTGGTAAGAAGAGCGTTGGTGCTCTTGTGTGATTTGAAGTTCGTTTGTTACTTTTGGATGTTTAAGGACCGTTTTCACGCCATTCTCTAAGACCAACTACCATAACCAACTTTTCGTTTAGTGAGTTTGACTCTATGAAAAGTCAAATTTCGTGAGTTTGGCTCTTTAGAACCACACGCATTTGGCTAGTGCAAATCCGAATTTCGCGATTTTGACATCGTGTAAAACCAAATTTCGCGTGTTTGGGTCTATCAAAATCCCACACTTGAAGGATTTGTCGCCCTCAGAAAAAACCAATTTCCTGGAATTAACTAGTAGTAGCTCATTTGACTCGTTCACAAACCAAATTTCGCTAGTTTGATTCTCCTAAAATCCACATTTCGAGGGTTCGAAATTTCGAATCTCCTGAAAATCAACATAAAAAACAATTTCGCTGGTCTGGCTCTCATTAAATCAAATTTCTCGGATTTGGCTTTTAGCAAACGAATTTTGTGGGTTTTGCCTGTACCGTGACCAACAAGCCGGGTTTGGCTCTTTGCAAAAAAATCAAAATACAATTTCGTGATTTTCATTTGTCGAAAAATACGATTTCGCATGTTTGACGCATTAAATCCCAAACTTCACGAGTTAGACTCTTTCAAAACCAAATTTAGGGATTGTCTTCGAATCCCAACGACACCCCAATGTGGCTCTTTCATGAACAAATTTGGCACGTTTGAACCACAAATTTTGTGATTTTGGCTTTTTCGAAAACCGAATTTCTTAGGTTTAATCCTTACGCATGTGAACCTGGCTCAGAAAATGATGTCAGAAAATTTACCGAAAAAATGAATCAACCGTTTCATACTCGATTTTATTCAAAAAACTCTCTTTGTCGGGCTAAGTTCATGAACTTATCCCGACTCGTGCTGTTTTTTTTTTAAAAAATGCATATTCTAAATAGCAAACAAACGATAATTTTGGCAAAAAAACGTAAACAGACGATTGATTCATTTTTTGGTAAATTTTCTGACGTGTGTTGTGCCAGGTTCACAAGCGTTTAATCCATCTGAAATCAATTTCTCAGAGGTTAGGGCAATTTGAAAAACAGATTTAGTTTATTCTAACACCAATTCACGGATTATAAAATGTGAATTCCGTGATTGTTGCTCGTTCAAATCCAAATGCTGTGAAATTTGAAAACCAATTTTTATGGATTTTGGCTCATTTTGAAAAAAAATAATCGTTGGTTTGGCTCCTTCGAAGCCAAATTTGGATGGTTTTCTCCATTTGGAAAACCTCCCAAGTTGACCATTGCTAAAATATGCTTCGTTGAGTGGTTAAAAAATAATGAACGGATACTGCTCCTCTTAAACCTTTCCTTTGATTCTCAAAACCGCGTGTGGGGTGGGGGGTGGAGGGTGGGGGGTGGAATCTTATTCAAGAAAACATGTTTGCGGGTCAGGCTCATCTTATTGAAACCTTTAGTGTCACGGATTTGGCTCTCACTCAGGTTTTACTCAGGGTTTGCTCATATCGAAACAACATTGCGTTTTGCGAATTTGGCACATTTGGCTGTTTCAAAAGGCATATTTTGTCGCGATTGGTTGTTTTAAAACCATATTTCACGAATTTGGCTCATTCAAAGCCAAATTTTTACGGATTTTGCTCTTAAGCCCCTTTTACACGATTAATCTTTTTATTCAAAAATCTGATCAAAAACAGACGATTTGAGGCAGGGAACATCTGTCAATATTTTTTTAAAAATGGCTACTTTGATGAAAAAACTTACTCGTGTAAAAGAGCCCTTGAAAAAAAGTTAATATTTTTCATCACGAATCGTGAAATTGCCTCCCGGCGCTCATTTTGGTCTTAAAATCGTCAACTGGGGCTCCCAATTTCACCGTACACTCCGGCCAATTTTGACGTTCAAAAATAAGCCCGGAAGTCTGAATATATTCGGTCACGTTTAATTGTTATTTGAATGGTTAACAAGGGAGGAACTCGCGTAGTTTTATATTTCGATTGGAGGTTGTACGGAACATGATGTTATAGCCCGTCAAGTTAAACGTGGACCTCGCCCGGTTCATGTTCTTCTTGACGGTCTATACTTTTGTTTATCCTCCAGCTGTTTCGGACAGTTGCTATGATTCGATTTTTAATTTTAGGAAATAATGAAAGAGTCAGGGGCCAGTGAGTGCCCCTAAAAAAATTTACTTTTCCACCCGTCTGCTTCTAGTTAAATCGTATTTTGATGGGCTGGATGGGTGCGGAAAGAGACAGTCAGTAAAAGTGGAAAAGCTATGAAACAGGGCCCTGATGGGATGAGTTGATTGACGACCCTGATGGGATGAATTTGCATCAAACTTTGCCCTTCTTAAGAACCCCCCCTTCCCCAACGGCCACCTAATTTTCAAAGGCCCATCTTCGCCGGGGGCCACATGCCCTCTGACATTGGCACATTGGCCCCCTCGGAGGAACCAGTAACCTGCTCGAATTTGACCATTCATCTCCACATATCGCACCCATTCATTCCTGCCTTCTTACGTACGTCCGACGACAAGGCTCAACACCAGACACTCACTGATTAAAAATACTTACCACGAGACTTGTTAATGATTTTTAACAACAGCTTACGGTGCCGGGTAGTTTTTAGTAATTTGTTGAAACCGAAAAGGTGGTAAAGTGGTGACTGCAGCCGGTTAGCATTTCCGACCGCGCCCCATAAGAGTCTTGGAAGCTGAACGGGAGTGTTTTAATTATTATCGACGTCTTCTTTTCGTCTCTTTTTCTCTTCAGGGACTGTTTTTCTTTTTCTTCTTCTTCTTCTTTTTTTTTTATGCGAGAAAACGAAGTGGATTGGTGTGCGTTTGTATCTCATTATGTCGGGAGGAGGCCTTTAATTGGAAGACTATCCCCCTCTCTTCTTCCCTTAATATTATCTTTTTGACATTTTATCTCCTTGAGGAGCCTAACATTGAGAGACCGCTAATTATTTCACTCCTCGATCTTTCGATGGGAAGGATCTCTCCAATTAGAGGAGTCGATCAAATTGATGTTGAGGGGAGTACAAAAAAAGGGTTGTGGTGCTTAAAAACTCTGCGTTGGATGAGAAAAGGGATATTTACGACTCGGAAGGTGATAAAGTTTTTTTTTTTTTATTATTATAGGCCCTTCTTTTTAATATTTTGAAACATTTAGAATGACTAGGGAGATAATTAGCGGTCGACCGGAAACGCTTCACATAGAAATAGCTAGAGAGAACGTAAAACCTGTCAGACGCCTTTTATATAGTTTTTCAAGAACTCCCTAGTTTTTTTATGCAATAAATAGCACCAGAAAGAGCCAAAAAAGAAAGTGTGACATGTGTGTGTGTAGTGGGGGGGGGGGGCGCTTTGTAGGTTTCGCTCGTTCTTGAATAAATTTCGCCGCACACCCCTTGTATTATCGCGTCCATATAATGGTAAAACAGGACGGGTGTTTTTATTTTTAAATCCTTTTCCCTCCCTCCCTCCGACAAACATTGCCGCACTATGCGAGGCAATAGCTCTAATAATACAATTCGTGAAGTTATGCGAAGAGATACTCTCGAATGAGACGTTTCTACGGAACTGATTGACCGGAAATAATTCGATTATTTAAGTATCCATTTCAAACGCGGTACCCCCTCGCTTCCCCACACCACCACGAAGTGATCATCTTCCCCCTTTTAAGTCAGTTCTTCCATGATGTTAAATAGAAGAAGATGAAGATGAAAGAAGACTGGATAATAACCACTTGTGGATTGGGGCTGAACTTGAGAACAGTGAGACGATGATGGGGGAGGGGAGAGGGATTGATGAAGAGCAAAGCCATTGAATCATGTAGTGCCGCGGTGATTGCCGGTTTGGGATTCCCCCTCCCATCGTTCGCCTTTCTCGATAAGAATAACACTCAACGATTGGTGGGGAGGGGGGGAGTTCCGCGCTCTCCACCAAAAAGAGCACGAGTCCCTTACCACCCTTCCACGGACCTTTTCCATCTCTCGCGATCGGGTTGATAGAGCAATCACCCACCAATCACGTTTTTCGGTCTTGTGAATCATAGTGATTCTCGGGGAGTATCCTTCTTCTTCATCTACCCAAGTTCTCTCCACTTATTGGTGGTGAGACCACACACACTTTCCACTCCTCCTCCCCTCACTCTCTCTCACGAGTCTTCCATTTCGAAGTGCAACATGTCCCACGACTAGGGGAGAAATAATCTCTTTATCGAAAGACGGCTTGCATTAATTTATCACTGAGGTTTTTATAGCTAGGGGCGATTTTCTTGAATTTATGTGATGTTCTATGGCAAAAAATCACTTAGGCTCGTTTATTATTATTTTCGTTCATTCTAAATTGCATAATTAACTCGTATACCTCCAATCTTACTATACTTATTTCTTTATTATTAAATTGCTCACTTTCTTCAAAATTGGGTGACTTATTATTGAACAACAAACTGATTTTTAATTCCTTGTAACAGCGCCTGGGAGATAGTTACATTTCGTCTCAAACACAAATCTCTTAACCCCTCTCCCGCCATCCTATCCAGTCATTCCGTCACTTAAATCATTTCCCAGTGCGTAGGTCCCTTCTTATTCACATGTGCGCGCCACACTACTATTTTCAATCACTCTCTCTCTCTCTCTTTTTCTTTTTGGCTCGTCCCCGTCTCCAAGGGGGGAGTGTGTGTGTGTGTGTGTGTTGGAACATATTTCCGGCGGCTTGGGCCCATCTGTCCTGGCTCACTTAAAGGCTGATATCTCACTTTTCCTTTAACACGTCAACAAGGCACCACCACCCGTCAAATAAAATGCAAGGCCTGCTTTTTCAACAGGAAAAACAACCGTCACTTGTTTTCAAATATCTAGTTTGTTTTGCGGGAAACATTTTTAGGGTACAGGGGCGCCCCTTACAAGTTTTTCAAGCAGGGTGGGGAAATATTTCAAACGGACAACGGGAAAGCCCCCCCTCCCCCCAAAAAAAACAACTGAAAAAGATATTCTGAGGAGTAATTGTAGCCCTGTATAGGCTCCCAGGCATTTATAGCCGGACACTAAAGCTATAAAGATGAAAGTGAGGATAAGGAGGAGTATAGCATAGGGGGTATAAAGGCCTCTCTCCAGACTTCTTTTTCATCATCTCTCTTCTCTTTTGTACTTTATGACTTGAAGGCAAATGTCGGCCCCTTTCAGGTGTAATTGACACATCTCAGTCGGACCGCGGCTTCATAGACTGCCCAAGTGTCCATTCCTCCGTTCTCCGTTACCGCTTTACATTTTACTGTTCTTAGAGGGCGAAAAAAAAGGGTTTTCTCTCAGCTAACTCCATTTTTCTTCTATTTTTTTTACAGATTGGGGGCTGGAGGCGGGGATTTGAATCTGCTACTGTCAAGAGGGCGGCTAGCGCCGCCACCGCCACCTGAGTATAGCAGCTCGCCGTACAGGTTTAATTCCTACATGGAACTGTATTCGTCGCTTCAACACGCGAGTCCAACACCTGCCCTTCATGGTGAGTTGATTTTTAATATTTCAAAACCCGTGTTTTATTTAACTTTCTTATCATAAATAAGAAAAAAAAGGATTGCTTTATTAGCTAATTCATCCTCTCCGAGAAAATGTTCAAGTCTGGTTTTCGACGAACCTCAGAGCCTCTATCCCCTATCCTACTTAAAATAAATACTTGGGTATCTTCCAAAGCTTTTTGACGTGAGTCCGGTGTCTGAAAGGTTTTGTAAAAGAAGAACGAAGACGGGGACGGAGGTGGCACTATTGAAAAAAGGGGTGAAGTTTATAACAATCTACCAACATTGATATTTGATAGCTCTATGAGGGCTCATTGATGAATAAAAGCTTGCTTTAAAACAGACAAAAGAGAATCTTGAAGGAAGGATCTTAAGCTCTGAAAAGACCGTGACATCCTTCCTGCCTTTTTTTTTTATTATTCTTCTCTTCTTGGAACTGTCGCAAAATGGACAAATTAATGCCAAAACAGGGGGGGGGGGTGTTACCAGTGCCGTTTCTAGCCATCGCGGGCCCCCTTATGGCGAAAACACATAACTATGCATATATACATACGCATAGATAAATGTCCCAGGCATACACGACAATTTCAGGCAAGTACAATTCTCCCAGTCTAGCAGCTTCATCCTAAACTCTTTTTAGACGATGTTCGATGTTGCCCCCTCCCCCAGAATGTTTTTCTCTGGCCCATAAAATCGATTATTCACACTACACAGGCCATAATTAGCCCCATAGCTGAAAAAAATTAACAGTTCGGCCAAATGACCGAACATTTCCAACACCCAGTGTCCACGTTATTGATCAAAAAGTAGCACTGAAGCATTATTACGACCCCAAAAACTCTGATCTCGGCCATTATTGTAGGTAAAATTCCACCCAAGATTTTTCACCAAAACAGATTTTATTGGTTTTAATTCTTGGTGGGCTTAAAAACTCATTTTCAACCACTTTTGGAGACTAGTATTCCTTTTTTTGTCCTGGCTTAATAGTTAATTGATCGGTTTTATAGGTCCAAATAGCCAGTTTAAGCAGCAAAAAGTATCAGTTTTTAACAAACATAATAATGTAACTAAGCCGTGTTTGGCCGTGTTTGAGGTGAAAATTTCAATATTTTCAGCCAAAAACTTAGTTTCTGGGGCTAAGTTTGCTTGACCTCAGGTCCAGAGGTCAGATTTAACCGGTTCCATTATTAGAGAGGAACTCAAATCAAATAGCCCGTTTTGGGAGTAAAATTGTTAGTTCTAGAGCCCAACTTTGTGACTTAGGAACAGAAATACACCAATAATGGGGGCTAAATATTTAGTTTTCTGCTTGAGATAGTCAGTTTCTGATACAAAAATGGTCAATTTCCTGGCCAATTAGTCGGGTTCTTGCGAAATTGATAACTTGTGTAGTCAAGAAGTCGGGTGGTCAGGCTGACCAAGCTTGGAGTTCGTCCCTAGCGTTCAGGCCTGCTGTTGTATCCGCCTACCGGCGCACGCATTAGAGATTTCTTCTCCGAACGAGAGACTTCCAAGTTGGTAGTCGCCTGTGCTGTCGACCGAAATTCAACCCTGTGGAAATGCCCCCCCCCCCTTGTGGTTTGTTCCCTAGAGGGAACCCCCCAACCCTCAACCCCTCAAACCCTCACCACCACTTCTAACCTCTTTGTGTGTGAAATTGGAGCTCGTTTTCAGGGTGCCCAAGAATTCCAAACTGGGGGTGAAATTAGTTCGAGTTTTTGTAATGAACCAACACTGCGAAATTGGTGTTTTGAATGAGTATAAAACCAGGCGAAACTGATTTTTGGTCGATGAAACTCCGCGAAAATTGGGTTGTGGGCTGACCAAACCACGTGAAATTTGTTTCAGGCTGAAAAAAAACAAAACAAAAAACCAGTGAATTCTGTTGTTTTGCCTTCATTGCCACACTGCGATATTGGTCGCTTGGCTGACCCTCACCCCAAGAAATTGGGATTTTGTGTGAGCCAACCCGCGAAGCAAGCCCCGTTTTTGAAGAAGTGAAGTACATAGAATTAATTTAAAACGATAAAACTATTTTTAGACTGAAAAATTGGGCCCGGTGCCTCTATTACCGTCTAAAAATATTGCCTGGCCGCAATGCCAACCGTCGTGATACAATATAGAGAGCCAACCCTGCTCAGGCGCTGATCCGCGGATGGGAGCGCTCATAGAGACCCCCCCCCCCCAAACGACTTAGGAAAACTCCAGTAATTTGCCAGGATTTCATGTTTTTAGAGGAATTTAACGTCCATTAGTGGACAGAGGCAAATTTATAGGGATGGGGGCACGTGCTCCCGGCGGCAACCACACAGTAGCAGCGTTTTCAAAGAGCGTATTTTTTCTCTCATATATGGGTCCCAGATATATATGGGTCTCGACTGACCCAACCCCACGAAGGTGCCGAATCCACAAAATTGGTTTATGAAAGGGCCCCATCCGCGAAATTTGGGGTTTGAAAGAGCTAAATCCGCGGAAGTGATTATTTAAAGGAGACAATCTCCGTTGAAATTGCTTTTTGAACGGGTCAAAGGCGCGAAATTGTATATTTATTGCAGCGAAATCCACGAAATTGTTTTTTTTCGCCGAGTCAACCCCGAAATTGATTATTAATGATCCAACACTGCGAAATACCATGTTTTGAAAAAGTCAGACCCCTTCAATTTGGCTTTTCGAGCGGGCCAAACCCGAAATTACTTTTGTGTGTGGGTGTGTGAACTAATCCCATGAAATTCGTTTTGATTGGCTAATCCTTCGAAATTTTGTTTCTGAAAGAAGCCATACTCACGAAATTGCTATTTAAAATGAGCGAAAGCCCGGACATTATGATTTTAACGGTGTGAAATCGGTTTTAAGGAGCGGAAATAGTTTCTGACCGGCCGATCCGCGTAATTTGATTTTTGAGTGAGCAAGCCACGAGAAATTATAGTTTGTCGGACTCGGACTTTTGTGTACAATTCGCCCTTGTATATAGAAATCGGGCTTGAATATCGAGAGTGTCAGAGCAACACTCCGTATCGTCATTTTTGGTGAAAATGAGTTTATTACGTCATTGGAAAGCTCTCTTCAGCGCGGATCCATCGAACTATACGGTTAAGGCGGAATTCCAATATGAGGCAGGCAATTTACGTACCAGTTTTAAACAACCCCTATCGTCCGGATGACGGCAACAAGCCGTACAGTCAGCGATGTGACATTGGTTTACGCTTCAGAGGCGGCGTTCTTGCATGAGCTCCAAAGTTCAGCGCAAAGTACGATTTTATTAAACTGTTTTCATAAGTCGCCAGATAAAAGGAAAAATCATTTTCAACTAATGTTTTGGCTCTCCTGAAAAGTGACCAATATGACGATGTGTTGTTCTGACACCCTCGATTGACATTCAAAATTGCTGCCCTTAGAATATTGACGTTCAAATTTGCTGCTTCCAGAATATTGACATTCAAATTTGCTTTCCCCCGAATATAGACATTCAAATTCGCTGCAGCCAGAATATTTACATTCAACTTTGTTGCCCCTAGAATATTGACATTCCAATTTGCTATCCCCAGAATATTGACATTTAAATTTGCTGCCCCGGAATATAGACATTCAAATTTACTTCCCCCCCCCCTGGTATATTGACGTTTGTTTTGCTTCCCCCCAGAAACATGACCTTCACTTTGCCGCTCCCAGATACTTGACGATGCGCTACATTGCTGCTTACAGAATATTGGCATTTATTTTGCTATCCTCAAAGAAACAAGACATTCACTTTGCTGCTCACAGAAACTTGAATATTGATGTTTATTTGCTGCATTTTTTTTTCGGGGGCGCCGGGTTTTGACCCGGCAGGCGCCCAAGCCTCTCTTGGGCTCCTACGCCATACCCAGATCTATAACCGTGCACTTCACACCCGTACTACGTGGGCGTTTCGGTCGGAGCGCGGTTTGTTGAACGCACATCGCCGGGAAAAGCCCACACGAAGCTGGGTGTGCCGTGTCACAGCTCGCCGCAGCCTTACAGTGTAATGGGCCCCCCTCCCCTGCTGGGTTGCGAAGCGAGTATTGTATCCATTACACCATCGAGGCGCGCTGTTTTGCTGCATAAAAGGTACAATACATTCGAAATGCTACGGGAATGAGCTAAATACTTTTCCAGTTTCGAGGAAAGCTAACCGTTCGTAGGAAATGTTACGGGAAGGCAAAATACTATTCCATTTCTGTGGAGAGCTACCGTTCATCGAAAAAAAATCTAAAAATTATCCCCTAAGCAGTGCAAAGGGAGTCTCTGAGCCAAAGGGGTTGAAATGAATTTTCATCCCCAACTGACGTCATATTTATTTTTCTCAAGTTGGAAAATCTCCAAAAACTAATTTTGGGTGCATTCTGATGAAAATTCCAAAAACATCATCCCCTAAGGCGTACGATAGGCGTGCAATAGCAGTCAGGGGGAGAAGGGGGTTTCAAACATTGTCACCCCCCGAACTGACGTCGTATTCGTTTTTCTGAGGCTGAAAAACCCCCAAATACGGAATTTGGGTTGATTCCGACGGAAATCTAAAAACCATCTCTTACGACCCGGCGCGGCGTGCAATAGCAGTCATGTGGGAAGGGGGTTGAAAAAAAAAAATGTCATCCCCCAACTGACGAGAAATTTGGGCTTAAAAGGTAAAACTCGCTTTATTTCTTCAAGTGCAAAATCCGCGAAATTGATTTCATCACCTACCAAATTCGCGAAATTGATTTCCTCAAGTCCGCAATCCGCGAAATTGGAATGTTAGGGGATAAAATCCGCAGATAGTAGCCGTTCCTTGGGTCACAATATGTTTTGGGGCAGAATGTAAACTTCAGACTTCAATTTGCTCGCTGTAAACATAATTTGCCGTGAAATTTCGATTTGTTGAGCCATAAAATAAAGTTGCTCTCTTGATTTTGACCAATAAATCAAAATTTTTCAAGGACATAGGTTTTGAGGTGAGAAATACCATTTTTTAATCACTAGAAATCGAATTTAGATCGCAGCCCAAAAGTTTCTATGTTGTCGACTATATTGAAATGGCCCAGGGGAGGACGCCCGCTCTCAAACGCTTCATTTTTGCTCCTTGTCGTCCTGGTTCAATCGTGTATCACGATAATAATGAATCAATAAATCCTTGAAACGCTAATACGGCGATTTGTTCACAGGGCTAGGATTACCTTCTGAATACTTGGCGTCACGTGGTTGCGCTCTCCCTGATCTTCAACAGCCTCCATCGACGCTCACCAGCGCCGAACTGTCGTTCTCCTTGGACGGTAAATTCGACCTTTTCCCCATCTTGACGCCGTATCATAACCCAAGCTATGACAATCACTCAGGTTCCCGGTTGACCAGTCCTCGCCCCGTGCGACAGTCGAGGAAACGCGCCCTCTCCGCGTCGCCCTACTCGGATCTCGATCTCAATTCAATGATTCGTTTCTCGCCCAATTCACTTGCCGCCTCGCTTGTCAACGCGTCGCGAAGTTCCAGTGCCGCCAGTGGTTCGTACGGTCACCTGTCAGCCGGAACGCTCAGTCCGGCACTGAGCATGCACCCCGGCATGGGACCACATCTTCAACAGCTTCAGGCGCACCTGCTCAGGTCCGGTGGACTTCTTCCGCCTATTACCCCACACCCTCCGGGAGTCTACTCGCCTCCCTCTCAGGATTCTAAGACTGAGGTACGCACGTTTACGCCACCATGGTCCCTAGACTTAACAATTTTAACGCAATTTTGTTCATTTCCCAGGAGAAATCCGAAACTAACGTCGTAAATAATGAAACTGATGTTCCCAACAATAACAATATCAGTAATAATAGTAATAAGAAGAACATAAAAGCTGACAAGGCGATGTCAGAAGAGGAGAGATTAATGAAGTCTGAGCCCGGGGATTTCGTCGCGACCGACTGTCACTGGAAACACTGCGGCCTACAGTTTCCCACGCAAAGAAATCTGGTCAACGTAAGTCTTCAACCTCTACCCAGCTTGACTAAATGACTAATAATTTATTTTCAATTTTTTTTCAGCATATAAACAACGATCACATAAACGCAAATAAAAAATCGTTCGTATGCCAGTGGGAAGACTGTTCGAGGGATGAAAAGCCGTTCAAAGCGCAGTATATGCTTGTGGTGCACATGAGAAGGCACACGGGTGAAAAACCTCACAAGTGCACGGTAAGTACTGTACTTCCCCTCCCTACCGTCACCCTTCTTGAACTTTTCAACATTTATTTCCCTCTCTCGAACAGTTTGAAGGATGTCGCAAGGCTTACTCGCGCTTGGAAAACCTAAAAACTCACCTGAGGTCACACACGGGTGAAAAGCCGTACACGTGCGAGTACCCAGGGTGTAGCAAAGCATTTAGCAACGCGTCCGACCGTGCCAAACATCAGAATCGAACGCACTCGAATGAGGTAAGTTAATGAGCTCAATCATGTAGTGTGCGAATGCGCGAGACAAGTTTTATTTTAATCCGCGAATTTTTGTTTAAATGCTGTGAAAAACAAAGTGTTTAGGAGGAAGGTGAGTGTGAGACCAAGAGTAAGGGTGTGGAACGGGGTGGCATGACCTGGGGGGGGGGGGTCCTTCTAGACTGTACTCAATCCGCAAAATAACGTTTCGATTTTTTTTTTCCGTTCGCACAGAAACCGTACGTTTGTAAAGCGCCCGGCTGTACAAAACGATACACGGACCCGAGTTCCCTGAGGAAACACGTTAAAACCGTTCACGGAGCCGACTTTTACGCCAATAAAAAACATAAGGGCAACAACAGTGGCAGCGGTGGTGACGGTGGCTCGGAAGACGGCAACGGTGGAGCGTCGCCGTCACGAAGTGACGAACCATTGAGCACGAAGACTGCTAGCGTCTCTAGTCCCAGTATTAAATCTGAGGTAAATTTAGATCGAAATTTCTGTGATTTGGGGATGAAAATTGTGTTTCATGTTGGCTTTACCCCCGCCTCCTTTAGGAAACCAATTCACCGGGTCATCAAGGCAGTCCTCTGTCAGTCATTCCAAGCACGTACGCTTTCTGTGACGACCCGATTAGTGACAGTAATATAAGCGGTACGCCCAATCACGGGCTGGATGAGAACTGGGCCGAGGACGCCCAAGATTTGGACGTAAGTTGTCTTTTTTTCCAAGGGTTTTCTGGATGTAAACACTAAAGTTGTATCTTCGTGCTCTACAGCTGTACGACCTACCAGCAGCGCTGCAAGCCGTTGTTGGTCTCGCGCCTCCACCACCTGTCAGCCGAAATCAGATGAGGTTCAAGTTGAACAATAAACCCACAGTTACCATGCCTCCTTCGACTCACAGTAAGTGCCCCGCTTCCATTTCACCATTTCAACCACCAAACTTGAACAATTGAATTATTTCAGGCAACAGAAGGAATCTCACAAGCGGTCTCACGGATCTCAACAAAAGGATAACCGACTTGAAGATGAACGGAGGTGGAAATACAACGATCGCTGAAATCAGGCGTGACTCGAACAATTCGACAGTTTCGACGTATTATGGCAGTATGAAAAGTGGCGACTTGGAGAGTAGTCGGAGGAGCAGTCAAGTGTCGCATCGTCCAAGCAATGGCTCGTTATACGATCCAATTTCAATCGGATCGTCGCGTCGCTCGAGTCAGCTGAGCACCAACCTTGTGGTTCAGGTGAATACGAATTTTTTGATTTGGTGCCCAATATTCGGTACCTAGCGTGGGCGTAATCAGAAGGGGGCTGCTTCCCTCCCCTTGAAGTAAGTGAAAACAGGGTGTCTGCAGACCGAGAAAACGGAATTTTCGACAGTGGGAATTTCGAAAATGTATGTGCGAAAATTCAGGGAAAAATGCCGAAGTGCCCAATCTTGGAGGGCAAGCCACCAATGATGGGAGGGGGGTCGACCCCGTTCGGTTTGGGAACCAATGATCAGTGTATTATTGTTTTAAGGGAGCGAATAGCCAGTTTGACCAATTTGGGCGTGAATGTAGTCAATTTGGTTATTTTTAGAGCACTATTGGTAATTTTAGTCATTTTCTAGACGCGAATGGTCAGTTTGGCCATTTTTGGAGCTCGAATGGTGGCGCGAATCGTCGATTTACTCATTATTGGGCGTGCATTGCGCAGTAGGGACATTTTAAGGGCGTGTGTAGTCAGTGTGACTGTTTTAACGGCCCGAATTCGAAAGGGTTTACTTAGCCATTATAAGGGCGCGTATGTCGTCTCTAAGGTCATCTGTTAGGCGCCAATAAATCAGTTTAAATGGTCCTCTTGTCGTTTTCAGTGCGAAAATCGTCGCTTTAGCCATTTTCATTGGCTATTTTTAGGGCGCAAATTGCAATTTACGTGAATTTTCTCTTTGAAAATGTCTTGGGGCACGAATCTTAACTGGTTAGCTTAGCCAATTATATCTTCATGGTACTTTCTGGGCACGAATAGCTAGTTTCGCAATTTTTGGCGCGCAAATCATCAATTTAGACATTTTAAAGGCGTGAATCTTCTGCTGTTACGCCACCTGAAGGGAGTGAATGTTCATTTTGTCCGTTTTTGGAGCGTGAATTGCCATTTTGCCATTTTTAGGGCGTGAATGGTCAATTTGACTGTTTGCAGAGCACGAATACGGTCAGTTAAGACATTTCATAGGCGCGAATGGCCAGTTTGGCTATTTTTGGAGCGCAAATGTTTGGTTTTGCCATTTTGGGGGCTTGTATCGTCAGTTTAGCAATTTTTAGAGAGCGTAGAGTCATTTGAACTATTTTAAAAGGCATGCGAATAGCCAGTTCGGCTGTTTTTAGGGCAAACTTACCAGTGCGGCCATTACGAGGAGCCGAATTTAGACATCATAGGCCACGAAGTGCCTCTTCGCCAGTTTTAGGGCGTCATTTTTATGGCGCGAATCCTCATTTTAACCATTTTCATGGCGCAAATAATCGCCAGTTAGGCCATTTCTAGGACCCAAAAAGTCTGTTTTGCCATTTTTAAACGCGATTATTCCGTCAAGCCATAACTGGGGGGGGGGGGCGAACAGCCAGTTTGGCCATTTTTAGGGCAGGAATTGTCAGTTTAGACGTTTTAAATACGCAAATGGTCAGTTTAGCCATGCTTAGGGCGCATGGAGTATTTTCGCCATTTTTAGGGCGCGTGAAGGGCCAATTTGCCTATTTTCAGGACGCAAATTATTAGTACCATATTAATGAGTTTGAGTAACATGTTTAGGGCACAGTTTGAACAAGGTGCGAATGATCAGTTTGGTCATTGTTGTAACCTGAATGGTCAGTTCTGCCATTTTCAGGGAACGAAACGTCAGTTTAGACATTTTTAGGACGCAGAGAGTTATTTTCACCATTTTGAGGGCTTGGGTTTTACCACATTTTTAACGAAAATAATCAAGTTTTGCGTGCGAACGGTCTGTTTGCAATTTCTAGGATGAAGAGTAGCGTTTAGGCATTTCCCAGGCCCGAGTCGTCAGTTACGCCATCTTTAGTAGGGCCCGAATGGTCAGTTTGGTCATTTTAGGGGGGAGGGTTAGTATAGGTAGGTAATAATAATGCAAAAGGTTGTAGCTGTAGGAGCCTACGTTGTCTGTCTTCCCTCGTCGAGGTGCGCCATCCACGGACCGGTTTCGGCTGCTCGCCATCTTCAGAGTTTGGTTTCAATTGCGAAACCAACTGAAACCATAATCGTCAGTTTGATCGGTTAGATTAACAATTTTCATAGCGCGAATCTTACGTTATTTTGCCATTTTAGGGCATAAATGACGGGTTGGGTCACCTTACGAGCGAGTTCTTCAGGTGTCCGTGGTTTCCGCGATTTTTATGGCGTAAATTGTCAGTTTGACTATATTGTCAGGGGGTGAAAATCGGTTACATTAACCATTTTCATACGAGTTGTCTCCATCCCCCCTATCATCACTATGTTGCATTTTTTTCTATCCGGCAGGGAAATTTGGGGGGAGAGGTCGGAGAGGTCTCAACCCGGTTTTATCACAGTATTTAACATTTTTTCTCACTTATAAGCCTTCTGTATTTTTTTTTCTTTTTCTTCACAGCCTCAGAGCTGTGGTTGGGATGACACATCGGAAGGACGACGAATGTCCGAACCGACTCATGCGACGAGCATTCTATCACCTCCGCCTCGGCCGCGATCGACGCTTCCGGGTCTTCAGCCGATTGCACAACACCAAGAGGCTGGTGCCGGTGGAGTAGCCGATCTACCAGCTCATCATCCGAATCAAGAAGTGATTCTTGACGAAGTCGGCGAGGGTGAACTTCTCGAGAGTAAACTCGTTCTGCCCGATGACATGGTCATGTATTTGAGTCAAGTGGCAGAAACTAGCAATCACGGTTCTACAAACAGGTAAGAAACTTTGTTTGTGAGGTGTTTAAACCAGATTTTTACCAGTAGTTTTATTTCGCAGCTATTTTGAGAACACTCCCAGCTCACCACAGAGTCGAATGATGAACGATCGGCTGACACCTCGAATGATGACCGGAGGTCGAGTCACACCCAACCAACCGTGTCCATCGCAGAGCATCAGTCCAGCTCGAGTGCCCAGCGCTGGATTCCCGAGTTATCCCGTCCAGTCAAGCCCTGGGCAGCAACGATTTAACATGCCTCAGGTAAAGTAATCCTAAAATTCTTCTTTTTAAAAGAATTTAAAGTTTTTTTTTTTATTGAAAATGGCAATATATTTTTTACGCAGATGATGAACGATGCTCAATCACCCTATGTGGCCAACAACACCCGAGCCATGAGCCCTATGAGCCCCACAGCCTGTTGCTACCAACAACAACAACCTCCAATCAACAGTCCGGCTGCCGCCGCGACCGCACCCACCGTACAACAGCTCAACGCTCCACACACGGTGGCTGCGGCCCGCCACTGCAATTGTAGCAACACTCAGTGCACGGCTCAAAATCAGTGTCACTCGATTCAGCCGCCACCTCCACCACCGCCGCCGCCACCACCCCCTCCGCCGCAGTTCACAGTCACGGCACAATTCAACGCATTCCCCGCCGCCGCCGCTGCCGCCGCAACAACTGACGTCGCCCCTACGCCGGTAGCATCGCTCCGCATCGACGATCCTCCCTGTAGTATACCAAATTCGGTGACTCAAATGCGACAAACGGCCTATGAACGAACGTTGGAATACGTTGAACAGTGTCAAAACTGGGCTAGCTCGGCCAGTGGCGGCGTGGGAGTTGGAGGAGCGTCTTGTAATATGGTCATCAATGATATGACGTCGTCGCTGAGTTCCCTAATGGAGGAAAACCGGTACTTTCAGATGATTCAGTGACAGCCTATTTTCTTTCTTAGAGTTTTCAACAAGTGCCATTAAAGTAAGTCAAGTAAGGTGCAATTAGGCCTACATTATGTTTTAAGCTGTAGATTATGTTAATAAGACTGTGATTCCCCCTTACAATATTCTTTATGATGAACTCTATTGTTTCATAATTATGTTTTTATTGTAAAATTATTAAATTATAAAATAGAATGCTTTGTTTTTTATATTTTGTCATTTAACCTAGCTGTACTATAAACATTTCTATTGTAAAATTATGTCCGCCACTTAGTGGCATTGTGTGATATGAGAGAATGTAAAACAACGGTTTTTAATTTATTACTATTTGCAACAAATTTGAATTTTATTGTATAAATTGTTTCCGCGGACCAATACAACGCTCCCTCTACTTCTGTTCTCGTAAGTGATCTCCAAGACATTGCTTTGTATAATTGAAAAATAAAACATTTCAAATTAAATTATTATAATTAATTCAACATTTTAATCAAAAAACTTGAAAATTTCGCTCTGGGTCCCCAATATTCGAAGAAGATCCCCCCCCCCCCACTCGAATTTCACCAGAAAAAAACAGTCGAGCTGATGCACCCTTTTTCGCTCGTTTACCCCCCCCCCCCCACACGCGGGAATTGCCTCCGCGACCAATTTGTCACCCACACCCGGCAACCCACTAAGAAATGGCTGGAACCAAGTAATAAAAAAAATTTCGCTCCGGCAGCTGGCGGTCGGAAAGAGTGCAGTTCATTTTGTATACGGATTCCGTAAGCCGTCCCAGAAATGTTGAGACCATGATTTGTTTCGTTAATCAAATTAAAATGGGAATCAAAGGCTAGTCTAACATGGAGTATATACGTACCGAATATGATGCTTCTAGAATCAACTGGTGATTTTAAGTGATTTTTGACCATTTCAAGCCCTACTTTCCCCCCCTCCACCACGATCGATTGGGCCCAAATGCACGGGGTCTTATGACTACTGATTTTTGTGCCAAAGCGCGTCCCGCTAAATTAATTTATTCGAGAGTTATCGTGCTAACAAGAAAACGGCCATAATATAAATAAACCAATAAATATACATATATAAAAAGAAATATATAGATATATAATATATGAATTCCGGAGACCACTGAATTCGTGTTCTAGAGGTTCTGAAACGTGAAAAAAACATGACATGACCCATGTTTGCCACCATCACGACGAGACCAATAGTGCATTTTCAGAATGAAATGCACTAAAAACCGTGTTCATCCAGTGGCCAAACGGACGATTTGGTCAATAAACAAGTCTCGGAGGCCAACAGTCAGCAAAATTACAACTCATGGTGTAAACTAAGTTACGAAACTGCAAAGATTCAGTGCTAAATATACATAAAATTGCCAATTTCGGGGCTAAATTGCTGCAAAAAAAAAGTGCAAGTGCGGTGGCCAGAGGAGGTGAGGTTCGCGCGGGCACCGGCGGGCTATAGCCGGTCCCGACAGCAACCAAAGCCTGACCAATAGCCGCGAAATTGTAATGTTTCAGCTAGACACGCTCGTTGAAGCTGCGAAATGCCCAGAGGAGGCCCCCGAAAAGATTAAATAAGGGGAAAAGTAACTTAGCTCGTGGCTAAAATGGAGAAAAACGCTTATTCCCGGATAAAATATAGACGAACACTGGAGGGGGGGGGGACTCGCTCCTCCAATTCTTTTACTATTTACCACACTCTCTTGTTTCGGGAAAGAACACACAATTTCACTCCATTAAATAACGTTTATTGAATCTCAGTTTTCGCCATTTTCAGGGCACGCATATTGTCCTTGCACCCATTTTTAGGGCGCAAATTAGTCGGTTTAGCCAATTATAACGAGTGAATAGGCTGGCAAGCAGTCGTGTAGGTCGAGAGCAGTCATTTCACCAGCACGACGGTGTAGCACTACAGTATCCGATTGAAGGCGGGTGGGGGGGGGGGCGATCAGTTGGAGACGCGGCCCTGTTTGGGCGGAGAACTAATTTGGCCAGTTTTTAGGGCAATGACCAATTAATCCATTAAGCGCGCGACTACGCAGTTTATCCATTTCATGGATGCTGATAGTCAGTTTAGCTATTTTCAACGCGCGAATCGAAAAGTTACTTCACCTGTTGGGCGCGAAGGGTCTGTTTGGAGCGTTGCCAATTCGACGGATTTCTCGTCAGATCTAACAGATTTTGAATGTGGTGGACGGGAAAAAATTCCGTCTAATGGTTGACGGATTTTTTACACGAATTTCCGGAATCGCTCAATGATTTTACTATTTTATTTATCTTTATATATTTTTTTCATATTATTACTCAATTTTGGCCGCGAATTTGCAATTTTTTCTTCTTCTATCAATTAGTTTGATCTTTTTCTCAATTATATAGGCAAAGTTGTCTCCTGCACCCGTGGATTCGCGTTTTTCTCGGGGGTTTTCCCAAATGTTTACCTTTAATTAGCGCACTTTTTCTTAATTTCAGCCGCGAATTACCGTTTTTCTCCATTTTATAAATTTATTGGCAATTTTTTTTTTATCCATTCATTTATAAATTGGTTGTTTTCTTTAGTCATAATTGCTTGCTGACAGAATCAGCGAGTTGGCTGTTTTCAATTTTTAGTAGCGAATTAACGTTTTCTCTCAATTTTTGCCGTGAATTAGCGTTCTAATATTAACTGATAATTAGCGTTTTTCCTCCATTTTATCTGAGAATTAACACATTTTCTCGTTCCCAAGAGCAGTACATAAGCGTTTTTTGTAAATTACACCGCGGACCATACATCGTGAATCAGCGATTTTTCCTCAATATGTGCTTTGAAGATGTATCGAAAAAACGCGAATTAACTTACTTGTGCAAACCCGTTTGCACAAGTAAGTTTTTAGAAAATTTTGAACTTGTGGACGGGGCTTAGAGCGTTAGAGTATTTACTCAATTTTGGCAACCAATTACTTGGCTATTTTTTGTAATAAAAACAAAATTTCGAGGGGTGGACAAATTCAAAAGACATACTTTTGTGGTTTTCACACACTAAAAAAACATTTTCGAAGCTCCGCCCCAATAAAAATTCAATTTCTCAGATTTCGGTCGCTAAGAAACCTATTTTTCTGATTTTTCTCGCCAAAAAATTAGTTCACTGAAAAACAAATTTATGGAATTTCCCTCTAGTACAGGAAGTAAAGCTGAAAAAAAGGCAGAATAACGGCAAAATTCGGCCCAACTTCAAATGTGGCTTTAAAAATTCCTTTTGATGCTTATACTCCCAGGATTTGAATAGTCCGCAACGATGCGGGATGACAAACATACTTAAGGAGAATAGACGTTGGCCAACTCACCACTATAGAAGGCGTAAAGAAATTTGCCCGAACGGGTTGTCCAATCTTATGTATGAGTCGATGAAAATTAACTACAAGTCCGTGCGACAATTATTTTTTGAGTTAGTACGACGTAAATTGTACCAAAAAACATGGTTATTTAGGCTTAAATATTCCCAAAAAATCCTCACGTCCAACGTTTACTAGTGCGGTTGATTTAGTAAATGTCATTTCTGTAGTAGTTTTTGGCGCTGAATCGAATGCACGATGGCTTGTTTCCCTACGATCAATATTTGTTGAGTTACTAACGAAAATACCTGAAAAATCAAGTTTTCCCCTATACTTTGATGTGATATGAAAATGTGAATCAAGATTCTAACCAATAAGGACTAAGCAAGGTCAAGGACTAACCATGATTTCCGATCTTACGTAGTTTTTTCTGCTGAATCGAATGAGCGTTGCAGGGACCGCTGGGGTCAATACTTTCTGAAATATGCCCACAAATATAAGAACAAATCTTTTTAAAATGCTGGAGATGTTTGTCCGTAACTCAAAAAGTATAGATACTAGTGATCCTGACTATAGCTCATTCAATTCAGCACAAAAAACTACGTACGATGAGAGAAAATGGTTAGTCCTGCCTAAATCATAATAGAGGGTGGATGCGAGTAAGTGTGACAAAAAAAAAAAATGAGTAAAAGTAGACCTCATTTGCGATCGAAAACACCCTCCGAGGGTCCGAAAATCAAAACCCTTCAAGATGTGATTTTTCTAGCATCTTTTTAGGATAACATCATTTTTCCTTGACTAAACTCAGGTAACTCGCTTCCCAGCTGAGCTGACATTCTGCAACTTTTGACAATGGATTCGGGAAGAGCACACTCTTCGTCAAAAAATAACTATTTCTGTGGCCTCGGCAGCTCCTCAAAGTTGTGCGAAATTGAGATTTTTAATTTTGTAATAAATAAATGTAAACCAACACTTGCCCATAATAAATCTGCGCCTATCGACTTCCCATGGATTGGAAAAACGTCTTCAAAGTGTCCATTTCAAAATACTCATGAGCTTCTTTTCATTAATTGGCGATTTTTTGGTAGAAATGACAATTTTTTTGAAAAAAAAAGTGGGGTTTCTATTCGAAAACGATTGTTTTTACCTGCAAAATTCAAGCAATTCTTGCAAAAAATAATCTTGCAATAAACCTCACCCGAAGTGGTCCATTGAATGTAACTGACTGTGAACTTCTACCAGAGTAAAAAAAATTTCGCTCCGGCAGCTGGCTGTCGAATAAAGTGCATTTCACTTCTACGAAGTTCGACGTTTTCAGTTACCACCAGAAAATTACCATTTGGTGTGACCATCTACTTTTATTTTACAATTTCCGCCAAATAATCGCTAATTTACTGAAATTTGTAGTAGTGAAATGCACTCTACTCGACAGCGACGACAGCCAGCTGCCGGAGCGATATCTTTTGATGCTCTGGTGAGCGCTCACATTCAGTTTCGCTTCAGATATGAGGTTTCAATTATTTTTAGCATTTTGAAATTCGCAAGGATTGCTTGAACTTACGTATCAACACAGTGATTTTGAATAGAAAAATCACTCTTGTCATTTTGCCGAAAAATCGCCAATTAGTTAAACAAAATAATGCTCATGAGTAATTTTGAAAAGGACACGTTGAAGAAGTTTTTACGATCCATGGGAAGTCGATAGGCCCAGATTTAGTACGGGTAAGTGGTGGTTTACATTTATTTATTACAAAATTAAAAATCTCCATTTCGCACAACTTTGAGGAGCTGCCGAGGCCACAGAAATAGTTATTTTTTGACGAAAGTGGATAGTCCTTACAGGAAAGAGTGTGCTCTTCCCGTATCCATTGTCAAAAGTTGCAGAATGTCAGCTGGGAAGCAGGGGCGTAGCCAGCCGGTGATCAAGGGGTGGGCAAGAAGCTAGGCACTATCCACAGTTGGGAGGAGGGGGTGCGCACGTCTAGAGAAAAAGTTCTCGTTCACGGATGAAATCTGAAAAAGGACATTTTGCGGCTAAGACTGAGGAAAAACACCCATTCACGGCGAAAATTGAGAAATAGCGTTGGTTCACGTTAAACTTGAGAAATATAAATCTCGTTATTTAGCGGTTGAAATTGAGAAAACACGCCAATTTGCGATTTCGCGATGCAAAGTCCGGGGCGGAATTAAGAAAATGCGCTAATTCATGGTTTATAGAACTCTTTTCACAGCTAAAATTTACAAAATAAATTGCTCGTTCAATGTAGAATTGAGAAAAATCACTCATTTGCGGCTGGAATCGAGGAAAAGCGCCAATTCACGGCTAAAATTGAGAAATGGAGCTCATTATTAACGCAGGTAAAATAGAGAGAAGGCGCCAGTTCGTGGTTTCTCAACATCGGTAAACATTGCGAGAAAGAGCTAATTGACCGTTTTCAATAAGAACGTGACTTAGCGCATACATTTTTGAAAAAAGTGCTTATTCACGGCTAAAATTACGGAAAATTGTTCGTTAGCCCGTGAAATTGAGGGGTCAAAATTAATGAAATTCGCTCTCACGCGGATTATGTGAACCTTTTCACTGCTCAAATTTGAATGAAGAAAAAATTGCTCAAGGCAGAATTAGAAAAAAGCACTAATTTGCGGCTAGAATTCTGGGAAAACGAATTGGCGAAATTGTCACCGTTTGTTGTTGATTGGTGGAATTCTCGTGGCTACAATTGAGAAATAGCGTTCATCCACATGTTAAATTGAGGAAGAACTGTTTAGGCGATGCCCCCGGTGCTGGCCGTAATTGAAATAGTATATCAAAAATGCGTTATTTCACGGTTTCTTTGAGACTTATTTGCGGCTAAAATGAAGAAAATGGGTTAGTTCGAGTTAGAATTGAGAAAAAGCACTCAGTTTCAGCTAAAATGAAGGAAAACGTCAATTCGAGGCTAAAAATAGTACTCATTCACGAGTAAAATCGGGGAAACAAAACTCTGTGCAACTACTCTTGAGAAAAACTGGATCCACGCCACTGGCTGCTTCACTGGCGAAAATATCAGATGCACCATTGCCTTTTTGCAGGCTTGTAACAGGATCTGGAGGTTAGAATCGCGTCGATTCGTGGTCATCGGAGACTAAATTTGCACAGAAACGGCCACTATCCGTCAAACAATTAATCTGCAGGGAAACTGTCGTTTGTAGCCTTCTACTTCGGATTTTATGTCGAAACCCTGAAACTTCCCCCCCCCCCCCGGAAAGTGATACTTTTGGAGCTAAACTTTGAATTTTAGACCTGAGACGGTAAACAGAGCTGGCATTTCCTCTCCCACCATAAGTCTGTATGGCACAGCGGGGTAAACACTATTTGAGCTAGCCAAAAAACACGAAATGTGTGCGTCGAACCTGCGAAAATGGGATTTTAGTGTGAAAAATCGGTTTCCAAGTTAAGCCGACCCTCGAAATCGGTTTGTCTGCAACAAACATCGGCGAATTTTTGATTTTTGGTGAAACCGATAAGCGAAAATGTGTTGTTTTTTTTTAGTGAGAAAAAATACAAAATTGGTTTTAAGCCCTGTACACACGGAGACTTTTCTGTCCTGTCACGAAATTTTTAAGATTTTTAGGAATGTTCGTTTGTCGTGTAGTCAAAAAGTATAAAAACCATATGTTTCTACGAAAAAACCAAGAAAAAACGGAGAAATTCTGGAAAAATCTCTCCTTTCTCCCTACCACGGAAGCACAGCTTAGAAATACCGCGTCTACATTAGCCCTGTGAACAAAGGACAGGACATAAAAAAAAGTGTTAAAAAAAACGGAGTTTAGCGTGAATACGTTTTTTGGCTGGCAAGTGGCAGCTGAGCTTGAGTTTTGAGACCCCAATACCCTCCACCCAGCACCACCAACACCAGGCGGCGCACGCGCTGTGAGACCCATTTTACCACTTCTGCCGAATTGGACCCTATACTCCTATAAAACGTATTCACGTTAAAATGGGAGTAACTTTTCGGGCTTGAAAATAAACAATTTCTGCCGGAATAATGTAGGTACATACGGTAACAGGGACGGATTCTTGGGGGGGGGGGGATTCTTAAGCACTTTTACATCGGAGTTAGGATAATATCGAGCACAAATCCTGATCATGGAGGAGTATAGAGTGTCATCTTTCGTCGCAGCAAGCGTTCTTTATTTGTAGCCATTTCCCTTAGGCCGGTCGTCCACTGGAAGCGTTTTCGAGAGGCGCTAAAATAACGCGCTACAACGAGCGTACATTCCAAAGCCTTGAATTGAATGTGACAAACAGGAAAAAGAGCCCGGGAAGCATTATTTTTCATAAATCGTCAAAAGAAACTCAAATCGAGAGTTTAAAACAATGTTTGAAGAAAGTATAGGTATTGTTGAACTCACTATTGAAACCAAGGAGAGCCTCGCTCCTCGCATTACTCAGCGGATCCTCGACCGGATCCTCAGACTAAGATTGTTGAAGATTTCTTTGAATCACAGTATTCGTACCATTTATCATAGGAATCTTGGAGGGCATGAAGGAGAGATTTAGGCCCATTTTCACCAACATAATTGATCTCGTTTAAAGTTGATCGTGATTAGTTGCCAATAGCGACCCATATGAATTCTGATACAAGCGTTTACATTGTAATCGCGATTAGTTGTTGATCTTGGTTTAAGAAGTTGGTGAAATCGGGACTAAGTCTTCGAGTCACGAGTTCGAACTCCTCGTGCTCACTGGAACTGGAACATCAGCTTCTTTGCGTGTAGCAGTGACGGATCTAGGATTTTAACTTGGGAGGGGTTCTACCATGAATCTCTCTCATTTTACCTGAGTTTCAGCCGCAAGCATGCCTATACATGAACCAATAATTGACTTTTTCTCAAATTATACCATGAATTAGCGGTTTTTCCCAATTTTCCCGCGATTAAAGTGCTTTTTCTCAATTTTAGCCGCGAATAGTTTTCTTCATTTCAAACGCGAATCACCGCATTTTCTCAATTTTAGCAGTGAATTAGTGGATTTTCTCAAATTGATCCGCGATTTATCGTTTTTCTCCGTTTCAGCGGTGAATGAGCGCTTCTCCCACTTTAGCCGCGAATTCACTGAATCTTTAACAGCGAATGAGCTCTTCCTGTACATTTTAGACGGCAATTAGCTGTTTGTCTCAGTTTTAGCCACGAGTTAACGTTTTATTCCTCTAATTTTAGCGTTTTTCTTCACTTCTTAAACGTGCGAATTAGCGCTCATCACCATTTTAGCCGCAAGTTATCTCGTTTCCTCAGTTCTAGCAGAGAATTAGCGTTTTGTTTTCTTCGTTTTAGCTGAGCATTATTTCCGAATTTTAACCGTGAATTATTCCTTAATTTCACGCCTGAATCACCGCTTTTACTCAATTTCAGTTTCGAACTGGAGGATTTTCACAAAATCCTTGAATTTGCGTTTATCTCCATTTCAGCTCCGCGAATGAGCGCCTTTTGTTATATCGGCCGTGAATCAACGAAATTTCCCAATTTTATCCGGGAATGAAGCGTTTGTATCAGTTTTAGCCGTGAACAAGCAGAATCACCAAATGTGAAATTTAGCTTCACATTAGGGCTTGCTTGTACCGAGAAATAGCGTATTTCTCCATTTTAGCTGCTGATAAGCGCTTTCTGCCGAAGTTAGCCACGAATTAAATATTTAATTATCGGGAATAAGCGGTTTGTCTCAGTTTTAGCCGTGAATAAGCGGCTTTTCTATCACTTCTATCCGTGAATTAGCTTTTTTTCTCAGTTTTTACCGCGATCTAAGCGCTTTTTCACATTTTTTAGTCGCAAATTATTTCTCAATTTTAGCCACGAATTACCACGTTTCTTTAATTTCAGCCAATTTTCTCAAATTGTTCCGCGAATTGGCTTATTTCTCCATTTTAGTTGTGAATGAGCGTTTTACTCCAATTTTAGGCCGGAATTAGTAGATTTTCTCAGTTTTAGCCGCGAATTACGTGGCTTTCTCAATTTTAGCCGTGAATAAGCGATTTTTCTCAACTGCGATTTTTTCTGTTGTTGCCTTGAAAAAACCACGAAATTTGCGTTTTCAAAAATTAAGTTTTGAGCCCGGTGAGCAATGGACTTCAGCTTTTTCGCCACATGTTAGTGATTTTTTTCATTTTCAGCCACGAATTAGTGATTTGTTTTCGTTTTCTACTATGAATCAACGCTTTTCTGCTACCACTAGCGTTTTTTTTTTTTTTTTTTTTTTTTTTTTTTTTTTTTTTTTTTTTTAATGTTCTCCGGCGTATTGCCCATAGAGTAACACATAGCACGCTTTCTCAATTTCTTCTGCCTTAAAGGCCTATAGGAATTTGGAGTTGACGTTTTTTCTTTGGTTTGTCCGCGAAGTTGCCTTCAGATATCTCGAATCGTATTTTTCCTAATTTAAGTGGCAAATGATCGCTTGTTCTCAATATTTGCCGCTAATCATCGCTTTGAAACCTAAAAATCCATTTTTTTTTTCATCTATTTACGCTTTTTGGCCCCCCCCCTCAATGAATGGTGGCCTCACCATCACGAGATCGCCCATTTGTCGAGAAATCATCATTCTGTGCAGATCCCCCTTCAACAGTCGCCCTTTGTTATGTGCAAGGTATTAGGTCCCACGCACACTCGGAGAAAAAAGACGCCGACGCGTGAGTCGGCGTCTTTTTTCTCGGCGAAGAGAAGACTCTCGCGTACGCGTCCAATATATGAAAGGTCCCATAGAGTTCTATGTGTTTTTACTGCACGAGTCGGACGTTGACGCGCACGTCGGCGTCTTTTTTCTCCTAGTGTGCGCGGGGCCTTAGAAGAAATCTCTGGAATGACTATCAACAAATTTTTGGCGGACGCCATCTTCTTAGGGGGGGTTTAAACCCATAAAACCCTCCCCGTAGATCCGCCACTGGCGTGTAGAGTTTATTGAGTCAAGTTCAATATACTTAATTACTGAACAATGAAGACTCTTTCAACGACTGATCAAGTTGAGTCCGGAGTGAGGGTCCGGAAGTCCAGACCCTCAACCTTGTGGCCATCAGATGGCGCAGGATTTGCCCATCATGACGGCAAACACAGCCCTGTACCCTGCTGCGGATCTCCTTAAGATGTGGCCAGTACCTAGGCCGTTGTCGGCCCTTACCTGGCCTGTACCCCATCTTTGGCACAGACTCCCCAGCAGAGTCGGTCCCATCACTCAGCTCGGCTCGTTTAGCCGTAACTGGTGGCCAGCCACCCGCGCCCGGGAGGCACGACGTGGAGGTGCGTCTTTCAGACCTGGTGATGCTGGCTTGCGCCATGATGAAGCGAAACCGGGCAGGGAAAGTGCCCCTGTACCCTGCATAGTAGCCAAGACTCAAGAGTCGTCCTTGCCAATCTGGGCCTTCATTTTTTGCCCAATATTCTGTGCGGGAGGCACACGACGAAATTTTTTACTGTTTGACCCTTTTAAGAAATCTAATATCCCCACGCACATTAATGGCCACATTTTAATTAATTAGGTAATTTAATAAATGCAGAATTAAGAAGAGAAAAGAAGACGAGGAAGGATAGGACGGGGGTCGAGGTATCATCTGTTCAGTTCCCCAAACCTCTAGAAGGTAGAATGCTGCCAGAAAAAAAGGTCTTGAAACAAATCTGGGAAAAAGTCGGACATTTCTTGCGCAAGTACTTGTCTGCCCATATGGCAATATATTTCAGTGTTTAAACTTGGTTCAAACGAAGCATTTTGGTTTTTTGTTTCACTTCAGCAGAGGGTTCAAGAGAGGGGGTAATAGAAATGCTTCAAATTTATGTGCGAATAATTTCATACTAAGCCCTCCTTGGGCTTCAAAATGGGGATGATAAAAAAGAAATAATTCAATTTCTTGAACTATCATTCAACCAAACAAACCTAAAACTTCACTTTTAATGTTTTTAACTAATTAAAACACCAGCTACAATAGAAGACAGGACAGAAAAGTATCCGTGTGTACACGGCTTTATGGAGAGGAATACAAGAAAGCCAGATCAGGGATTTTTTGGGGGGTGGGTAGCTGCCCCACGAAATCTGCGCTTTTGATTCTAGGGGAGGGCAACTGCCCACCCCTGCATCCCACTGGCTACGCCCATGCTGGGAAGTGAGTTACATGCATTTAGTCAAGGAAAAATGATGTTATCCTAAGAAGATGCTAGAAAAATCATATCTCGAAGGGTTTTGATTTTCGGACCATGGCTTATAGGGAGTTTTTGATCGCAAATGAGGTCTACTTTTACCCAATTTTTTTTGGTCACATTTATACGCATCCACTCCGTATACCTTTTTTAGGGCACATTTAAGCATAGAAAAGGTATTTTCGTTCATAACTCAATAAATATTGATCTCGGAAAACCGAGCATTTGATTCAGCACCAAAACAACCACAACTGCGTCCAGAAAGTAATTAAAGCGCAATTATACCAAGACAATTACGACAAATCGTAATAATACGGCCACTTTTGAATTTCTTCCCTTGAAAAAGTTCTGGGAACGGACCACACCAGCACCTCCCATGGGGGTGAATCAAGCTTCTTTGTTTATCCAAGAGAGAGCAGCACATTTTATGGAAAAGAGTCATTTCAAGCTGTCGAGCGACCGGTGGTCTTGACTTTTGTTTCATTGTACAAGTGCACTGATAAAAAAACTTCCATGCGCGCCGTAACGTCTAAGAACAGCACTGACGGCTCAGTTTGTGGTGAGAACGAGCACTACAATACCATCTTGAGAAGCTGCCCATGAACACAATGGCGGGAGAGGGCACCACATTATCAAATTTGTCCTCTCTGCTGTGAGGGTAAATTGCCTATCCTGTCAAATGGCAGGGGCAGTTTTTGATTTTTTTCACCTCCCGAGATGGCAATTGTTTCAAGTTCCCGCCGTTTGGCTTTTTCTCAATTTATGACCATTTTTGTCTCCTTTTCCTCTCATTTTCACGTTTTAGCGCTTCAGCATTAAAACACACAGAGTGGACGTTTTTGAGAATTTTGAGGACATTTGAGAATTTTAAGGCCAAGAACCCTGTCGACCTTTTTTCACGCCGGCTTTTTCACAGCAATAACGCAGACTGTAGTTTTCCGTTATTTTACGTTTCTCCGGGTTTTCAAAAGGTTCTTCGACTCTTTCAAATTTTAACTTTCAAGGAAAATAACGTTCGTAAGCCGTCTGTGCCGTATTCATACGTATACATCACCGCATCTTGACTAAAGCGGTCCCTTCAATTTTCCCACAACGTCTACTGCGTGGTGTGGTTTCTCCGACAATTTTAATGTGGGAATCGAGCATTTCTGCCCCCTAATTTTGAAATAGAAGCCAAAAGTTTCGGCTTCTGTGCACGACGTCACCGCCGACGTTCAAATTTGCGATTTTTCTAGATTTTCAAGCCGTTTATTGCGACTCGTCTTTAAGCCTTACACTTCAGACGGCAGCTTTTCTGACAACAAACTGGAGATAGGAAGGTTGAGAAGCGACAAATTCTTGCAAATTTAACATTGATCGCCGCGTTATGATGGTTGTCTCAAGTCAATTCAATGTTGTCGCCTCTTGAATGCTCCCAAATGGTCGTAAAACCCGTTTTATATTCTCATTTTTTTAAACGGGCATTTTTACAGTTTATACACGGCCATAAATCTATGACTCTTTATTATTTAATTTCAATCTTTATTTTTGATTTGCTCTTTATATTTGACACTTGTGTGGCCGCTCCTTAACAGGAAAGATGGAAAAAAGCCACATTACAGGTCATTTCTCAGAAGATTTTTTTCCCTTATGAACAGGAGAATAGAAAGTGCGCTGGAAACTCGTTGTCAAAGGAATTTTTGCTAATATGTGACAAGGCGTGGTTTCATGGATTTCGAGCGTTTTATAGCATGCTAATGAGGTGAGAGATGGACGTCGTTACCAGGAAAATCCGATGTTACACTCGAAAGCAATAATATGCCCCCCTATTCTGTAACACTTAAGGCCCCACGCACACAAGGAGAAAACAGACGCCGACAAGCGCGTCAGCGTCCGACTCGTGCAGTAAAAACTCATAGAACTCTATATGGGGCCTTTCACATTGGACGCGTACGCGAGAGTCGTCTCTTCCCCGAGAAAAAAGGCTCCGACTCGCGCGTCGGCGTCTTTTTTCTCCTAGTGTGCGCGGGGCCTAATGGTGCAATTACACGTGAGAGTAACTTTCGAGAGTAGAACTCTCTGAGTGCCAGGATGCCCTTCCCTAAAACTCTCTGGCACGCAGAAAACTCTCAAATGTAAACGCAGCTTAACGCGTGCGCTAGCAAAATTTCTCAGCTGATTTATTTCAATTATTCGCTAACTCACGCGTTAAGGGCGCTTTCACACTTGGGATTCCAGTATCCGATTCTTGAATCGAGGATACTAAAAATATAATCGGGAAAAAGCGCTCATCGGATACTTAAAGTATGCGATTCCGGAATCTAAGTGTGAAGGAGCGCCTTGACTGTAGTACATTTTTAGTATCCTCGATACGCGAATCGGATTCCGGAATATCAAGTGCGAAAGTGGCCTAAGAGTTACAGAATAGGAGGTCTGAGCTCATTTTGAAGGCTTGATAATGACGTGGGAGTTTTATGCACATCCGAATCAAGTGGAAAAATATTTTTCGGTGCCCAGCTCCTAACACGAAAGATTGAAAATCGCCGCACTATACTTGAAAAAAGGT
Source organism: Corythucha ciliata (assembly GCA_038030265.1). Classification (NCBI taxonomy): domain Eukaryota; kingdom Metazoa; phylum Arthropoda; class Insecta; order Hemiptera; family Tingidae; genus Corythucha; species Corythucha ciliata. The sequence goes on along the minus strand of CM075938.1, from coordinate 48,388,945 downwards.
GCAAATTCCCAGGTGCAAGGTCCCAAATGACCAGGAGACTAGTGTGTGCTGAGAGCTCGTCGCCAATGAATTTTTAGCGGAAAACCCAGCTCCTAGGACATTATACGTATTTTCCTTATTACAGTGAAGTAGTAGGGTTTCACAATTAACATCAATATTTATTGTTGAATGTAAAATAACCGTTAAGCTTGAACAAGGCACGCCATGCTTCACAACCCCGAAAACTGCCCTGCCTCGTGAAGCGAGCTTTACACATTTTTCCAGCGGACAAGTCGCCTCTGGTGGCCAAAAGCAAATTCGGCTGTGGCCGGTTACATTTAAATAATATAATGTTGTGAGACGCTATTTCAGATAGATGGAAAATCGCCGCATTACACTTTAAGAAAGAGGCAAATTCGTCGTTTTTGATATTTGACATTTTGACATGTTTCCTTGATGAAAAGGAGAATATAATGCGCTGGGAGCTTGTCCTCGAAATAATTTTTGACAGAATCCGAGCTCCTAGCACATTATATTATCCTTTATACATTATACGTTATATTCTTCATTACATGATTTTCAAAAATCATATGTTTCCGTTCAGTTCCTTAATTTCATGAATGAGATTTAAATGCTTCGCAAACCAAAGAAAAGTTTCTATTTCGTTTGATAATAATAAAGGCCCCAGGATTATAGTGTGTGCTGGGAGCTCGTCGTCAATGAATTTTTAGCGGAAAAAACAGCTCCTAGGACATTATATTCTCCTAATACGACAGATAGAAAATCGTTGCATTACACATGAATAAGGAGGCAAATTCGTTGTTTTTGACAAGATTTGGTCCCCATCTCGTCGACAAAATAATTTTTGACAGAAGCCGAGCTCTTTACACATTATATTTTCCTAATACTAAAGATGGAAAATCGCCGCATTACACTTGGAAAAAGGGGCAAATTCGTCGATTTTGCAATTTAAGCCCATTTTGAAGGCTTAATAATGACTTGGGAGTTTTATTCACATTTGGACCAAACAACGTGGAAAAATGAATGGATGAAATCCCTCCACGAATTATATATGTATACGATAATTCGTGGAGGGACTACATCTTTTCATTCGTTTTTGCGAAGAAAACTCCACTACCTTGGCAGAATGCATCGTAACGTGGAAAAATGTTTTCGGTCAAGCTCCTAACTAGAGACTCGGAAGGTTACACGGGTTGAGATAACAGCTCTCCTCGTGTAGCTCTACGATTTTAGTGGTTTTAAGTGGGTTTTCGACGAGTTTTTTCGTCGGGTGGATGAAGTGAAGTGCCAGTGAACGAAACACACACACGGGTTGTTCTGTGGAAGAGTTTACGGGCGCGAGAGGACGATCTGTGATGGCAGGGTGAGGGGGGAAGGAGGACCCCCCAAGCTATGTGGAAAGAACCAAGGTTCTTTCAATCACATCGGGTGACGATACGTCGACACCCTCCATGGATGACCTGGTTGACGAGAAATCGACGACCGGAAAGGTCGATAATGAAAAATCTACTGGGGAAAACCCGGACGCGAATGAAAAGGAAGGGCTATTAGCTGATGAAAGTGAGGGTGACTTCACTCAAGTCGGACGGAGGCCGCGTAGGGACGGTAAAGAGGCCCGTAAACGTATTAAAAAGGCCCAAAGGGAGCGTAGGGAAGCGGAAAGACGCGAAAGGGAAGTCCAAACGGGATTTAGAGGTCGATTCGAGATGGAGGAAATGCGTAAGAAGAAGGAAGAGGAAAGGGCTAGGCGGGTAGTTAGCGATAGGCGAGAGGGGAAGAGGGTGCGAACGGGATCGCACAACACTCCTCCAGAGGTGAAGGGACCCACAAAAAGGGTCAGGGTCTTACCTCTTGGTGGGGGCGGTATCGCAAACTCAAGCCGGGCCAGAAACGGTGAGCCAGGCGAAGAGAGCGAAAGTGCCCATACAAGCGCGGGTCGCGATCAGGAAGGTGGATAAGGCGCCGTTTGAAGTGGACGAGGCGTTGGAGCTGATAGACTTTGCCATGGAGGCGATGTTGGACAGTGAATGTGGGGTAAGCCGATTTATGGATTCACGACGGATAGAGGCGTTGAGAGAGTTCGGGGTGAACAATGTGTTGATAGAGTTCGTGGAGGTAATGCTGCAGAATAGATGGGTGGTGACGGAGCTGGGGGGTTCGGAAGTGGAGGTGAAGGCTGAGAGGGGAACCCCTCAAGGCTCCTGCATTTCCCCCCTGCTCTGGTGTTTGGTCATAGAGGGGCTCATACGAGTTTTGGAGAGAGAGGGTATTTATTGTCAGTTCTTTGCGGATGATGGGGTGATATTGGTGAGGGGGAAGGACTTGAGCACCTTGTGTGGTCTCATGAATCAGGCGGTTCACGTCATGAATAAATGGTGTGCAGGCAGAGGACTTGCGGTAAACCCGGAAAAAGCCAAGCTTATACTCTTTACAAAGAAGAGGAGCTTGGCAGGGTGGGGGCCGATTAGGATGAACGGAAGAGAAATAGAAAGGGTGTCAGAAGCTAAATATTTGGGGGTGACCCTGAACGGTAAACTGTCGTGGAGGACCCACGTGGACAATGTGTGTAAACGAGCGGTAAGGACATTTCATCAATGTAGGCGAGTAGTGGGGAGTACCTGGGGCTTAACCCCCCAACGGATGCTGTGGCTATACACAGGTGTAATTAGGCCCAGAATATTGTATGGCGCTTTGGCTTGGTGGTAAGTGGTGGAGTGGTCCTGGGGGCGGGAGTTGCTCGTCAGGGTTCAGCGTCTGGCCTGTCTGGCGGCTCTGGGGGCCTTCAGGACGACTCCAACGGCAGCGATGGAAGTGTTGCTTCGGCTGCGACCCCTATATTTGGAGGTCAAGATGCGCGCAATGGAAACATGTTATGGGTTGCAAGTCCATGGGAAATGGGCGGTTAGGGGGAGAGATATGGGACACAGGGAAGTAGCGACGGAGCTCCAGCGGGTGGCGCCTGTCTCCCAGATGAGGAGTGACAAAACCGTGAAGCGATTGGACTTGGGAAGGAAGATACGGATTCGAGTTAGTGCGAGAGAGGAATTCAGGGTGCAAGAGGGAACCATGAATTGCTTCACGGATGGGTCTAAGTTGGAATCGGGGATGACAGGATCTGGGTTCTGGATACCGGAGTTTGAATGTGGGAACTGTAGGCCCCTAGGAAAGTTGGCCACGGTTTTTCAGGCAAAGGTCGTGGCGATAAATGACTGTGTCCTGGAGCTAATTAGGAAGCATGTGAGGTTCAGGGAAGTGGTGATCTACGCGGACAGCCGCGCAGCCCTGGGGGCGGTGACCAGGCCGGTGGTGGAGTCGGCCTTGGTGGCGGACTGTCGGCGGGCCATCACAAGGCTACAGGGAATGGGTAATGAAGTGACCCTCGCGTGGATCCCTGGACACAGGGGATACGAGGGGAATGAGAAAGCTGATGAAATGGCGAAACAGGGGGCAAATAAGGAAGTATGGGGACCTGAGCCGACTATTGCGGTCTCCAAGACAGTGGGGAGAGCCCAGATAAAGGATTGGGCGGATAGGGAGGCCGCCAGGAGTTGGAATAGCCTATCAGCCTGTCGGCAAGCGAGGGCTTGCATTCGGGAATGGGACAGGGAGGCGACGATGTGGCTGCTATCACTAAGTAGAGGCAGCATGCGGAGAGTTGTGGGGATGTTTACAGGCCACTATGCGCTACGTAAGCACCTCCACACAATGGGAATGGTGGCAGACCCAATGTGTCGGGGCTGCGAGTTGGAAGAGGAATCGGCTATGCACTTTGTAGGGGAGTGTGAGAGGTATGCGGCTACTCGTTTCCGCATTTTCGGGACAGATAGGTTGCCAGGCATCACATTCTCGAGGGCCGAGGGGGTCCGAGTCCTTCAGTTCGTGAATGCCGTAGATAGGTTTGTGGACCCGCATTAGGCTTTTCCGAGTCCGACCCTGGGCATGGCGTATGAGCCGGTAACGGCTTAAGCGCTTCGGGCTCGGCTAGGCCGGGTGCGGGCCCACTGAATAATAATAATAATAATAACTTATTATATTCTCCTGATACGAAAGATGGAAAATCACCGCATTTCAAGAAAAAGGGGCAAATTCGCCGTTTTTGACCAGATTTTTCTCGCTTGTGAACAGGAGAATAGAAATTAACTGGAGCTCGTCGACAAAGAATTTTTGACAGAAGCCGAGCTCCCCGCATATTATATTTTCCTTCTACAAAAGATGGAAAATCGCCGCATTACACTTGAACAAAAAAAATGCAAATTCATCGTTACGACAAGTTTGGTCCCCCTATGGCTAGGAGAATATAAGGCGCTGGGAGCTCGTCGACGAAATAATTTTTGACAGAATCCGAGCTCCTAGCACATATATTATCCTTTCTACATTATATTCTTCATTACATGATTTTCAAAAATCATATGTTTCCGTTCAGTTCCTTAATTTCATGAATTAAATGCTTCGCAAACCAAAGAAAAGTTTCTATTTCGTTTGAGAATAATAAAGGCCCCAGGATTATAGTGTGTGGTGGGAGCTCGTCGTCAATGAATTTTTAGCGGAAAAAACAGCTCCTAGGACATTATAATCTCCTAATACGACAGATAGAAAATCGTTGCATTACACATGAATAAAGGGGCAAATTCGTTGTTTTTGACAAGATTTGGTCCCCATCTCGTCGACAAAATAATTTTTGACAGAAGCCGAGCTCTTTACACATTATATTTTCCTAATACTAAATATGGAAAATCGCCGCATTACACATGAAAAAAGGGGCAAATTCGTCGATTTTGACAAGATTTGGTCTCAAATTGCTGGGTCGACAAAGGAATTATTGCCAATGTGTGACAAGTTGTGGTTTAATAGATTTTGAGCGTTTTGTAGCGCTCAAAATTTATTAAACCACAACTGAGAAGTGGGCTGCGATGTGGGCGTTACCGGAGGTGCCCGATGTTGTCCTCGAGAGCAAATTGAGCCCTTTTTGAAGGCTTAATAATGATGTGGCAGTTTTAAGGACATTTGGACCAAACCACGTGGAAAAATGTTTTTCGGTGACGAGCTCCTAACAAAACATATTTTCCTAATACGAAAGATGGAAAATCGCCGCATTACACTAGAAAAAAAAGGGGTAAAATCGTCATTTCTGACAATTTTTTTCCCCTTATTATTAGGCTCTCGATGCCGAATAAGGGCGATGGTATCTGGCTTAGTGATGTCCAAGGAGTCCGTGATCCCCCATATGGAGCTCACCAACTGGAAGAGGGGATTTTCGTTCGAGGAGTGGAAGATGGTGGGTTTTGAGCAAGACCCCACGGGTGAGAGGGTGCAAATCACCTTCGAGGTACCCAAGAAGGACGCCGAGGAAATTAAGAAAGAGCCCATGGTGGGTATTGAACTCTTTAAAGTTAGGTTTAGGGTTCTGCCTAACAGGTGGATGGGTGAAATGGAAAGCGAGGGGTCAGATATGGAAGTGGACCCGGTAGGTACTACCGTTTCAGGTGGCCTGCCCAGAGCGAAGGAGGAAGCCCAAAAAATCCCCTTGGTGGGGCCTGGGGCTCCGCTTGCTCAAAAGGGCGACCAGAGCGGCTGCGGAAACCGCAAAGGCAACAGGGAACGACGAGGACTGGGAGGCCTACCGCGCGGCTAGGAAAGCATACAAGACTGGAATTTGCCGCGCTAAGAAAGATACATGGAGGACCTATTGCGAAGGAATTGAGGAAACGGGAGAGGCGGCGAGACTCGTTCGTATCGTACGGTCAGAACCGAATGGTAATGTAGGATCACTAACGCTTCCGGACGGTGGTTCGGTGGTTGATGGATTAGGTATCGCGACACACTTGCTAAATACTCATTTTCCAGGGTGCAGGAGCGAGGAGGTCGTGCCACTGAGGGGCGGAACAGAGGACGAAGAGGAGTGCAATAGATGCGACGTGGTGATCTCAAGGGAGCGATTCAACTGGGCACTCAGCTCCATGGGACCCTACAAGGCAGCAGGATTGGACGGAATACACCCGTGTGCCATCCAGCATGCCGGGGGGAGGCTTCAGGAGAGACTAAGACGACTCTTCGTCAGGTGCCTGGCAGCCAGGAAAGTACCCACGGCCTGGAAACGGGTGAGAGTTGTTTTTATTCCTAAAGGTGGCGGGAAGCATGCCAAAGCGGAGGATTTTAGGCCCATTAGTGTAAGCAGTGTACTTTTAAGACTGATGGAAAGGATAATTGAATTATACATGAGGGAATCATTGGCTACTGGGGGAGTGATCCACCAGAACCAGCATGCGTACACGGCGGGGAAGTCGACCGACTCGGCCCTCCACGACTTACTGGGGAGGGTGGAGGGGTCGGTGGCCCAGAAAGAGTACGCGTTGGCTCTTTTTTTGGATATTGAAGGGGCTTTTAATAGGGTACATAGGGAGTGTATTGTGGCAACTCTAGAGCACTTTGGGGTGGAGACGAGGCTGATTCAATGGATAGACTACTCGCTGAGTCATAGGTGGGTGGTCGCTAAGGTGGGCGGCGATAGGGTGGAAAAACGAGCCAGTAGGGGGGTGCCCCAGGGCTCAAGTCTCTCGCCTCTTCTCTGGATACTTGTGGTAGATAGTCTTATAAGGAAATTAGAGGAAAAGGGCTATTATGCGCAATTTTTTGCGGATGACGGAGCCATAGTGGTTAGGGGGAAAGACTTATCCACACTGTGTTCTCTCAAGAGGGGGGCGGTGGGGATAGTCGAGGCATGGTGTAGGCCTAGGGGTCTCACAATAAACCCCAGTAAGATGAAAATGGTGTTGTTCACTCACAAGAGAAAAAGGGAGGGATGGCAATCAATCCACTTTCGGGGAGAGGCCATCGCTCTCTCAAAACAGGTTAAATACTTGGGAGTCATATTGGATGAGAAGTTAAGGTGGAAGGAACACGTAGACAGCGTCTATAAGAAAGCTGTGGTGGCCTTTCACCAATGTAGACAAATCGTGGGGAAGACCTGGGGCCTGAAACCACGGGTCATGAAGTGGATATACACAGGAATCATCCGACCGCGCATCCTGCATGGGGCGGTCGCATGGTGGAGGGGGATAAAGAAGGGCTGGGGGGCGGATAGGCTCGCAAAAATACAAAGGCTTGCTTGCCTGGCGATTTTGGGGCCATTCCGGACAACTCCTACGAGGGCCATGGAAAGATTACTAGGCCTGAAGCCCTTGGACATTGAAGTCAGGGGTCGGGCACTTGAAGTTGCCTACAGGTTGAGATGCCAGGGAGGCCTAAAGCGGGCCAGGCTGGGCCAATGGGACTGGGAAGGGGAACTAAACAGAGTATCCCCGTCCTCGGCACTTAGACCGGATTACGTGGTTAAAAGGAATGACTTCTCGACCAAAATCCAGCAGAGAGTCATTATGAGAGAGGAAGGTTGGGAATCCCGGCAAGGGGAGCTGGTGTGTTATACGGACGGCTCCAAGAAGGGTCAGGAAGGGCCGACCGGATCTGGAATTTTCGTGCCGGAGCTGGGGGTGGAAATAAGTATCCCGCTAGGGGGACACACCACAGTTTTCCAGGCCGAGGTGGTAGCGATCGATGCCTGTATTCGGGAGCTACTGAAGCGGAAAGTGACAGGTAGGGCGATCGGTATCTACTCTGATAGCAGGGCGGCGCTGGGGGCGATCACCAAACCCGTGGTGGACTCAACGGCCGCGGCGAGTTGCAGAGTAGGGATACGGGACCTCCAGGGTGAAGGGAACTCCCTAACGTTGGGATGGATCCCGGGTCATAGAGGATGGCAGGGGAATGAAAAAGCAGACGAGCTGGCCAAGCGTGGCGCGGACCAGCCGGTAATAGGACCTGAACCATCGGTGGGCATTGCCCGCAGGGTGGTCTTGAGGGAGATAAGGGCCTGGGCCAGTGACCAAGCTCTGAGGAGATGGCGGACTGAACCCGGGTGCCGGCAAGCAAAACTGGGAATCAATGAGGCAGACCAGGAAGCTTCGGCATGGTTGCTGGGACTAACACGGGTTAAGCTTAGGCGGATAGTAGGGATGTATACAGGGCATTACGCCCTTAATAGGCATTTGTCAATCATGGGGGCAGTAGGGGAGCCCGACTGCGAAAGGTGTGGGGAGGCTGAAGAAACCGCGGAGCACGTCGTATGCGAGTGTGACGGCTACGCGGCGGCCAGATACACCATTTTTGGTGACGATAGGATACCCTTCCCCAGCTTCTCAAAGGAGAATGGGACCCGTCTCCTGAGTTTGCTGGAAAGGATAAATAGGTTTGAGGAGCCGTACTAGGCTCTCCCGAGTCCGGGCCCCAAGTGGGTATGGTGTATGGGCCGAAAGGCTTTTGGCACCTTCGGAGTCGGGAGACCGTCCGAGCCCTCAAAAAAAAAAAAATAAAGGCTCTCGATGTTTAGGAGAATAGGATGATCTGGGAGCTCAGTGTAGGGATATAACATCGGACCAGATGTTGGAGATCTATAGGTCAACATGGACCATTCTAGTCATTGATCTTTGGGTGAACTTTGACCTCGATAGCCTGTCCTTCACACGAAAACGAATATTTCATACAAACACATCAATATTTTCCTCACAACAATATCTTATCAATATCAATATTTTACGCATCAATATTTTATTCCAATAAAAAATGCCTTAATTCCTGAATATCTCGGAAACTAATTATTATCGAACTATTATATGGGCAATTTTGACCCACTTATGGTGCAGAATTAGGTACAGGGTGAAATATTGCTTTCTATTTTTTAAATACCCCGTACGTAGCCTAGTGGTTCTACGTCACAAATGCGTCAAAAAATCCTATTGATTTTAGTACGATCCTAAATAGTTTCCGAGACATTCAGGGATTCAGCCATTCGGCTACAGCCATGAGGAGTTGAATGGTGATGAGGATGCGATAGTAATTATTTTAAGAAAGAAAATGTTGGAAGTACAGAGAAAAATAAAATAAAACAACGAAAAAAGTTCAAGAAATTACGCATGACGCGCATATTGCTATGCCTCATCCATTCGGTTTTGTTTGGACTCTCTTCCCTCAAAAAGTTTATTTGTCTTGGTACAATACAATATTTAATATTGTAGTCAAGTTGCTTCGGATTCCCAAAAATAATACGAACACGAACTAGATATGTAAAAAAGACAGTTGTTTTTCAATGGCGGAAAAGCGCACATTTAATCGCAAATTTGTGAAATGCTCAAAGTAATATTTCGACGTTTTTTAGTTCATAAAAATCCGGCCTCCAGTCTTTGCGCGCATATAGTGTGCAATCAAGCATTTCAGTCTGTAATTGTCCAATGAAGTTTAACTGATGGGAACGATTCCAGCTGTTAGATTGTTATACACACGAGCGCTAGAAATTTTCTCGTCTTGGCCTCAATTAAAACTTCGTTCTTCAAGAAAATTCACCATTCCTCGCATTCCCTCCGTTTTGACAGTTTAAAAAAAGTAATTAGCTTAATAAAACTTGCAATATAGGTAAGTTAGCGAATTTTGATGTCAGTTCGAGAGAAATCGTTAATTTCTGGGTGGTGAAGAGCTGGGAGGGAAGATGTCTGAGCATTATCATTTGTGAAAATAATGAAAACCGGAAAAACAGACTATCATCATGTTGAGATCGTACCATTTGTCAGTGTCAATAAGAAAGAACCTCGATCTGATTCGCGTTATGCAGAAGAGGCGGTGATGGAGGTGGTTAGCGCTTCTCTCGATCGGGTCGAAACTCCACACTTCCACCTACCGCCCCCAAGGGGTGGAAGGATGCCAGAGAATAGCACACCGGCACCAACCGACGTAGAAGGTAATGCTATTATTTTTAAAAAGTTTCACCGCCCACAATAAAATAAAGGTTTTCAGTTCATTCTGTACTCCATCGTAGAAACAGAAGAGATTTTTTCTTACCGCGTACAAAAAAAAAAAAAAAAAAAAAAAAAAAGGCTCTCGATGTTTAGGAGAATAGGATGATCTGGGAGCTCAGTGTAGGGATATAACATCGGACCAGATGTTGGAGATCTATAGGTCAACATGGACCATTCTAGTCATTGATCTTTGGGTGAACTTTGACCTCGATAGCCTGTCCTTCACACGAAAACGAATATTTCATACAAACACATCAATATTTTCCTCACAACAATATCTCATCAATATTTTACGCATCAATATTTTATTCCAATAAAAAATGCCTTAATTCCTGAATATCTCGGAAACTAATTATTATCGGACTATTATATGGGCAATTTTGACCCATTTATGGTGCAGAATTAGGTACAGGGTGAAATATTGCTTTCTATTTTTTAAATACCCTGTACGTAGCCTAGTGGTTCTACGTCACAAATGCGTCAAAAAAATCCTATCGATTTTAGTACGATCCTAATAGTTTCCGAGACATTCAGGGATTCAGCCATTCGGCTACAGCCATGAGGAGTTGAATGGTGATGAGGATGCGATAGTAATTATTTTAAGAAAGAAAAGGTTGGAAGTACAGAGAAAAATAAAATGAAACAACGAAAAAAGTTCAAGAAATTACGCATGACGTGCATATTGCTATGCCTCATCCATTCGGTTTTGTTTGGACTCTCTTCCCTCAAAAAGTTTATTTGTCTTGGTACAATACAATATTTAATATTGTAGTCAAGTTGCTTCGGATTCCCAAAAATAATACGAACACGAACTAGATATGTAAAAAAGACCGTTGTTTTTCAATGGCGGAAAAGCGCACATTTAATCGCAAATTTGTGAAATGCTCAAAGTAATATTTCGACGTTTTTTAGTCCATAAAAATCCGGCCTCCAGTCTTTGCGCGCATATAGTGTGCAATCAAGCATTTCAGTCTGTAATTGTCCAATGAAGTTTAACTGATGGGAACGATTCCAGCTGTTAGATTGTTATACACACGAGCGCTAGAAATTTTCTCGTCTTGGCCTCAATTAAAACTTCGTTCTTCAAGAAAATTCACCATTCCTCGCATTCCCTCCGTTTTGACAGTTAAAAAAAGTAATTAGCTTAATAAAACTTGCAATATAGGTAAGTTAGCGAATTTTGATGTCAGTTCGAGAGAAATCGTTAATTTCTGGGTGGTGAATGTCTGGGAGGGAAGATGTCTGAGTATTATCATTTGTGAAAATAATGAAAACCGGAAAAACAGACTATCATCATGTTGAGATCGTACCATTTGTCAGTGTCAATAAGAAAGAACCTCGATCTGATTCGCGTTATGCAGAAGAGGCGGTGATGGAGGTGGTTAGCGCTTCTCTCGATCGGGTCGAAACTCCACACTTCCACCTACCGCCCCCAAGGGGTGGAAGGATGCCAGAGAATAGCACACCGGCACCAACCGACGTAGAAGGTAATGCTATTATTTTTAAAAAGTTTCACCGCCCACAATAAAATAAAGGTTTTCAGTTCATTCTGTACTCCATCGTAGAAACAGAAGAGATTTTTCTTACCGCGTACCCCAGGTTTTTTTTTTTTTTTTTTTTTAAGGGAGACGTGTGTCAACTTGCCAAGGCGTGTCTTCCTTCTTCCACCATTTCAACTCTTGACACCGTCGTACTCGACAACGTCGTGAAACTCTTGGCTAAACGGGAGACTCCCCCCCTCTCACCACTCTCTCGGTCTATCTCTTTTTACCGTTCACTTTTTGTGTATTTTTTCCCTGCTTCCGCGGCTTGTCCGCTGCGTCCCGTTCTCTATAACTTCGTCTCGTCGGGGGGGACCCGGCAGTAGTCTTCAAACCGTGAGATCCACAGCAGTTAATGTTTTGCCTCCGATAATATATTTCATTTTCCGCGTGCGTATTTTCATGGATTTCCCTTGATTGTCGTCTGACTTTCATTTATTTTTTTTTTGTTAAGAAATTGTCCGCGTTTCGACGACTTTCCGACGGATTATCTGGCGATGACTTGACAGTTATTTACATTTTTAACATGTCCATGAAAGTAAGTAAATAACATTATTTACATTATATATTTTATTTATGCTATTCAATCATATATTTGTGTTATGTTATGTAGTACATAAAATTATTAATACTAATTAATTATACATGTTACAAAAATTTTGAAAAATTCAAATTGTATAGGAGAGCAGGGTGACTTTAGTATGGAAACATTTCCAAATATATAACAGCAAGCCCTCAATTCCTCAAGATGAATGATATGGAAGCGAGAAGAAAGGACGGTTTGATGACGTATTTTTCATTTACACCTGACAAAAGCGGCCGGTTTTACTTCCACCCTTGCAAAATAATTAATAAGCACTTCGCTAAATTCTAAACAAAGAGTCCGCCCTTCAAGGTCGTTCACATTGCCATCTTTTGGTTAATGAAATCCGAGAGTTGTATTTTTCATAATGGTGTGGTTGGTGCGGGGGGGGGGGGGTTGGCTAAGTTAAGAAGGTCGGGTCCGCATTTTCCAGGAAACTGCGGCGAAAGAGACTGAATTTCTTCGGAAGTGATGATTCCGAACGATATCCAAGAACTTTTTATTTTAAGTGTAAAATGCGCTATGGGATTTGGGTCTCGTCGAAAGGTGATAGACATTTAGCAAACATTTAGGCCCGATTTCTCCAACTTCTTAAACCACGGTCAACAACTAATCACGATTACAATGTAAACACTTACATCAGAATTCATACTATTTTCGACTAACCACGATAAAATTTAAACGAGATCAATTTTGTTGGTGAAAATGGGCCTTAATGTTTAGGGACGTCCTGAACACGAGTTTAGTGTTCATTCGGATTCATGCACACAGGATGTGCATAATATAAAATAATAAAATGGCGATTTTTCTTTAAAATGAATTTTGCTTTGCTTTAAGATGAATATACATGCCTACATACACAATTAATGATTATGTGAAATTATTCTCCCTACGCTTTTTTTTAAGGTGTTACAGGTTACAGCTGAGCTAACGAACTTTGGATTTTTTTTTTTCGTGTTCCTTTTTGTTTTTCATTTAATTTCACGAGTACGTAGTATGAGCTATCATTACATAAAAATACATTGCACAACAAAATATCATTCAAACGACAGACAAATATTTGAAGGACAGAAAAAGAATTTGAACGACCCCATGGTATACTGGTATACCAGTATACCACCACGAAGGCGAGTGCAATAGGGCTTTCAAGTGAAATGCACTAATATATTCTATACAATAGAGATTGCACGAAAATGGATTGAAAATAGATAAATGAAAAAATAAATAAATAAACAATAATACGCCAGGAGAATAAAACGCTCATTCACTAATAAATTTTTGGGAATAACGACCATTCGCAGCTAAAATTGAGGGAAATCGCTCATTCATTGCTATAAAATTGAGAAAAGCGCTCATACTGACAGCGAAAATTGAGAAAAGCGCTCATACTGACAGCGAAAATTGAGAAAAGCGCTCATACTGACAGCGAAAATTGAGAAAACGCCAATTCAACGGTTAAAATTAAGAAAACGCTAATTTGCGCATTTTGGAGGCAACTTCGTGGCTAATAATAAATAAGAGTAGAAAGCGCGAATTCACGGCTAAAAGTGGAAAAAATCGTTAATTCACAACTCAAATGATCAGAAACACTAGTGTGCTGTTCTTGGGTCGAGTCGGTAAAATTAAGAAAATGTCGCTAATTTAACGCTTAAAGTGGAAAAATCGCAGATACGCAGCTATAAAGTTGTGAAAATTGCTAATACATAGATAAAATTTAGAAAAAAAATTCACAGCTGAAAATGCGTAAAAACTTGTCAATTTTAACTTCAATTAAAAGCTGACATTAGTGAGTTATTGCATAACCGTCTGACGGTTACCGTTAACGGTTATGTGACGTCATGATGAGCGTAAAATTCAAATTTTGAGTTTGAGCGTTAATGACAAACGTTTAAAGACCATTATGAGGAAGTGTTTTATTAATTTGTTTGAAATTAAGTGCATCTATGTCCTACCATACGTACATTCAGCGGAACTACTATTTGCAATAGAGTGATTTTGCAAACAGCTCCGCTAACGCTAACGTTAAAGCTGTTCACATTTCAACCAACGAAATGTTTACTACCCTAGCAACGCGTACACAAAAATTAACTTTAGCGTTTACGGAACTGGTTGCAAAATCTCTCCAATAACTCTTTTTCCACCGACACAAACGGCTTCGCTTGCGTGCGCCACATAACGGTTAACGTTAACCGTAAGACGGTTATGCAATAACTCCCTATTGAGAGAAATTGCCGCAGAATTAAATAATTCGGAGCTTAATATCTGTGAAATTGTCAGTTTCGGGTCCAAATACCCTGCAAATTGCAAGTTTTTGTTATTGACCTTCGCGAAACAAGTCTCGTTTTTTTTTTTTTTTCGTTTTGTTTTTTTTTTTTTTTCCTAGAGGCTGTGAACTCAGCCAGCCGCGACAGCACCCTAATGCCAGTCATGAGATCACATCACTCGGAGCTTTAAAATCTCTGGAATTGCTAGTTTCTGGTCTTCATTTCCGCGAAATTTCGAGTTTCGGGGATCTTTCTTAGTGGCGGTGGAACCCGGGCCAGCCGGCGGCCACAATAGCCGCAAAATTGCAAAATTTTGAATCCCATTTTGAAGGAATTCCACTGACTGAATATTCGCCATTTTGCAAGTTCCAGGTCTTAATTTCAGCGAAACTGCCAGTTCCAAGTCCGTGTCTGAATATCCGCGAAATTGCTTAGTTTCTGGTCTTTATTTTCGTGAAATTGCGAGTATCGTTTCTTTCTTTCTTTCTTCCTTTCTTTCTTTCTTTCTTTCTTTCTTTCTTTCTTTCTTTCTTTTAAAGTGAACCGGAACCCGGTTTCGCCGGCCTCGACAACGCTCAAATTTGACTGAATAGCCGCGAAGTTGTAACATTTCGTGGGCAAATATCCGTGAAATTAGTTAGTTTCCTGGCAGAAAACGCGATATACTGCAAGTTTCACGTCCTAACTTCGGTGCATCTTCGGGTTTCAGTTTCAGGGTCTTTTTGTTTTTTGTGCGCGCGAACCCTGAGCAAGCCGGCCCCGACTGAGCCCGTAAATTCGAATTCGAACTTGAAGTTACACATTTGCAATTGACATTGAATGAGTTTTCAAAGCTGGGTCCTAATTTGAGCGAAATTACGAATTTCCTGACTGAATATACGTGAAATTGACAGATTTGAATCTTACTTTCGGGTAAATTGCAAGTTTAGGGTGTTAGAGCAAAATTTCAGTTTATAGAGACCGTTTTTGTAGCCCTGCCGGTCTCAACTACGGCCAAAGCCTGACTGTTACCCGCACGAAATTGGAAGTTTCGAATCTTATTTCCACGAAAATACAAGTTCCAGGAATTAATTTGGGAGGAATTGCAAGTTTTAGTGCTAAATATCTGTGAAATTACAAGTCAGCAATTGTTTTTGTGGGCTCTGAACTCGGGCTAGCCAATCACTTAGGCTGGCGAGGCCCACGTGCCGTACTCACAACAAAATTACAACGTGTTGATGGCACATACCTGCGAAATTGATTGTTTCCAGGCACAATTTTCGTGAAATTGGAAGATTAAGAGCCAATTTACTTTATTGGTCGTGGACCCTGGGCTAGCCGGCACCAATTACGCCCATACACTCACGAACAGCGGAGTAATTCCAATATTTAGAGATGAATATTTTTGAGTTTGAATGTTCGGGTGATTTGAGAAAAAATACAAGATTCCTGGCTTGAAAGCTTCGAGTGTTAATTTAAGTGAAAAAAGAGCAAATTTAGTCATGTAAAGAGACAATCCTGTCAATTTGGGGGGTTAAGGTCCAATAACCCACGAAATTCTGTTCTTTGAAGCAGCCAGCCTCGCGAAAATAGCGTTTTGATCTAGTCGAACCCGCGAAATTTGATCCTCAGGAAAGGGCCACATAATTTGGTTATCAAAAGAACCAATAAGCTCGAGACGTTGCTTTTAAAATATTCAAACCCGTAAAATTTGCGTTCTTAGGGGGTGCCAACCTCTCAAATTTGTCTCTTTTGAGACAGCCAAACCAGCGAAAATAGTTTTTTAAAGAGGCAATTCCATAAAATTGGGCGTTTAAAATAAAATTCTCAGCTGATTTGGTTCCTCCTAAACTAAATTTTGTGGGTTCGGACTCTCCAACATCCAATTTTTTCTGTTTTGGGTCTTCAAAGAGCCACTTTATTTGTGACTTAGCACTTTTAAACGTAATTTTTAATCCTTTGACTCTTTCAATACCTTCTTACTATGCAAATTCGTTTCGAGGGGTTGCTTCCCCAAATGACCTAATTCGAG
Organism: Corythucha ciliata; assembly: GCA_038030265.1. NCBI lineage: Eukaryota > Metazoa > Arthropoda > Insecta > Hemiptera > Tingidae > Corythucha > Corythucha ciliata. The sequence goes on along the minus strand of CM075938.1, from coordinate 48,372,704 downwards.
GGGTTGGTTCTTCCATGGAACCTAATGCAGGGGGTTTGGAACTTTCTAAAGATAAATTTCGAGCTTCCGAAAATGAATTTTATTCCTTTTAGCTCTTTCAAAATCAAATTTGGTGGTTTCTCCTCATAAAAAAAAATCGTTTCGCGTGATAGGCACTTTCCCAAAACGAAACTTTGTGATTTTCGTTCTTTTATGCTGGGCTGCACTTACCCCCAAGCTGAAAGACGCGTCCTCCTACCGCCCAACAAGATGAAAAGCCCCCCCCCCCCACAACTTGACAGAATATCAATTCACCGCAAATATCATAATATATGTAGTTCCGTGGAATTTTTGGTTTGAAAGAGCTGCATCCACGAATTTTTGTTTTTTGTTTTGTGTTAACCCGTTAACCCAGCGAAATTGGTTATTTGAATGATCCACAAAATTAATTTTTGGATTTATCAAAAGCGCGAAATGCCGTATAGCTTCATAAATGCAGCGAAACTTGCAAAATCAGTTTTTTTGGGTGAACCAGCCCCGTGAAATTGGGCTTTTAATGAGCAAATCTCACGAAATTGTGTTTTTTCAAGGAGCCAACCCCGAGAAATTGGGTTTGAACGAGCCGATTCCGTCAAATTTCATGTTTGAAGAAGCCAGACACATCAATTTCCCCTTTAGAGTGGTGCGAACCCCTTGAAATTGGTTTTTTGGGTAAGCCAATAACGCGAAAATTGATTTTGAAAGGGCCAGCTCCTCAAGATCGCTCTGGCGGTCTTCATTGTCTTAAAATACATTAGTTGCTATGAAGCGATGCACACATGCGGTTTTTCTAGTCGCAGCACCGCCGAGTATTTGGAGGGAACTCAAATTTAAAAATGTATAGCTACTCAATTGAAGCTCTTTACACTTTTTAGAGATGAATTGGCGTTGCTATAGCCTTGCTATATGCCTTGGGATATATTAGACCTTATAATATTGTCAAGTAGTAAGTGATTAGGATCTTGGTTCGGATCAAAAGAGATTTAAAAGGTACAAGCTTCATCTGTTAAAAGAGGTCCCTGTTGCATTTTTCAATGCCGTGTTTGATGTTGCTAGGAAAAATGTGCCACAAATCGACCGCTGCCGCGGCGGCGCCGCTGCTTTAAAAAAACAATTGTGCACCGGGCCTGTGAAGTTGGCGTTTATTGGTGGTGATTGGTTTTTGACGTGCCGCAGATCCGCTAACTTTGGTTTCATTACGAGCCAAAAACCGGTGAATTACTTTTTATAACTCACGAAGGGCGAAATTTGATTCTTGAATTAGCCAAACCTGCGTAATTGGATTCTGTGAGTGTAAAATCCGTGAGATTTGGGCATTGAAAGTGTCTAACCAGTGAGTTGCTTTTAAGAATGAATGAGTGAGTGGAATTGGATTTTTGAATGGTCAATCCAGCGAAATTTGCTTTCTGGGATTATAGGGGTCGGACACATTTTGTTTGGCATCCAAGTTTTCTCGAACATGATTGATAGATTCTTGGATGTCACATATGCTTTGGATAGACCGGCGGGGGCGGGATTTCCATTCTTGTTCACTCCGAGCCATTGGCCTTCGGCCCCCCCCCCCGTCGTGGGCGGCTCTGCTCTTAGGAATTAATTACGTGCCTTTGGCGCTCATAAAAATAAATTTTGCGGCCTTGGATTCTTCAAACGGCTAATTTGACGGGTTTAGCTCTTCCAAAAAACCACATTCGGAAATATACCCGAAGAGATGACGTCACATATGACGTTCGACACAACGATGGAAAAAAGTGTTCCCCATACATCGTCGTGTTAGGTGACGTCGTGAGGCAGATGCACTGAGTGTAAACGACATCGCACTGTAATTCTTACTTTCCGGAGTTGTAATGAAATGTACCAAGCATAGCGAGTTAAAGCTTTGCAGCTCATTATTGCTTTTCTTATGACTAGTCGATCGATTTAAGGTCAAAAAATTTGCGGTACTAATTCCTATATATCCGTGATCTTGGTTCCCGGATTTGTTCTAAAAGAATCACTTGAATAAAGATAATCCGTTATCCATTTTATGTGTATAAATGGAAACATCAGCTTTTTAAACATTTTTCCTGGAACTCGACTACCGCATCCGCAATTATAGATATTATCATCATTCCTCGCTCCATCCTTCTTTAGCTAGTTAGTATGGCACGCTCCAGTGAACTCAGCTTGAAAAGTATACTCAAGAGACGGAGGACGATAGATTTAAGATTCAAAATCCATTTCTCAGTTAATGGGCTGTGGGTCGGCCCCTCATTAAACACCCCCTCGCCACCCCAGCGATGATTAACCCCGTGCGGGTTGAAACCGAGTTTATATAGTTATTATGGTACGAACGTTTAACAGAGTAAACAGTTTTCTTCTATAAACTATAAACGCTGTAGGGCCCGTCTCGACTTATCCCGAAGGCTCCACCCATTTGCCACGATACCAAATTAACACATCGGATTTTAACCCGGTCGGCCGAAATATCGTGGAAAGTGTTTCGCCCACCAACCGTATATTAGTTCTTTCGGGGGTTTTATCATGTTTCATTCTATCGAGAACATCGTGACCTTTATCTTTGAACGCTTCACAGAAAATTTGTTTTCACGCTGTAGGCAATATTGAATAGTCGACGTATTCCCCCTATTTCTCTCTCTCTCTCTCTCTCGATCAAAATTAAACTACCTGTAATTTGGTTTTCAAGAAGTTCACCTTTGCTGCAAGAATGGAGGAAAGGGAAGGGAGCACATTTTGCTTGGGTCACGAAACTTGCTTTGAGGAGAAAGAAAATAATGAAGAGACTTCCTGGGGTATAACAATAGAAAGGAAGAAGTAGAAAAAAAAAAAAAAAAAAAAAAAAAAAATAGAAGAGGCCCGGTCAAGTGCATTTCCTTTTTCTGAAACTCGATTGTTTGTTTTTATGGCTCGTTTTAACTTTTGATTACGATTTTTATTTGGTTATTTATTGTGTATTTCATATAATTATGTATGTCAAAAGACCAAATAAAAATTGAACCTTTGGAAAAGCTGTCACCATTCATGCTTATTAAACTTATTTTTGAAGAGAGTTTTCTCTATCTCGCTGAAAGAAAATTTGATTTTTTTCAAAGAAGGTAGAATGTACAATGTTAGGGGAAAGAGAAGGAAAAGCTTTTAATTTAAAAGCTTTTTAAAAACACTCTATACCTTCCATTTTACTTTTTTCCTGGTTTTTAGGAAATTAATGAACAGGGCGATGAAGGATAATGCAATCCTCACCTTATTGTGCTAACATAGGCACAAACATGCGTTGGTCGTAGCATGATTACCGTTGTAACTGATTATATTCATTGATCAGTGACTATGGTGACGGGTTAGGAAGGGGAAGTGCCACTAGCAAAGGGGGGGGGGTTCGTTTATTTTATTCAATTTTATCTCTATGATTTTATTCGACCTACTAATCCGTATCTTTTGATGCGCGAGTTTGAGTTACGCTTTTTCGTCTAATTTCACCTAAAATAGTCAGTTTTTGCAGACAGTTCATGAGATCAGCTAATGCCAGACGTTATTCACACTTACACTAACATAAACAAAAATTAACTTGAGAGTTCTTGCGGTTGGAATAGTTTTACCACGCTGTTGAATCAATTACCTAAAATCACTTTCGTAAAAAGGCAGACGCGGTTCGTCTACCTCTACACTGTACAGTAATCGTATTTCTCAGTCGGGAACACTCCGAATTCTCTTCCCGCAAAGTGATGACCCTTAAACTTATTTTCCTCGGGAGATAATCGGCCTACTTACTAGTGTTACTACATGATTTTCATACAAATGCAGGTTTATTGTCTGTGGTAAATGTGGAAGAGAAAAAATTGATGATTTAAATAACGCTAATAAAAAAAAAACTTCTAGTATACAATGGGTTGCGATTGGTTTGTTTTTTATTCTCAGGAACTGTTCGATTAATCTAATTTAATCTAATTTTACACGTGTAGCACCGCTTCAATTCTAAACTGATAACGAAAAAGTTGTCGTTTCACAACAACAACGCCCTTGTTAAGCCTTGTAAAGAGTCCCAAATGTCCCAAACGTAATCTTCAACGTCTTCTCTGACAAGGGAGAGAGATAAAAGGGGCTTTTTCGTGCTTGGTATTTCGAGCGAATTCGTTCGCGTCAATTAACTGCAGCAGGAGAGAGAGAGACTCCAGACTGTTTTTCTTGGTGTTTCAACCGAGTTCTTTCGACTACATTTTTCTCCACCTTTTTTTTTTCTTTCTTTCTCTTCGTTATTCTTCCGTTTCAAAGCTGATTCGATCCCGTCAAGTTGAAGGACTGGGCTGTTGGTTTAAACCTGAAAATCAAAACACGACCGTTCAAGCAAAGGTCTCGCGAAGGTGATGTTTGTGTATGAGAGCGGATGAATTGTTCTGCATCAGCCTATCGGGAAAATTGGTTATATAGCGACCATTTTCTCAAAGCCTTTAGCCTATTATGAAGAGAGATCAACAAATTATAAATTTAATTTAAATGCCACGATAAAAATGTCAACTAGTAATAAAAACGACAGAAAGAAAGTTTCCTAAGCTAAGCACGCATCAAATAATGCCATGAATCATTCCAGGCCGCAAGTATTAAATGTACATGACAAAACCGTAGAAATGGTGGTGGTTTGTGGTGGTGGTGTTGGTGGTGTTGGTGGTGGGGGGGGTGCGCATGTTAGAAGAATCATTTGTGATTTAAACTTGTATCGTGGCCTACAATTTATTTATAATTTGTTGATCTCTCTTGGGGGTTTCGTTTAATTCAGAGGACGGTCATTTAAATCAAATGCCGCACACTTTTCCTGACTGGCTACTTTCGGAACGCCATTAAAAAAAACAAGTACATGAATAACTACTCTGGTTTTACCTCCGTTTCATTTGGCATCTTAAAATTAAAGTCTTCTATATTTAAAAAATTATCCAAATCAACTTCCAATATCCATAAAAAATTTTTATCCAAATAACTTTGAAACCGTCTGCACTCGGAAACCATCAATTTTTTATCTATTCAAACTGACAATATTGATCTTGAAAATTCACCCGAAAAACAGACTTTAAACAGAAAAATGGTCATTTTTAATCAATTCAATAATAATTACATAAGATTCACGGCGCTAATGCATGGCCAAAAGTAGAAAAAATTGCTAATCAACTGCCAAAATTGTGAAAATCAATAGTTCGTGTATAAAAGTGAGGCAAAGCTCCAATCCACTGATGAGGAAATTTGAGGCAAACCGCTCATTAGCAGGTTTAATGGGGAGAAATAGCCTAATTGAGGGAAATTAAATCACTCAGAGCTAAATATTTGTGAAATTGTAAGTTTTGGGTCTTAATATTTGTTAAATTGCATGATTCGGGTGTCAATATCCGGGAATATGGTGATGGTTTTGAGTTTTTTTTTTTTTGTTTTTTTTTCATGTTGGCGGAATGCGCGGGACAGCCGCGGCCATGACAAATTCCTGACGAATTGTAACATTTTGGCTGAAAATATCCGCGAAATTGTAAGAGCGATGAGTTTCAGGCTCAATTAATCGCAGACTTGCCAGTATCGGATCTGAATATCCGTGAAATTGCAATGTTTTGGGTCTGTGATTGTTCGCGAATTTGCTGGTTTTTTGTCTTTATTTTTGCAAAATTGCAAACGTTAATTTGTTTTTGTGGGCCATGACGCTCAGCGGACAAAGCGGGCCACGACACCCCCCTAGCTTTAAGCTAGCTACACCAATGGCTGTGACCGATGCCTCTTTTCCTTAACTTCACCCGTAAATTTGCGCTTTGTCTCAACTTTGGACGTGAATTAGTGCTTTTCCTCAATATCGGCCATTGAGGGGCGTTTTCCCCCGCAATTTTAGCCTCGAATTATCGTTTTTTCCCAATTTTATGCGTGAATTGGCGCTGTATCTCAATTTTAGCCAAAAATTAGCGCTTTTTCTCACTGTCAGCCGCTCACTGTCTCTGTCAGATTATACTTCGCTCTCTAAAACACCAATTTTACGGATTTTCCCCACAAAAAAAAATAATAATAATTTTACGGATCTCTGATACTCACAGACTAATTTTTTGATTTCTCACTAAAAAACGATTTTCGAATATTTGACTTTTAAAAAAATCAAATTCTTCTATTTGGCCCTCGAAAAAACAAATTACGCAGATTTTTCTAGCAAAAAACATTTTTCCGGATCTGGCCCACTGAAAAATAAATTCCGGGTATTTTGTACACCAAAACGCTAGTTAAAAGGCCAATTTTGCCGGTTTTGCTAAAAACAATTTTCGTTATTTCATCAAAACCCGCATTTTCTGGGTTTTTGCTTGCTGCAAAATCCAATTTCACGGGGTTGCCTCTTTCAAAAACATTACAATTACGTGGATTTTACACTCATATAAATAATTTTTGCGATTTCTTATATACTTACTAAATCTGGCTTACTAAAACGCCAATTTCCTGGGTTTTTCTCGCTATAGTGAACCAGAGGTGACGTCTAAAATCGGAAAAACCCCCTAATTCAAGGCTGTTACAAAAAACTCGCTGATACAGGACTAAAATTGAGCAAAATAGCAAATTCAGGGCATTTTGAGAATAATTGCCCATTCATGGATAAGAAAGAGAAAAGGCGGTAATTCACGGCTAACTTCAAGGCAAAACGCAAACTATAGCGGCTAGAATTGGGACAAAAAATGCTAATTCATTGCACAAATTTAAAATAAAAATGTCACAGATTAACTCGCCGGATACAATTAAGAAAAACCGCTAATTCGTGGTGGGCACTGGGAAAAATTGCTAATTAGCGGCACAAATTAAAAAAACAATTCGCGGCTAAAATTTAGGAAAATTAGTAATTGACGGAATAAGTACAGAAAAAATCACGAACATGTCAGGCAGGGCCGTCTTTACTACATCTGGGGCCCTGGGCCTGGGGAGACATTGGGCCCCCTCAGCGAGTTGGGGGGGGGGGGTCATTATGGTAAACAGTACTGGGGTATTTGCGGAGAGTGTTAAATATGAGTCAATTTTTTTTTTTTTTTGAGAAATCACTATTTACAATTCGGCCACCTGCCTGACCTTCACCTATGAATTATGATTTTGTCTCAATTTCTGCCGCAATCCGCGAATAGCTGTAAATGAGCGTTTTTTGCGCAATTAGAGCTTTTCACATAATTATAGTCGATAATTTTCTCGACTTGAGCCGTGAATTGGAAATGTTTTTCACTTTATCTCAATATCCGCCATGAAATGGCCCATGAAAACAGTGGATTTATGATTTTTAATTTTTTGTCATGAATGAGCGCTATTCTTTGATTTTATCTGCAAATTGGTGTTTTCTCAATTTTATCTTCGAGTGCGGAGTTCTTTTTCATTTTTAGCCCCGAATCGGCACTTTTTCTCAATTTCAGCCGTGAATTAGCACTTTTCTCCATTATATCGGTGAATTAGCATTTTTCTCAAATTATCCCGCGAATTAGCATTTTTTCGATTTTTTTTGTTTTCACTATTTTAGCTAGAATTTCCTTCACATCAGTACAATTGTCTCAATTTCTGCTATGAATGGGCACTTTTTATCAATTTTAGTCGCTAATTAAAGCTTTTCTCAATTATCCGTGTTGTGTGTGCGCTTTGCCTCAATATTAGCCGCTAAATGGCGATTTTTCATCTTTCATCCGCAGATTAACCATTTTATCAATTTTAGCTGTGAATAAAAGTTTTTTTATTATTTATAGCTATGAATTATCGGTTTTCCTCTATTTTAGCCGCGAATCAGCTATTTTTTCCGATTTTATTCGCGAAATAGCGTTTTTCCTAATTTTATCCGCGAAATGATGTTTTCTAAATTTAGCTGTGAATGAGCGCTTTTCATACGTATAAGTCGAGAATTTGAGGGTTCCTCGATTTTTGCAGCGTATTAGCAATTTTCCCAGTTTTAGCCATGAATTCTAACTTTATCTCAATTTCAACCACGAAATGCCCGTTGGAACCGTGAATTGTCATCTTCACAATTTTGGCTGTAAATGAACACTTGTCCTCCATTCTAGCCACCCATTCGTCTCATTTTTATTTGCGATATCACGCCGAAAACCGTAAATTTCTGCTTTTTTCAACTACGAATGAAAGCTATTCCTTAATTTCATCCGAGAATTAGACCCAAATTCATAGTCGTCCGTTGAGAAAAATATTCCCTTGAGGGACTTCTGATCAATCATTATAATTTGTGAAACATCTGTTTTGAATTGAGTCGAGGAAATATTTTCCTCAAGGGGCGACTGTGAATTTGCGCCTTAATGCATTTTTTGAAGCATGATAGCCTGCCTGTTCTAAAAAAACATCCGGTCACTACCGGGGATCATATGTTTTTTTTCTTCACGCACGTAAAGATGCTTCGAAAAATGCATCGTGTGCACCGAGCTTTACTGTTTTCTCAGTTTAACTGCTAACCATGAATCAGCATTTTCCTCAATTTTAGCGGTGAATTAGCAATTTACAACCGAGAGTCAGGATTTATGATAACTATTAGCTATTAGCCCTCCTCGTCCCTTCCTCGTTCCGCTGCTGGCTCGGAATCAAAAACAAAGAAATCCCGTTTTATACAACGTTTGATCACAATTGGTTGCCTGCTAAAACTGAGAAAAAGCGCTAAAGCTAATTCGTAGCTAACAGTACAACAAAATAGCTAATGCGGGGCGTGGCCTTTGAGAAAAATCGCTAATTAGCGAGAAAAATTAAGAAAAACGCTAATTCGCGGCTACAATTGGGAAAATCGCACTCACGCGCTAATTCACGTCTAAAATCGAGAAAAATGTCTAATTGGCGGATGAAATTGAGGAAAAGTGCAAATTCGCTGACAAATTGTATAGTAAAATCGATAATTCGCGGAAACTCGACTAAATTATATTAAAAAAACGCTAATTCCTGACTAAAATGGAGAAAAACGCTAAATTCGCACAGCTAAAATTAAGCAAAAAGCTGATTCTCAGCTAAAATTCAGAAAAAACGTAAATAATTCACGGTGTGCTTTGAGAAAAGTCGCTAACTAGCGGGTAAAAGTGAAAATAATCACCAATTCGCTGATAAAGTTGAGAAAACCCGCTAATTCACGTCAATAATTGGAAAAACTTCTAATTTGGGGGTGAAACTGAGAATTTGTCAATTCGTGTCTTCTGATGGCCAAAATCGCTGATTCGCGATATGTTACAGCAAAAAAATTGCCGGTGCTGCTTTTGTGCAAGTCCACGGCTAAAATTGAAATAAGTTGGTTATTCATGGCTAAGGGTGCTTTCACACTTGAGATTCCGGTATCCGATGCCTGAATCGAGGATACTAAAAATACAATACGGCAAACGCGCTCATTCACACTTAAGATCCCGGAATCGGATAGTATACTGAAAGTATGCGATTCCGGTATCTTTGTGTGAAGGAGCGTCTTGACTGTATGTAGTGTATTTTCAGTATCCTCGATACGGGAATCGGATACGGGAGTCTCAAGTGGGAAAACGGTCTAATTGTCCGATTAAGTTAAGACAAACGCTACTTCGTAGCTTGAATGTAGAGAAAGCGCATCATTCACGCCTTGCGGATAAAATACAAGCTCGGGGGCCCTCGGCGACCGACCAGCTGACATGGCCAGCCAGGGCCTGAGTAATACCATGAACGTCTTCGTAAAAGACTAACGTTAGCCACGGTATGGAACAGGTGATTGGTGAAAATTTAAAAATAAACGTAAACGCACCGATTTGTCTGGAGCAGGACCTCAGGGAACGAAACGGGGAATTATGAGGGAAAATTCCAGATCCGGATACCTCGACGTTTTCATGTTTTAGTTGCGTATATAGCAAGGAGACGCATCGTGGTCACCATCAGACTAATGACCGCTTAATTTTTGTTGGACTAGCCTTAGTCTAAGCATAGGAATAAATAGGTAATAAATAATTAAGTTTACCTACTCAGTGCATATTTAACAGTCAATAACAGTGGGATAGTTATTTTTTCGGTCGAAGTAAAGGAATGAAATCCAAGCAGAGGAAAAAGCAAAGGAAAGTTAAAACTTTTGCAATTTCCCCCTTCCCTGCACCTTCAGCGAGGTCCAAATAGGGATATTCTCCCTGACAATATCCTGAAGTTTCATTAACATTTGACCTTTTGTCACTACTTCGATGTTCGAATCACTTTTCACGACCTACTGACTTTAGACTATTAGCGTTCATCACGGTCTTATTGAACAATTTTAAGTGTTTTGACATTATTTGGCCCAAAAACGTGGTTCAGATATTCAAAAAAGTCCGCTAGGGGATCGTTTAGAAGTGTGTGAATCATCAAATGGAGAGGCAAGCATATTGTATATCTCGAACAGACACCACGTGCTTTTATTCCTCATTTTTTGCTTTCTTCCTTTCCGTAGCGAAGTAATTTGTTTAGCCCATTCTATTTTAGTTTAGAAGAGACGGGTGGAAAGTGTAATGTATGCGCATAAATCTTCTTTAGTTCGTAATAGAAAAACGTTTGTTGTTTACTTACTCGCCTGGAGGCTGGAAGCTAGTTAGACAAAAAATTGAGGCCCTTATTGAGTTTTTTTTTTTATGTGAATATTGCATTACTCATATTTTCAACAGTGGGTCTCTTTTTGTTCTACTTTTTTTTATTTAAAAAATGTAAAATGAAATGATGAAAGAGTGAGAACATTGAACCGAACATTTTATAGCTCAGCAATTTTTATTTACTTCTACCTCACGCTTTCATAATTATTTAATTATTTTTATGCGCTTATTATTTTACCCTTCAAAGGCGTCTATTAATGTTTCATAATTTTACTTTCTTTATCAAATGTTTTCTCTCGATAGTTCTAGCTGCGCCGAGCTTCTTAAAGAGGATTTCGACGTTGAAAGAAGGCGCCTTCATCAATAATGAAGCGTGGAAATTAATCGTGTTTTGATGAACACGTTGCATATATACAGCCGGCTTAACGCAAGTGAAAGGTGCGGGACTGTGAAGGTGTATGGTGGCGGGGAGGGTGGAGTGGGGGAGGGAGGTTGGAGCGTGTAATTAATAATATGTCAACCGAAACCTCCCTCGTGGGGATTTTCTGGAAGTTTTTGAAAAGAGGCCGAGCACTCAGAAAGTAATTCATTTCGAGGTCCAGGTATACATATATATGCATATAAATGCTACGTGAATACATAAATAAAGTAAATAGCTATTCCCCTTGTTTTCTGTCCTTGTTTGACAGTGATCGCGTACCTTCAATTAAATTTTGAGACTTATAAAAGACACCGCGAGTGGGAGGATGGTTCAGAGTTAAAGGAATTGGGGTAGAAAGTGAGTTGAGGCGTCAATTGACCTTTTTCCCTGAATTAAGAGTGGGTTTAAAAATAATTTTAAAAACATTGCTTTCAATTTTCAAATTACTCTCATTAATCCGTCAGGATTTGCATTTTGCAAGTCGCGATACCAGTCTTAAATTAAGTGTATAGTCTCTCCGGCTCCCGAGGTGTTTCAAAGCTTTCTAAATTAATATTTATTCGCTCCTCCTTTGCTTACCGAACCGTAGCGATCTTTATTTATAGAATATATTTCTTTGTATTTATTCTAGAAAAATCGTGCTCACTGAATCCAGTCGAGCAGAAACCGGGACACCTCTCGCCCTCCATCCACTTCTCTTCATCCTTTTTCTAGGCTCATCAACAGTAGTTAACCCTTCCCATAGACACAGGGATATGTTCAGGGAATATCCTTCAATCGAGATCGGTGAAAGTCCTTTAAAGTACATGAAAAGTAAAGGTGCTGGAGATATAGAAAAAAAAAGTGTCATTAACGGTACATAAAATCATTAAAGTAAATTGTGTATCATTTCTTAGATCCGTTCTGCTAGCATTGAAGAGCTGCAATAAATTTTATTTTTGCAAACATTACGCTCCACACCTATTTCGGATAGTTAAAAAGAAATAAAACTTTTAATGTTGTGGGTGAGTGGAAAACTCCTTTTTCTGAGATCATCGTGCATTCGTGTATTTTTTTTTTACCCACGCATTGTGCAACCATTGCTCTGTCTTGTGTCAGAACAAATAGGTATAAAATTTGAAAAGAAGTGGAAAAAAACTGGAGGTATAATGTTGGTGCGAGTAGGCTTTAAAGCGTTGTCGTTGATTCCCGAGCCGGACCCAATAAAAGGCAACGCACGTTTGTCTCTCGCGAACCGCACACGTTAAGACGGCATAATTTTATTTAGACCTCTAGTGTTAACATTTACGGGCGCGACCCAGGCAAGCTTAGGCCGGGGCCGCAAAATTGTTTTAAGTTGGTTCATCACTAAATTCACAGGCGAAAAACTGGAGTATACGATTGGTTTGAGTTGGGCCCCTGATGATAACTGCAATAAAAGGTTAAAAAGTGTAAGCGTAAACTCAAATCTATACCGATCCGTTAGCGCGTATCTTAAATTCTTAATCGACGTCTAAGTAGCCTGAGCCTATGGAGTGAAACGCAACGCTGAATCTGCATTTCGCTTTAAATACGAGCTTTGTTCACATTCGACTCAAAACATTCATTTTTATTCTCATAAAGACGGGGAGCACGTTGTCTGGATGTGTCCTTGTGCTTCCATCCACTCGACTTCTTCACGGGTACTCTTCGACGACTTTTTTTCTTCTTCTTACTCTTCTTTCACCTCCCAGTAAAACCAGAACACGTTATTCTACGAGCCGTTATATTTCTTACTCCTCGGCCCCCTTCCATTTTCTCTTTACCCATTGGCGTGATCCAACTCTACGTTAATTCTTAGGTACTTATATGTATATAGTTACTCAGTTAAGCAGCTATATTTCTATCTATTTTAGATATATTTCTATCAAATGCCATTTTAAATGTCTGTTATTTATTTCATTTAATAACTTTGACATTTCAATTTGCCAGTGGTATTTTATTAAAACCAATTTCCCAGTCATACTCCAAAGGCTTGCCTACGTGCTCTAAAGAATATCATCGTATTGAATGTATGCCAAATGCGGTTGGTATTTTTAAAACAAAAAAAATGAAAGAAAAATAAGGCTTGGCGGAGTCAATGAATGCACAAACAATACAACGTGAAGAGCAAAATGATAGGATGAGAACTTGGATAAGAGGTTTTCTCACGAAAAAAATGTAGGTACGTGGACTTTATAAAATTAGATGCAAAATTGTTTGTTTTTCGTGATGTTGAGTCTAAGGAAATATCATCATGGATAGTGGGGAAGGGGAGAAGGGAGGTCCCTAGAAAGGAAATCCATTTTGAAGTGTATAATTGAGGCTCCCGCACCACCAATACCAAACTGAGAGGAACGAGAGCGTTCCAATTTTTCCGCGCGGCAGTGTACTAAAATGACAAACGTGCTTAAACGCAGTAAAATAACACAGAGCTGGTCATCGTTACTCAAATCGCCTCCCTCCCCACATATACTCGTTAATCCGTTACGGAAAAACTTATTAACTCACCTTCGTTATTCGTTACTTTGCTTAGTAACTCGACTTTCCCAGAGACCGTGCCGTTCAGTTATTAGGGAAAAATTACCACACTAGGGATAATACCACCGGTAAATAAATTAAATATTATTACAACTTTTATACTTCTTGTTTGTTTGTCGCACAGAAGGAGACGCCGTCAGACGTAAAACTTCATTTGGCCGCAGTTAACGGCGATCTCAGATGCATCCGGCGGCTATTAGACAGCGGTAAAGTTCATGTCGACTGCTCGGACCGGGTGAGATACATCTAGAACCCTTTTATTTTGTCTTTTTAAACTCATAATATGTACTTCTGCATGGTTTAACCACTTTCTTTGATGAGGTTCTCTTTCTTTCTGTGTCCTTCATAAAGGTTCAGTCAATTTTTTTATTTTTTCAAGTGCTGAGCTGATATGTTATGGTTATTGTCTCGTGAGCCATGTATTATAGCGTTTTTCCATTGGCGTAAAATTGTGCGCGGAGACAATTCATGTCCAACCATCTTCTCTATTAACACAATAATTATGATTTAATGTCCCAATACAGAATTTCGCTCAAATGCACAGACATAATATGATTCGCTTGCAACGAAATCGAATAACTGTCTTTCTCTATAGCTATACTCCCCCTTCAAACCCTACCATCTTCCCCTAACTGCGAATGCCCATCCACAGGCCTTCAGAGAAGTAGCAGCCGCCAGTGTTTGACGAGGCAAAATCTTGACCGGAATAGGCTCAAGATGTGGTCTAATCGGTGATGGTCGCTTCCCTGAAATTATGGCATTTTAACTCCAGCAAAAGATGGGGGGAGGGGGGTTTACAACATGGGCTCAAAGTTCCGAGTGAACGCATCGTCTATTTTGTGGGGTATTGGGGTGGATAAAATTCTACATGAATGGAGGTGGAAATACTGTGGAGAAGTCCAAAAGGTCTTTGAAGCGAGGGGAAATTATCCCCTGGCAGTTCGGACCTATCAATACTCCAAAATGGCTTTGTGTTCACCTCGGGGAGATTGTGAGGCTCCTGGCGGTAGTGGACGTGTGGTGCGGGGAAGCGCGTCTGGCTCTCGCCGTGCAAAAGACAAAATTGGTCTTTTTGTGGGGAAAGCCGAGGAGAGAGGGACGGCTGGTTGTGCCCTACGGGGGAGTGCGTTTGACGGGGGTCGGGCAGGGCCGTTACCTTGGTATAGAAATAAATAAGGATCGGGGTGCTGGGCCGCAGTTGGAGTTGGATGGTGGTAAGTTGGAGAGGGCGTTTGTCCTGTATAGGTCAGTCGTGGGGAACGTGTGGGGTGCGGACTACCAGTGTCGAGCCAATTATTACAGGGTGGTGGTGACCCCAACGGTCCTATATGGCGTGACATATTGGTGGTACCACCCCACCAAGGCGCAGTGGCGTAGGGTCTGCAGCCTGCAGCGGTCGGCACTTACCGGGTGGCTAGGGCTTACCAGACTGTTAGCTCGGACGCTCTGCAGGTCTTGGTCGGGACCCCCCCGGCCGACCTCCTACTCGATGCGTGGGTGCACAGGTGCCGTCCAGCCCAGGGCAACCTGGAGCTGCGGTGCAGTGTCAGAGCGAGTGGGCCGAGCACATCCGCCTTCGGGCGGACGAGTGAGGAGAGCCGTGGGGGCTCCGCCTGTTCGATCAATTAGTGATTGAGGCTTGGCAGGGGCGCTGCGCTAGCAGTAGCACAGGACGCCGGTTGTTCGGGTTCTTGCCTGATGTCCGGACTCGGCTGGAGCGTGCCAAGAGGTTTACCCTTGAGCACGCCGCCACGTACTCCACCAAATAATCATGTTTGGTGATCTCGCACGTGTCGGATCATTTCTATACCTTGATGAAGAGTCACCCAATGGCTATAATTTGAGATAGGAAAAGAAGAACGCCTCAGTGGGGGAAAGGGGTCCGCCGGGCGACCCGGCCTTGGTCGGCACCCGACGGGCGTATGACCGGCTTCTGGCCTTCTCGCGTGCCTGGCTGGAACGCAGGGGGCTAGGGCCGGACATGTCAGGGGCAGAGCCATTGCCTCTGCCTGGATCGGAAACCGAGTAGGGTTTCCTTCGCTGCTCAGTAAGGCCCGTGGTGCGCTCCCCTCGAGGAGGGTACCAACATCCTCAGCCCCGCAGCCTACCTCCACGTGGTCCACAGCGGGCACGGCTAGCTGGTCACTAGCCGTGGCAAAGCGGTTAGGGGACCAAAGATGAGGCGCAGACAAGATAAGATCCGGGGATGAATGCTGGCCGAATCTTAAGGAATCTCGGCTCACCTGGTTTATAGGTTCTAGGTTTATAGGAACAGCAGGGATATAACTAGAAATCCACTTGGTAGAGAGCAGGAGCGAAACCGGCTATGCAAAAATATCTATATTGAACAGGTAAGAAAGAGGTTGGAAAATTTTTTTTTTCACTCGAACAATCCGATTAACGTTGGACTGGGTTCAACTTTGTGTTCGAATGGTCAATATCTATGGCCGTATTTGACTAATAGCTGATATTCTCCGGATGTAGGAATAGTTACCAGGTTTATAACTATAAGGATAGATGTACAGTATCCTAAAGAGTATAGAAGTACACAGGGGTGAAAATTGGGCGTTTCCAGCCGTAAAACCCAACGCCAGGTATATAGTTACCATTTTTTAGCACGTGGTGCTAAGACCCTAAACGGGGCTGCCCACCGCATGATAATGGCGATTTTTTCGGGCCGAAGAAACCAGTTTTTAAAAATATCGCTAATCACCGCAGCTAAAATTGAGAAAAATAAATAATTCGTGGTTATAAAATTGAGAAAATCGCTCATTCACAGCTGAAATTGAGAAAAAGCTCTCACGTTCGCAGCTAAAATTGAGAAAAGTGCTAATTCAAGGCTAAAATTGAGGCCAAGCGCTAAAATTGAGCAAAAAAACCAGATTGCTTTCGCTGGAAGCAACTACGATGGCTAAAAAAAATAATCGGAATTTCGCGGCTAAAATTAATAAAAACCCTCATACGCGTCCAAAATTGAGAAAAACCCTAATTCGTGAGTATAATAGAGAAAGAGGGCTCATTCGCAGCTAAATTGAGAAAATGCCAACTCATTATTTTCGTCGTATTATTGGGCTCTGGGCTTCGAACCTAGTTAGGCGCCAAAGCCTCCTTTGGGCTCATAATAAGCCTTACACCCTGGTCCAGCTGTGCACTTAACACCCTGGTCCAGCTGTGCACTTTACACCCAAGTCCGCGATCCGAGTTCAAAGAAAAACTCAAAGCCAGCAAAAAAGAGTTTATAGATAGGGTCTTAAGACCCGAAGACTCGAAACCATCAATTTCGCGATTATGAAACTTGTAATTTCGCTCAAATTAGGGCCCGCATTTGCTCAAATCAGGAATCGAACTTGCAAACTCATTCAATTTAAATTTCTAATGAATTCAAAGTTAAGGCGTAGTTGGGACCGATTTGCCCTAGGGTTCACGCACAAAAGGCTCTGAACTGACGTGAAACTTTCAGAATCGTGAATATTCAGCCAGGAAAATTCCAATTTCGCAGATATTTACCTTAAAAAACATGTTGAAATTATGTAGCTATTCGTCAGAAGACTTTGAGCACTGTCGTAGCCGGGGCCGGCTATCCCGGATTGCGCGGTCACTATGAAAGATCACCGATGCTCGAAATTTCGTGGGAATAAAGACCAGAAACTGGCAATTTCACAACAATAACTACCAGAATTTCACCGATAGTTATAGACCCGAAACTGGCAACCCCACAGATTTCAAGCTCAGAGTACTGTAATTGCATGGCTACATTTGTCAGGCTTTAGGTGCTAGACTTGGGTCTATGCGCCCTCTAAAAAAAATAGGTCTCGAAACTTGGAATTTCACGAATGGTAAGACCATAAACTTTCGATTTGCAGATTATTAAATTACTCATTGTCAGACCCGAAACTTACAATTTCGCAGATATTTAGCTCCGAATGGTGTAATTTTGAGGATATTTCACTACATTTTACCTGCGAATCTAGGTAGAATTGACAAGTTTTTCCTCAATTTCAACTGTAAATTAGTGTTTTTTCTCAATTTTGTCAGCGAATTTTCCATATGAATTTTGCTCAATTTTCCATATGAAGTGACTGCGAAAAAGACCATTTATATGTATTCTGCGGAAAATCTGTTTTTTGGCGTCAAGAGTATTATATTTTTAGGGGCAAAATATTTAGCTTCAATTATAATCAGCCTGTTTGAAGGGGAAAATTGAAGGTTCCCGAATGTAGCTGGTTGCGAACAAACACGACTTGAAGAATATGGTGGGCAGCTGCTCACCCTTGCCCCCTTCTGGCTACGCCCTTGCCAACTGAAGTCGGTACACAATAACAAACCTCGCACGAAAGATCAACTCGGACTTTCACGGACGTGCTTAAACTGTAGAATCTCACGAAAAAACTGTAGACCAGTAGACCAACACAAAAAACTGTAGATCTACAGTAAAAACTGTAGATCATGGCAACCTGCTTGCCGCGTGGGTCAATCTTGCCCTACAAAGCCGGCACTTGGTATGACCGTTGGGCTGGCCACATCCCACCACGCTCACCCATGCACTCATATTCAGCAATATATGATTGCTTATTCTCAATTTTAGCTATTATTTAACGTTTTTTCTCAATTTTAGACCTAATTAGCGGATTTTTTTTCAATTCTAGCCGCAAAGTTGCCTCCAGATACCACGAATTGGTGTATTTTCTTGATTTTCGCGTCAAGGTTTTTCCTCAATTTTTGCCGCGTAAGGACCTACACAAACTGGGCATTAGCACCTTTTCTCAGTCTCAGGCACTGATTTTCTCTAAGAGCAGCGCACACAAACCTCGACAGGCTGCAGGCAGGAAAGCCGTTCTTGCGTTTAACCTTAAAATTGAAAAAAAAAAAAAAAAAAAAATCCTGAGCGTTACAAATTGTTTATGACACTGTGCATCAGTGAGTGTTTACAAAGCCTCCTTCAAAGGAAATATACATATACTCAGCATAAGTGATGAACTGATGGCTATTAATACGAGCCTAGAGGTTCCCATTTAAAACTCAGTAATTATAGGCAAAGAAAAGAGGTAAACATTTATGAAAACAGCGTTTCTTTGGTGACGCATGTCCAAATGGCGGGAGGGGGTGGCATTTTACTTGATAAGAGAGAAATACTCATGAAATACTCTTTAACCGGTCTACAGGGCGATGAAATGAGAACCCCTTATGTCACGGAGAAATAGTTAACATAGATTTTTAACATTATTGCTACCTATTTTAACAGTCTGTAACACGGTATGAAAATGTTCACGTTTAAGCATTGACGTCCTTAAAAATAGTCAGACTAGAGTGTGAGCATAATTAGTGGTTTTGGTTCAATGAATCATGCGCGGATCCATAGTTTTGTTCAACGGATGCGACGGGAGGGGGGGGGCAGTAGCAGAATCAGTTTCTTCTCTCAAATTTGATCCTCCAGAAAACCTTCATTTGAGCTCCAAGAAAGCGAATATTCAGTTGAATAAAAGCTAATTCTGGACTGAAAGTAACAATTGAGCAATGATACTGTCGATTGAGCCAAAACAGTGAATTTTTCCACCCGAAAACTGGTAGTTTCACCCAGTGAAACCAAAACTTCAGCCATGAAACAGGATATTAGCCACCGTTTTGTAACAGGAAATAAGCTATTAGCGAGCCAAACACGCCATTTTTTTTTTCTCGTATGCCGCCTATTGGTTTTGAATAGGGATGGACTCGGGCCCGGGCTTAAGCCCGACCCGAAACCGGGCCGGGCCTTACATTTCATTTTCGGGTCGGGCTTCGGGCCGGGCCGAAGATTTTCTCGGGCCGGGCCGGGCTGAGGTTCGAAAAAAGCCCGAAAGCCCGAACATGCGCAATACAACAACAAATATGTACAATGCCGTTCGTTGAACTTTTCTTTCTTCGAAGTACTCATGTTTCGTCGCATCTGGAGCTCATAGATCTTTATGAAAAAAAGGGGGTGGGGGGTAATTGTAACTCCTCCCCCTCTCTCTGTACACCATCCACCCTTTGGTTTACAGCGATTTGAATTTGACCAGCTCTGAGGGAGGGTAATACTGCCGTGGTTCGGGCCGGGCCGGTATCCCGACTCAAAGCCCGGCCCGATTCCATCCCTAGTTTTGAAGGAGCTAATTTGTAAAATTTCGTTTTTAAAAATAGCTGAATCTGCGAAGTTGCTCATTAAAATGAGAATTTTTGATTTTAATAGTGTGAATTTTTTTTTGCGAAAGTTTCACATATCCCATTTCATGATGTCACATATCAACGAATTTGGACTTTAAAACAGCCAAACCGATGGAGCCTAGGCCAAAAGCGTGAAATTGTATGCTGCAGTGTCAAATCCGTGAAAGGACTTCGGAAGAGCCTAATCCGTTGAATTGTTTTTTTGAAGATCCCAAACCCGTGAAATGCCTTTTTCGTTAGGACAAACGTAGTTCGGCTTTTTGAGTGTCCAACACCCGTAAAATGTGGTTCTGTGAGTGCCTATAATCAGCTATAGTTATGCTTGCTCAACTACTCATTAAAATGAGCCAATACCCTGGAAATTTTGATTTTAAAACGTGTGAAAGAGACGGGGACAAATGGGTGCGTAAGGGGGAGAGGGAAATCCCACCTAAGTAACCATTTGGCGGTGGTTGGCCCGACAAATGGGTGCGCCACCGATGTAAGCTGCTAACGTTTGCTTTGGCTAGGCTCAAGTGGAAATTAATTCGTTCACGGTTCATTAACATGGAGTTCCTCGTACGTACGAAGCTTTCATTGTGTCCTTCTTGTCACTTGTCTGCCCTTCCAATCAGATGTCGAACACCTTTATACGAAGGCATAAATGTTATGATTGCACTTATTGTTAGGTGCAACCAAAGATATAGAAGTACTGGATTGCTCACGATGGACGGGGAATCCGAGCCAGTAGTTGGGGGGGGTTGACCTTGATGAAGTCTGCGTATCTGAAACCTCCGTACGTTCCGCATCCCTCCAGACTTCCCCCACTACCCTGCCGCGTCACCAGACGTGCAATGTTTCCCAATTCTTTACTTATTCATTTCAGTTTATTTTTTGAATTATAAATCAAAGTTAATGCCCTTCAATTTTATTTCAAGTGCCGGACTGTGAAAAATGTATGAAATCTTTTGGCTTGTGTAGGTATTAGGTACTGCAGGATGCAAAGATCTAGAAATACTGGACTGGATTGCTCACCATATTCTTTCAGTTAGTACCGCGACAAAATTGTAATTAATAGTTGGTATCAACTGTTGTTTATTATACAGAACTGGCCCTACATGCTGAATTGTGATTTTAGTGCATTTCAGTCTGAAAATGCCCTATTGGTCTCGTCATAATGGTGGCAAACATGGGTCATGTCATGTTTTTTCCACGTTTCAGAACCTCTAGAACACGAATTCAGTGGTCTCCGGAATTCATATACGTATATTATATTGGTTTATTTATAAACTTATGGCCGTTTTCTTGTTTGCACGATAACTCTCGAAGAAATTAATTTAGCGGAACGCGCTTTGGCACAAAAATCAGAAGTCATAAGACCCCGGTCGGTATTGCATTTGGGCCAAATCGGTTGAGGTAAAGGGGGGGGGATAGGGGTTGAAATGGTCAAAAAATCACTATAAATCACCAGGTGATTCTAGAAGCATCATATTCGGTACGTATACTCCATGTTAGAGTAGCATTTGATTCCCATTTTAATTTTTTGATAAAGTTGAGGATGAGGGGATGTTGCCCCTGGGGTGGAAGTGTAAAAATAGCGTTGAACTTCACTAGTTCATCTTAGCGATCTAAAATTCGACTCAATAATTTAATGTAACAAAATCCCTGAGTTCCATTGAGATTTATCGAAAACGAAATGGGGGATGAAATTTCAAAAAAATCTCTTAAATTCACACGTTTATTATAAAATACGGCACAAAAATTTAATATAACAAAGCCCTTGGAAAAATGCCGCAACTTTTCGACATTTTTGAAGAGAGGGTGGTGAAAATAGAGTAAGAAGTTCGGCTTAATGAAACAAATTATGGTATCAAAATTATTACTTCTGGGACGGCTTAGGGTATCCGTATACGGAATGAAATGCACTCTTTCCGACCGCCAGCTGCCGGAGCGAATTTAAAAAAAAAATTGGAGAGCTCATCCCCTTGTACGAATAACTTATAAGGAGTTTTTAAATGTGCCACCAACCCAGACTCCCTCAAGGTCACGGGGTGCAGGTTAGAACGTTTTTCTCTCGTACAATTCAACATTCGTGAGCAATCCAGTAGTTCTATATCTTTGGGTGCAAACTTTGCGTAATTTTCTCGCTTATCACTAGAGGTGAGTAAGGAACCTTTAAAGACGAGTAGAAGCATCCACTTGAACGTAATGAAACCGGTGGCAGACGCCATCAAAGCATGCAACAGTGAAGAAATTGCGCAAATAGTTTTCGTGCTATCATTTAAAAACACTGTCACCTCAGGGGAAGAACGCACTCATAAAAACAATTGTTCGCTTGACCTACGGAGAAGGTGGCTATTTTCACCAAGACAACCTCGCGATCAAAGAAATATTTTAATCTTAGCGTGATATTTCCTTACTTTACGTTACTGCTAGAAGTGCGATGTGATAGTAAATTTCATGACAAGTGCGGAAAGTATGAAATATCGTATGAGAGTTGTTAGACGAACAAGACGTGTATAATTATACTTTCGGACGCGTCATGAACGACTTTTTTCACACTACAAAACGGAAAAAACAAGCCTAGTATAACAATGAAAGCTTTGTCGAGACTAGCCATAGCAAAGTTAGTAGCTAACTTCGGAGGTGCTGCCTAGGGTGGAAAAATGGAAGTATAATATCAATTTTAATCTAATTTTCTTGTCTAGGGTGAAAGAATGAAATTTATAAAATCAATTTTAATTTTGGTATTTTGTCTTAAAAGGTTGGTTGTATTTTATTTCAACGATACGTGGACAATAATTGAAACAATTGGGAAATGTTTTGGTTAGTTTTTATATTTTTACAGTTTTTAGAGATCTTTACTTGAAAGGGAAACGTTTAACTCGCTTGGCAATTCGAGAGGGTTTCGTTGGTATTTTAGATAAAAACATATATATTTTACACAGACTCGTTATTTCCAAGGTGACTAAACTTTACTATAGGTGCCGCAGATTTCCCCCCTGCCCATTGGACGGGAGGGGTGGAGACTGACGTCACCAGCAGTCCTTTGCTCCCGATTGCTTACCCCAGAGCAGCAGAGCAAGTTAATTTTGAAGTTGAAGTTTATGAATTCTCAAAAATCACAGCCCAATAACAATTAATAATGTACTGGGTCCAGCGCAATGGCGGTTGGGACTGCTCGTGACGTAGGTGAAGGACAGTGATCTGCGGCACCTATAGAAAATTTAGTCACTTTGCGTTATTTCCTACGATTACGACTAGAATAATTGATATTATTTTATGGTGGGTTATGGACGTGGGAGAAACTCTAACAAGACACCGAGGATAAAATTATGTTGATTATTTCTTTTATTTAAATCAAGTTTAAAATTATTTATTTTGAGGAGAGAGAATTTTCATTCATTGGGGAAAAATTGATTATTAATTGATTGTTAATTTTCAGTCCCGTGGGTGATTATTTAAAAGGTAAATTTTACCGACCCTAATTGTCGATGAGTGCTCAGGGGAGAATTTGCCAATTGCCGGGGCTGAATACCAAAAATCAAAATTTCGTCACGAGCCTTCTTAGATGTTCAAGAGCCCGACAAAAAGCTTCGAGAAGGGCTTTTCCGGAGAATTAATAATATTTCTCCCACCAGTTATTTTTCTTATTCCTAAGGTGGGAAATCGGCGCAGGGACTTGATGGAAACACTTGATTTGCCTATTGTAGGTTTGGGGGAGGGGGGTTTCTCTTCATTCCTCTTTGTTCGAGTCTTCGAAAAGGGAAATGAAGGCGGGGAATTAAATATTTTTCTCAATGAGAGATGCTGGCTTTTATCCTCGTTGCTTATTTTACAACCTAATCGGTCCCATCTCTGTTTGGCGGGTTAGAGGACTGAAGTTAGCTTTTTTTAAGCTGAGGGCACCCCCCCTCACACCACCACTCAATCCCAACGGAAAATCAATTTGCTGCCAATCACATTGTAGATCTACGACATTTTGGAGTTGAGGGAGCTAAATGCATGAAATTGGTTATTTGAACTATTGAGCCACATATACCCGACAAAATTGCTTTTTGAATGGGTCAAAACCGCGAAATTTTTGGTTTTGATGCCGCGAAATATTGTGACGAGAAAGCCCGCGAAATTTGTTTTGAGCCACCGCCACAGAAGTCGCATTCTGAATGGGTCAACAGCGCACAATTTGGTTTTTGATAATGCTGCTAAAACCTACGAAATTGCTTATTTGCACGAGTCATAGTCCCGCGAAATTGGGTTTTAACGAGCCAAGGAAAGGAAAATTTCGTTTTTTAAGTTAGTCAGCCCAACCAGAATTGCATTTGAACGAGCCATCTCCGTGAGATTTCATTTTTGAAGAAATCGAGCGCATTTCTTTTTCTCGGGTGAACCCATCCCGCTACAGTGCTCAACCAGCGTATTGCTTTTTTGAATGAATCAACCACGTGGAATGGGATTGTTGAAAGGGTCCACCCTGTAAAATTTTATCTTAGGGGTACAACACTGTGAAATTTGCTTTTTGGGTGAGCAAAACCCTTGAAATTTCTTTCAGTGAGCCGACAAAATTTGAATTTCGAAAGGGTGAACCACGTGAAATTCATTTCTTCAGGAACCTTTGCGGAAATAGGGTAGAGAAGGGTGAAATTCGCAGATTTTATAGACATCAACTCGTTTAAATGCCGGGAAGGACTCTGTTTTCCCCCAAAAAAATTCAATGGTGCCTTCCGCATTATTCCCCTCTCTTTGGGGATTTTGATTCGCTTTGGTTTTTTGAAGGAATCAAACTGGTGGAATTGTGTTTTTCAGAGCTAAAGACGAAATCAGTTCTTGAATTATCCAAACTCGCGAAATTGGGTTCTTCAGAGTGTCAAATCCGCAAAGTTGTGTCAAATACGATGCATTACAATCAGTGGCGGAACAACACTTATCGGTGCCCGGGGCGGAAATCTTTAGGAGGCTCTTCAATCTCTAATTAAACTAGAAATACTTTTTAGTAGCGTTGAAGTACATATTTTTCTCAATTTTAGCTACGAAATTGCCTCCGAAAACCGTATACGTGCGTTTTCTCAATTTAAACTGCGAATGAGCGTTTTTTCTCAATTCTACTACATATTTTAATAGCTATAATACTGCGAATTATAGCTTTTTCCTCAATTTTATCCGCGAATTAGCTCATTTTCTCATTTTTAGACGCGAATCGGCGCTTTTTATAAGCTCTTAGCTGTGAAGTTGCCTCATGAATCTGCAAATTGGGTAGCGTTTGGGTGTTCTTTCCCAATTTTATCCGCAAATTAGCAAGTTTTCTAAACTTAAGCCGAAAATTGGTGTTTTTTTTATTTTAAACGCCAATTCGTGTTTTTCTGTCTTTGTTACCGCGAATTAGCACTTTTCATAGTTTTAGCCGCTTGAATTAGCGCTTTTTCTCAATTTTATTCAGGAATCCGTGAGTTGGTGTTCTCTCAATTTGAGCTGTAAATTCGCCTTTTTTACCCTCAATTTGAGCAGCGAATGAGCACATTTCTTAATTTTAGCTGCGAATTATAGCACTTTTTCTCCATTTTATCCGTAAAATCGCAATTTTTCATAGGTACCTTAGCTGGGAATTAGAGTTTTCCTCCATTTTTAGACGCGAATTCGCGTC